>JAWDGP010002895.1:2040000-2057500 GCA_033675545.1 Elysia crispata | reverse complement strand
GGAAATGATATCATAAAATACGAGAGATTTGCATTTATTGCATTGGGCAATGTTTTGACTCTTTCTTGTAACTGGATTTTGCAGCTCCGAATTAAATTGAACAACAGCTCAACTAAAAAAAATTGGAACTTTTTTACATAATTATTAAGAACTGTAGCACTCCTGTAATTGGTTAAATAAATAAACAGTAAAAGTATTATGCATTTAATATACATAACAAGTTCATTGAAACAAACTGAACAAAATTACATAAGCCCAAACTACCCTGGGCTTAAATCATGAGGAACTTGACAGGCAATTTATTCCAACCATAACAACACATGAGATTTATGTTCATGGCTGATTAGGCCTACAATATGCTCATCTTTAATAACTTATATATCTAAAAAAAACAAACTCATGCACCTGTTTACTTCATTTTTGGAAAACCCATCATACACTCATGTAATGCCACCTTGTGAACAGAAACGATACATTGAAGATTAACATAAACATCAAACATGCACACCCAGTGAGCACACACAATAGTGCAAATATTGTGAAGATAAGAAAATCACACACCACCGATGTCAAGTTGTCAACCCAAGAATGCCAATGCAATATTCAATAATGCCAACCAAACCACACATTATGTCACATGATAAACACAAACGATACATTTACGTTACTTCATGCACAAAGACACAGACATTGCACATGTCCCAATTTATTACGATAAGACAATAGTCGTTATGGCTATAATCAATAACGCTCAATAATTTCAATAACTTGCAAAATTAATGTTGATATTGCCCCTCATCCCTGTGCAAAACTTATAATCCAGGCACTGTTTAAAAACTGCCAAACTCAGAACAGAGTCAGGAACTTTAAAGCGTCTAGAACAGACAGCAAAATTTTCAGTCTCTAGAGCACAGTGGGTTTGGTGGCTAAAATGAACTTGGCACAAAGGTGCCTGGAGTTCATATCTTACTGTTCCAATATCTGCCTTTTTTGAATAAAACAAAGAGGTTTTCACTTTTTCAAAAGTGATCAATATTATAGGTGTTTAACTTCAGGGGGGTTTTAAACAAAGATATACATGTATTATAAGAAGTAAATTTTGCTCTGATCCTGGTAAGATAATAATTGCGTGAATAAACTTTCAAATTTGTTCCTCTTTGAATATTTGTGTTATTCAATTTTAGTATAGAAATGGAAGTTGCCAACTAGGAATACTCCTATTCTTACCCCATCTGATTCAGTTTTCAAATTTTCTTTCACAGGAAAAAAAAAACTTCTTTAAAAGTGGTTTGCACTGAATGAAGTATGGTAAAACAATTTATTTTTGCTTTATTAGCTTCACAAGAGTAATCTAATAGTCACAAATCTTACATGCAATAGGGAAAAAATATTTAATATTGAAGGAGTTCTTTTATTTTCTATAGTATCATAAATTTTCTCGTGATCAAACAGTCTGTTCCATTTTGTGACGCATATCCAATGTTCAGTGCCATGGAATGTAATATCGTGGATCCTTAATGGAACCTGAAATTAAATGATCAAAGGTTAAAGAGTGCTTATTTGATGTTCCACAAAGCATTTTACTTACTCTTTTTGATAATATGAGTGCAAGTAAGCGAATCATCATACACAAAGAAAAATCTTTTCTTCCAAGATTTTCTTGGACGGAGCTTCACTCGTCATCCTCTTCCTCAATTATACTGGCAGTCTCTTTAAAAATTCACCTATCTCTTTTCCCATCTTTGTCCCTATCTACTCATTTCCATGAGGTTTACTTTTCTTTCTTCTCTTTCATCAATGTTACAATGATGATGATGATGATCATCAACAACATTCAGTTCTTGCTCTTTTTGTTCTTTTCTTTCTTTCTTTTTTCCTTTTCTTCCCCCCTTCATCCTCTTTGTTTTCCTCTTCATCCATGTCTTAATCATTATAACTGTTAAAAAACTAACAGTTTTCACTAACGCAAACAATCACAGATTTGCATTCGCACATCTTGCTCGTTTACTTTGCCGGAATACATTTAAAAATTCTTTTCAAATTCTAAGAGACATCTTAATCATATCAATATCTTAACACACAATTTTCTAAATTCTGTCACGAAACACCGAGGTGGGTACTGACCTTGGTGAGTTGACCTTTTTTATTGGCAGACCATTGGGTCTTACAGGCTTGACCCCTGCCTGTTGACCATAGTCCAGCTGGTAGAGAGCCGGTTGACCGACCAAAGGGGATCCTTGACCACAGCTGGCTTGAACATGATCAGTTCCTTTTCCATGTCTAGTTGTTCTTGGGTTCACATCTGAAGCCCTCCGAGGAGACTGAGGCTCGAAGCCGTTGGTTGGAGACGTTGTCGGCGAGAAAGAAGCTCTTCTTGCGTGGCCGTTTGAAGTGGGAGAAGTGGGAGAAATAAGGGTGGTAGATGTGTTTGGAGCTGCTCCACCAGAAAAGCGGTGGAATTGTTGAGAGATGCTGTTACTGTTGCTACTGTTACTGCTGTTGCTCATGCTCCTGGCGTAGTTGTTGCCGTTCGTACTGGGTGTGGAGGACGTGTGCATGGCTTTGGGATTGGTGACAATGCCATTTCTTTTCCAGCGTCTCTCAGGGCTTTTGTTGGCCAATGAGGACTGACCCATTATAATTCTAGACGGTGAAGAGCCTGTGGATGAAAGAGCTTGTTGTTGTTGGGGATGATGATGATGTGACCCATGTGGATGGTGCTGGTGATGATGGTGGTGACTGTTACCATCTAGATGTGAACCACTGCTGCTGCTGCTACTGCTGCAGACTGTAAGGAAATTATTGTGGTTTGCATTGCCGCTGCTTGAACCATTTTGGCGTGGCTGAAACTGCTGTTCATGTTGTGTTTGTTGTTGTTGATTATGATGGATAAAGTGATTATGATAGTTCTGAACATAACTGCCGTTGCTAGGTTGTACATTGCTGCTGCTGGTGGTGCTGACAGAGGAGCTGCTAGCTGGATGGGCTGGATTTCGCTGCCACACAGGCTCCTCCACTGAGCTCATCATGTCTGCATGAGGGTTAGTGATGATATTAATTGTGGCGGACACCCTACGCTCTGGCTTTACTTGTACTGATGATGAGCCAGCTGGAGTTGATTTGGATGGGGCCAACACTGCATGAGTTCGATTGAGGCTTAGTCCAGGACCTTTGGGTGGGAGAGGTGGTGGAGGAGGGGATAGCGCATTCTCACTGCTGACACTTGGCCCAACAGTTGTCTTTCTACTGCTGCTGATGATCTGAACGCCAAGACCTGTATGGATCTCGCAGTATCCTTCAGTACTGTCAGCCCCAGGGCCCAGTCTTGCCGCAGGGGAGCTGGTGAGGGCAGGCGGTGGAGGGTGGGATGGTAGTGGGGGCGGTTGAGAGGACGAGGGAGACCGAACTGCTACCGGGCTCTGTGGCTCACTTACAGGGGACAAAACTCTGCTGATTGGTCTGGAACGGTTTTTGCCCATGGAGCACTGTTGTAACTGCTGTGTAAATGTCAAGCACTCCCTGTCTAGCCGGGACATGTTTCCTCCGCCTCCACCTCCCCCTCCCCCACTCTGATTGGTGGATGATGTCATGTTGCTCGATGACTTCGTGGAGGAGGATTTGGAGTTGTACGAGTGGTATGACTTACGCCGTTCAGATGGTAGCTCTGGGGATCCCGTCAACGCCATGATGGTAGATGTTGCTGTGGCAACAGCTGTGGTGGAGGATGGCTGAGCTGCTGTGTCGCTGGCTCTACGAACTTCCCTGACACCCGAGTTCACAGCCCTCACCTCACTCATACAGTCGCCGCTACTGTGTATTCTCTCCCTTCCTTTTCCATCTTTCCTAGATGGGCTTTCTGTTTCCTTTCCACAGCGATTAGAAGACGCCACATTGGTCGGCGACGAGGGAATGTTACCAATCTTGTTCTCTCCTCCTCCTCCTCCTCCATTGATTCCAACCACACCGACTCCGCTGGATGCGCTGGAAGAGTTGCTCCTGCTTTTGACGCCTGTGGGCACCACAGCTCCGAAATCCTCAAGGATCTTACACACTCTTTGATGACCACTCTTAAGGGCGACGCGGTATGGTGTTCTTCCAAACTGGTCCGCATGATTGGGGTTAGCCCGGAAGGCCAAGAGGGTTCTGACCACGTCCTCATGTCCCTCCTGGGCGGCGATACACAGTGCAGTGGCTCCCTGGTTGCACGTGTGGTCAGCGCTGGCACCTGCTTCTAACAAGATTCGGACAACATCCTCATGACCTTGCCAGCTAGCGCTCTGTACGGCTGTCCGCCGGTCGTTGTCCTCAGAGTTGACCTGGGCTCCATTCTGGACAAGGGCTTTCACAACCTGGGATAAATGTTGGAAGGTTGTTTGAAAAATCAATAGGTGCAGGGCGAGGTCTGTAGTCACAGCAAACATGTATGCAATTACTTAGAGCTAATACAACATTTAAAGGGTTATATAAGGAAATGGTAGAGGCAACACATTTAAATACTTCACAAATTGAAAAGAGAAGAAAACTGCAAATGTTCGCAATTACAAAGTACAAATATAAGTAAGTTGAAAACAATTCTCTGAACTTGAGCGCTCTTTATGATCTATTATGCTTCCTTGAAAAAAAAACATAAAAAATTTATATATTTTATTACCTTAACCATATTGGTTTCACTACGCTTCACAAATTTTAAATTAAGATCATTCTTGATTTGATATTATATGACATTGGTGAATTTAATATTCGATGGATTGATTCTGTAGTCTGATGGTCTATCACATACTATTAATTTCAGCTCAAAACAGATGCAAAATTTTGCATAAATGTTTGAAAAGCCTAGTTCTTTTTACTTATAAACAAACAATACTTCAGAATAAAAATAATAATAATAATAATAATAATAATAATAATAATAATAATAATAATAATAATAATAATAATAATAATAATAATAATAATAATAATAATAATAATAATAATAATAATAATAATAATAATAATAATGATGATGATAATAATAATAATAATAATAATAATAATAATAATAATAATAATAATAATAATAATAATAATAATAATAATAATAATAGTGCAACGGTCTGACAACACCGCAGCTTAAAACAAAGAAGGCAACCGAGAGTCCAAGCTCGTTAAAATAAACAACGACCGTCCGTGCAATGCCAGTTGTAGTCCACTCGTGTAAGTTAAGACCTCCCCGTATAAAAAAAATGATGAGCGAATAGATCCTGTTTCCACTCCTCTCCATGATCCCCCCTCCCCATTTAATTTACTTGCTTACACGACCAGCTAGACAACCACAGACCAGCCCACCTTCCACAAGATGTTAGTTACCTGAGCGTTGCCCTGCCAGGATGCCACGTGTAATGCTGTGCGGCCCTCTACGTCCACGGCCTCGACAAGCGCTCCGCGGGTCAGCAACAGCCGAGTCATCGGGACGTTGCCGTCGAGAGCCAGGACGTAGAGGGTGCTGCGCCCGTCGGCGTCCAGGTAGTTGATGTCAGCGCCGGCAGTAAGGAGGAAGTCGACAACCTGAGGAAAAACACAGAGTTGGTTGTGATAAGAATGGGGCCTACTTGAGTTTTATCTACTTCAGTTATAGTTATGGCAAAGCAGTACTTTCAGTCCGTTGTTATATTCTGAGTTGAAACCTACCTGTGAATAAATCAAGAAGAATTTTCAAAATTGATCTACCCCCCCCGTTTTTTTTTTTTTTTTACTTGATTAAAAAAATTACTAGCTAACGAAACAAGGCCTGGACTAAACTTTCATCTCAATTTCAATTAACGCCATTGGCCAGAAATGTTGTCTGCATTCACAACTTTGGCTGTCTTCCTTATTCCCGAGCTGAAAGCAACCCACTTTTGTCGATATTTGTGCGATTGTGCTTGTGTAGTCCGTGTCTGCGTTTGTTGTGAACCTAATTCGTTCTTTAGGAATCTTTCCAAGTCGTTGCTAAGTGTCACTGGCAAGCGTTGTTGCTGCTGGTCTGCCTTTACTTCCTTAAAATAGTATTGCATTACCCCGGTACGACATTGCCCTGCATAAACGTATCTTCTTAAAACTTCTTAGTAAAAATAAAACGGGGAAGAACCCTCAGACATTTAGATTACACAGTATCTTATTCTTTATAGAATTTTAATTAATTAATTAATTAATTTATTTATTTTATTTTTATTTATTTATTTTTTTTTTTTTTGGGGGGGGGGGGGGGGGATAATTTTTTTAAAGCAATATACGTTCAAAGAGTAATGAAGAGACTGTCACCATATCTTTGTAAAAGATGAAAGCAAAAGATGACTGCAATATACTATTTCCAACCCACCTGAACATGTCCTTCCACCGCGGCCACCCTGAGGGCTGTCTTGCCGTCATGAGCTCTGTGGTTCACGGTGGAGCCGGCCTCCACGAGCCGCTGCACGACCTCCTGGTGTCCCTCTTGGGCGGCCTGGATCAGGGCGATCCTCCCATCGTTGTCGACCTCGTTGACCTTGGCACCCTGCTCCAGAAGCATGGAGCACACCTGGGAGAGCAGCACAAAAGTTGATTGGTTGATTTATCTATAGATTGCTTTGGGAGACAAGGTTGATTGTTTATTTATTTATTTATTTATTTATTTTTTTTCTATAATAGTATCGTCGCTTCACCTAAGGTTTACCTTATGTCTCACTCGTATTCCGATATTTTCTACTTGACGCCAAAAAGTTTAAGATTTTACTTAAGGTCGGGATAATAAACAGACATAATACTGACTTGAATAAGTACAAAAAATGTTTCATTTTGGAAATAATAATAACCTATAACGAAACAAAACAACAGGACTATCATCATCCGCATAGGTCGAGAGTTAAAATAAAGATTTTTCCAGAAATTTTGGTCGTCGGCTTCTTCGAAACACGTATGGTATTCTCTCTCTCTCTCTCTCTCTCTCTCTCTCTCTGTCCCTCTCTGTCTCTGTCTCTCTTTCTTTATCACTCTCTGTTTCTCTCTGACCCTCTCTCTTTTTATCTAGCCATCTCTCTCTCTCTCTCTCTCTCTCTCTCTCTCTCTCTCTGTCCCTCTCTGTCTCTGTCTCTCTTTCTTTATCGCTCTCTGTTTCTCTCTGACCCTCTCTCTTTTTATCTAGCCATCTCTCTCTCTCTCTCTCTCACTTAAAATAGTATCACCTTAATTCCGTCGAAACCGCACTGGCAGAAAATCTATGCGCGTAAAATCTGACTGTAACAGTTAAGCTTACAAAGTTACACGAATAAAATAAATTTTATCTTCAAGACATCGACAAAGCCTAGATTACATGTTTGGACATGTGACTATTTACATGTATCACTAAATTTTTCATTTTATAAATCGCACAGACAAATTTCAACCGGGAATTTTATTTGCGACTGAAACAATACAACAGCTAAGGTAAGCACAAAAACTGTCACTACTAGTGAAAGATAACAATTCTCTATATGACAAGACATGGCTTTTTATCACAGAGAGATTCAATCCGTCATGAAGATGAGGAAGGTAGAGTTGTCCGATGAGAGGAGATTTATCTGAGATGCTTCGCTACAAAACCTCGTGATATTTAATCTAACCCATCTGGCATATTTTGCTGTTGGTTCACGTACCACATAATCATAAAACAAAACCTTCAAGGATAAGATATTAGCGTTGATCATCACCTCGCATAAAACGAAATAACAAAAAAGTATTTACACGCGTATTCTGTTTCAGCCAGGGTAGATAATTTATCTTTTAAAGCCCTTCAAAATGTATAGTATTCTGCTACATTTAACGTGCTCTGACATGCCGTAAACGGGTCAGTTATGTTACTTCAGGGCAAGAGACAAGCAATAGAAAATGACAATGTGTATAGAAACAAAAAAATTTATGTTACGCGCAATGCAAGCACTTCTACAAAAATAGTTCTTTGAAAGAGTCGATTTGTAATGCACTACTACCACGTATAAGGACGGATCGAATAATGATTATAATATTTACCCCCTCCCCCCCACACACACAAACAATTTCTCTTCATCAATCTTAACCTGTTTTCTAACTTGTTTTGCTACGTGTGGATTTTTTCACTCTCTTGACATGAAAATTCGAGTATCATTGGCTTGTTATTCGATTTTCCTTATATTCATTTCTGTGAGGTGCACTAAGAAAGTAAAATAAACGTTCTATTTCTTAACACAAAAGCCAGATCAAAATAATTGTGTAAAAGAAAAGTTGAGAAAGAAAGACCTAAAAGAGGACACCCTTCACCCTTTCTTTTTTTAATATCTAGTTGCAGTTTCGCGTTGAATGTGAGTTCGATGCCAGCAAAAGAGGAGTGGTAAAGATGGCTTTGAAAATAATGCTCTTTTCGCAATTACAATAAGGTAGGATTTTTTTTTTTTTTTTGCCTACCTGGGCAATACGCCAGTGCTCAGTGGATAACCAGTACATAAAGAAAAGAAAAACACACGAATGATGAGACAGTACCTCTCAATCAATTCCAAACCTAAAGATGTACAGAAAAAAAAGATGACTTATTTATAAAAAGAAAAGACCGTCCTTGACCTAAGCGGTCAAGGCGAAGGCCATGAAGATACTACTCTCACATAAATATTGCAGAGTCCCAGCGAGCAGATTTTAACTCACTATTATCAGTTCAGTTTACATGCAGTTCAGAAAGTCTTGATAGGGACGGATTGACAGGGCATTTTGAAATTGTATGTCAAAGGTAGGTCAGGGTTAAAAGAGCGTGGGACAGGGAAGAGCGGGTGAGCAGGCAGACATTTCTGTTTATACAGAGGCAGATAAATGGATTAGATTTAAGCACACAGACGATGGGGGTAGCGGAATTCAAATAGGTATCAAGAGAGCGGAGTGACGCACGAGTGACGTGTGAGGTCATCGAAAGGATGTAAAAAAAAAAAAAAAATTAATGGAATGATCCCAAAGAAGAGAGATAAAATTTAAAAATGTGTAAATGAAGTTGGTGATGATGATGATAATGATGATGATGATGATAATAACAATAACAATAATAATAATAATAATAATAATAATAATAATAATAATAATAATAATAATAATAATAATAATAATAATAATAATAATAATAATAATAATAAACACGACAGTATTTTAATCGTAAGACACAAACTAGACCAGACACCATCTTGCTATATGGGGGGACTATTTCATAGTTCTATATTATAGTACACGGTGAGTTATAAATGTCTTGTAGAAGTGTATGAAATCATGGTCTGTCTTTAATCCTACTCGGCTTACACTTTAGGCCTGAAGTTCGAATGCTAAATGGGCGGTGCAGAGGGAATGTTTCTTGAAACATTTTTCTCAACTCGCCCGCGCTCTAGGATAGAATAAACAATAAATTATTATAGAAAGACGATGTTGTCATGTCAGAGTACTACGATTCATTCACCGTTCTTAGTTGAGTAAGATGTATTAATACAAACTGGTCCCCTAACGTAGCTGATACTTTTTTGACGAATAAACGAAGCTTAACTTTTTTCATAAAAATCCCAACCACCTTTTAAAATATCATTATAAACTATTGCTGATAGTATGCATAATTGTTCAAAGTTATGGAACCAATATAAAATTTATTGTCACATGGTGGTATTATCTTCGTGTATGCATTGGATGTTAATGATTTTTTTGTGATGAAACTATTTCCACACGCACACATAAAATAATAAAAATAAAAAAAAGTAACAACAACAACAACAAAAAATACAAAAAAAAACAAAAAAAACAAAAAAAAAACAAACAAAAAAAAAACAACAAAACAAAAAGAAAGTGTAAAAAACCAGATGAATTTTTACTTTTCTTTTTTTTTCTTAACTCAACCCCTGTCTTTTGATGTGGTCCAACGTTTTGCTGAAAATGCTCTCCGGATCAGAACTCTCGAAATTATTTCTCAAAGTGGACATGCGCAGCAAGCAAACACGGACATCCGGAAAACAAAACCGCCTCGCTGAGTTGATCAGCAAGGGAAACAAAACAACCACGAACTGAGCAACTTTTGAGATGGAAAACACATGTATGGTTCTTCGCTTTTCAAGCTCACGAGCACGCGAGTCGGATTCTAACTTCACGTAGGTTTAGATCTAAATATCTAGATCTAAACAAGTTAAAGAGCGAAACGGTATTTTTCGTTAAAATATTTTCGTTGCTCCGATTAGCAAGTACCTGTGACTCCTTGAAAGTAGTGAAAGTAGTGAAGGCAAAATACGAGTTTCTCCGTATTGTATACTTTTTCTACTTGTCTCCTCTCATTAAGTGCAGAACGAATAACACGAGTACCAGGGGGTGAGTAAGGTACTGTACTCAGGGACTCACTGTAGTTGGATCTGGCAGTAAACAGTATGGGGTCCTGTAAACCGAACAGGGCACTGTTCACTTTGACGTGAGATGTACAGATGGCGGGAGGGTGAGTGGTCCAGTCATTTATTTTGGTAGCCGATAATAATGTTACTGAGTGCCTGAAGGCCTTTTGGCAATAGCGAAGAGGGAAAAGGTTATGGTTGGTGCACTGACCTCAAGTTATGTTAAAAAGGAAGATGAGGTTAAGGTTAGTGAGGTACAGGTATGTAACAGCAAAGAAGAGGAAGAAGAAAGAAGAGGCGAGATGGGGGAGAAAAAGAAAGAAGAAAGAAGAAGAAAGAGGAGAGAGAGAGAGGGAGAGAGAGAGAGAGAGAGAGAGAGAGAGAGAGAGAGAGAGAGAGAGAGAGAGAGAGAGAGAGAGAGAGAGAGAGAGAGAATAGGAAAACATGAGCAAATGGGAGAAAGAAAGTGAGAGAGGGTGAAACGGACAAGAAAAGATGAGAAGAATAAGATAATTTGTTTTGGTAGACAAAGAATGTCGTTGAAAATAAAAAAAAAGCAAATATAAGAGGAGTAAGCTCGCACATAAATCATTCGTGTGTCATAATTGGAAAAAAAAATAAAAGTGCGACAGAAAGCAATTTCAATCAAGACTAGAATACGTGCGTAACTAAATCAAATTGGAAAGTTCTTGAAACAATAAACTAATGACGATAGTAGAATGGAAAATTCCGAGAGGGAAGGTTGAGAGGAGGAAAAAGGAGGCGAGAGGGAGAGAGAGAGAGAGAGAGAGAGAGAGAGAGAGAGAGAGAGAGAGAGAGAGAGAGAGAGAGAGAGAGAGAGAGAGAGAGAGAGAGAGTGAGTGAGAGAGACGCCTTGCTAGGGATGATTACAGGAGACCGATGCTGCCAAGCACTGCACCGGGCTGATTAATAATATCATTGATAAACCATCTCTCTCTCTCTCTCTCTCTCTCTCTCTCTCTCTCTCTCTCTCTCTCTCTCTCTCTCTCTCCATCTTTCCCCCTCTCTAGATACCCTCTTTTTTCAATTCTAAAGTGCTCTTATGTATACCTTTACTTCTCCTTCTCGAAACACCCATACAACTCATCTTTGCCTCCCTCCCTCTCTTTCACTGTCTGCCTGTCTGTCTGTCTATGTCCTTCCTCTCCCTGTCTTTTGTCTGTCTGATATGTCCTTCCTCTCCCTGCCTGCCTGTCTATGTCTTTCCTCTCCCTGTCTGTCTGTTATGTCCTTCCTCTCCCTGTCTGTCTGTCTGTCTATGTCCTTCCTCTTCCTGCCTCCCTGTCTGTCTGTCTATGTCTTTCCTCTCCCTGTCTGTCTGTCTCCCTGTCTGTCTGTCTATGTCCTTCCTCTTCCTGTCTGTCTGTCTGTCTGTCTATGTCCTTCCTCTTCCTGCCTGCCTGTCTGTCTGTCTGTCTATGTCCTTCCTCTTCCTGTCTGTCTGTCTGTCTGTCTATGTCCTTCCTCTTCCTGTCTGTCTGTCTGTCTGTCTATGTCCTTCCTCTTCCTGCCTGTCTGTCTGTCTAGGTCTTCCTCTTCCTGTCTGTCTGTCTGTCTGTCTATGTCCTTCCTCTTCCTGCCTGCCTGTCTGTCTGTCTATGTCCTTCCTCTTCCTGCCTGCCTGTCTGTCTGATATGTCCTTCCTCTCCCTGTCTGACTGTCTGTCTATGTCTTTCCTCTCCCTGTCTGTCTGTCTGTCTCCCTGTCTATGTCCTTCCTCTCCCTGTCTGTCTGTCTGTCTCCCTGTCTGTCTGTCTATGTCCTTCCTCTTCCTGCCTCCCTGTCTGTCTGTCTATGTCTTTCCTCTCCCTGTCTGTCTGTCTGTCTGTCTATGTCCTTCCTCTTCCTGCCTCCCTGTCTGTCTGTCTATGTCTTTCCTCTCCCTGTCTGTCTGTCTCCCTGTCTGTCTGTCTATGTCCTTCGTCTCCCTGTCTAACCACCCGTGCCGTGGCTGGCCTACGCTGGGACGATACCCTAAACAATGGCGACAAGTATCGACCTTCCTTAGATAAAGATCGATCGCCTCCCCTGGCTCTAAAGGGCGATAACCAGGAGTCTAACTAGATCAAGAGCTTTTGGTTGGATACTTAGATGGGCCTACTTGCCGTTGTCAGTGCTGTTGGGAGTCTCCAGATGTAAACAAGATGGAGTTGGCATATCTGGTTGAATGCAGCTTCCATTATTGCTTTATATAAAGATTGATTTCTACTCTTCCCCGGATATTCATTGTTAGTTTTTCCTGATAATTTTGCAAGTTTTCAGATTGGATTAATTAATAGTGAAACTTTACGTGCCTTATGCATTTTCTTGTAAGCGGTTTGAAAGCAAGTTACGTGAAAAACAAAAATTCGTTGATGCCATTCCTGGTCGGCGAAGACGCTAGGACCATGTTTGTACTCAAAGAGTAAAAAATTACCGATAAAAACTTTAAAAACAAATATTCGACAGAATTTTATAAATAAACTAATAAGTCTCCAAAATATGTATTCACCATACCAAGAAAACAGCCATGCAGTTTCACATTACACTTTTAAGGACAGGGCTCTGGCAAAGACTTAGGGTAGGCTATACAATATTATTTAGAATTTCTGCGAAGAAGAACAAGCAAGTGTATGCGGTCACATTTCTTTCTGTAGTAAACTCGGGCATGTTTTTGCTGAAACTACAGACCTCATTTGGCAAGGGAGATGTCCAATTTTTGCACGCGATCAGGCAGGCTGTTCACTGGGGCATACAAAATTGGACGAGAAAGTAAATATCTCTCAAAGAGCGGGGAGGAATAATGTATAGTGTCGTTTTGACACAGGTACGTCTCTCTCTCTCTCTCTCTCTCTCTCTCTCTCTCTCTCTCTCTCTCTCTCTCCCTCTCTCTCTTTCCCTCTCTCTCTCTCTTTCTCTCTCTCTCTCCCCCCCTCTCTCTCTCTCTTACTCAACATTCTTCTACAGATCTTTTTAGCTCATTATCCTATAAATCGTTGTCATGAATCATATCCCGATCAGTTTTCTATCTCTGTATTTATAACTTTGCTTGTAAACTTTTTTTCGAAAAACAAAACAAAAACAAAGGCAAATTCCCGCATGGTTCTCTGCCCTCTAACACTTGTATTTGTGAATCTATTTTTCTGTCTCTGCGTCATACAAAACGCAAGGGTTCTCTTAAACCTGTATCTTCTATGGCTTTTTTGCTCTCTCTCTCTCTCTCTCTCTCTCTCTCTCTCTCTCTCTCTCTCTCTCTCTCTCTCTCTCTCTCTCTCTCTCTCTCTCTCTCTCTCTCTCGTGTCTCTTTATAATGCCCCATCTCAATATATATCATTCTATTCTCTCCTAGAAGCCATTTAGTATTTCCGATATTTCACTCGTTTTCTCTTTACTAATTTTTTTTTTAATTGTATTTTAAATAAGTTTATCGCTTATTGTCGCAGGCTAGTTACAGACAGAGAGAAAACGTAATGTGACAAAATTAAAAGCTATCATATAATTTTCAACAGCATTTCTACTCTTTCTCAGTGTAAAGTAGAGCAAAACAGCTGCTCTTATATAGAAGACAAAACTTACTTAAAATAGTAAATAAATAAAAAAGGCAAAAAACAAAACAAACAAAAAAAAAAACAAAGAAAAAAAAGAACAAAACAAAACAAAACAACAACAACAACAACAACAACAACAACAACAACAAAACCCACAAACAAAACAATCCAACTGCTAATAATAATAATAATAATAATAATAATAATAATAATAATAATAATAATAATAATAATAATAATAATAATAATAATAATAATAATAATAAGAAGAAGAAGAAGAAGAAGAAATGATAATGATTATGCTCACAATGATGATGACAACAACAACAACAACAGTAATGCCATTTAAATCAATGCACAAAATATTTAAATGGATTTAATGATTAATGCTAGAAACATAATAAGACTCTATTTCTCTGCCGAGATTCTTTTATTCGTTGCGCAGAGCTGTTACCGCTCCCATTAGGAAGCCATACAATTCTAAAAAATCATAATTATTCCTTCTTGAAAAGAAGCGAGTTTTTAAAAGCTACAATGAAGCATCGCCCTTTCCTATAGAGATTAAATGAAGCGGAAATCTAACAGCTTGCAATTTTACGGGTTTGCAATGTAAGGTTTATATATTCACAATAAGATGTAAAGAGAGCAACGTAAATCAGTTTCCCATTAATTACAACTTGGATGCTGAAAATGTTTGATTCAGAATTTAACTTTACCCTCATTTGCGTAGACGCCGAGCGGTGCAGATTTAAAATACAACCATAAACTTTATCTGGCGATCACCATAGTAATCCACTTGCTTTTTCTGCAAGAATAGATTGACAACCTCAACGGTTTCGAAATTCATTTCGCTAAGTCCATAAAGCATGACATTGCTCTATATCTTACTCAAGCATTAAGTAAATGGCATTGATTACAATTATGTGAATACCTTTTAGCTTTAATGACACATATCATTTTAAGAACAGATTGACACATTTTAAGAGAAGTTGACACATTTTCAGAACAGATCGACAAATTTTAAGAGCAGTTTGACCCTTTTATAAATCATAATTTGTAAAGATTTCTTCAATCAACTGGAACTGTGGATTTTTAAGTTACTTATAAACTGAGGTGCCTCAAGTTTATATATAATTTTTATTGTCGAAGCCATCGATTCCTCTTGCATGCATTATTCATTTCTATTTTTTCTAGCTTTGATCCTACTTGACCGATGCTGGTTTTCCTCCTCATCTTCGCCTCTTATGCTTCCACATTATCCTTGTTAAAGACTTTTCAACCACAGGTTATCACATTAACTGGGACTTGGTTCTTGGTCATAGATTATACAACTTAGTGCTTAATATTATAGGTACATCCTATTCACATGGGTATAATATTTTCACTGAACAATGACTCAAACTATCGCAGAAGTTCCTTTTTTTTTTTAAATTAACCCCACGCTAAACATTTCTCTTATCAGGGAGACTAGCAGTGGAAACCCAGAGGGATTCAAGACATTCTAAATAATCTTTATGATATAATTCATTCTACGTGAAACATGTTATGGTGAAAACTTGGAGGGTTTTAAAGTCATTCTAAATAATCTTTATAAGATATAATAATTCATTCTACGTCAAGCATGTTATTGTGAAAACTTGGAGGGTTTTAAAGACATTCTAAATAATCTTTATAAGATATAATAATTCATTCTACGTCAATGAAACATGTTATAGTGAAAACTTGGAGGGTTTTAAAGTCATTCTAAATAATCTTTATAAGATATAATAATTCATTCTACGTCAAGCATGTTATTGTGAAAACTTGGAGGGTTTTAAAGACATTCTAAATAATCTTTATTAGGTAAAATTCCATCTTTCTCAAGCATGTTATTCACAAATCAATGATCCACGACAACCTGGAAAATAATATTGAGAGAAAAATAAATTGAAAAGCTGCACTAAACAAAAATCAACCAAACAGCACTGTGTTCTTGAAATAATAAAGATGTAAATAAAGCTGTCTTAATGAAATGGCTTTAAAGATTTCATTTTTCATTCCACGTCTTACCGTGATCCTCAGGATAATGACATGCATATCAGACCCCTTTGTGCTGTTTCATAACAGGCAAAGCCGGTCGATACCCAGCCTTATCGATATCGCGATATATTAATTTACGTCCAATTCCTACAAAATGAAAAACGTTCAATCATATCGCCCTAAAGCATTGTTAATCTCTGTTCGTTTAGTTTCATGGAATGTAAATGAAAACTCAGGATGATAAATCCCACTTTTTTATCTGGTTGAGCACTATCAATATGATTTTCTTGGAGGGGTTGCTGCGAGTGAATATTAACAAGAAAAGGAAAAAAAAATATCTTAGGAGGGACAGACTACGAGGGACGTGTCGAAAATTCATAAACCCTGGCTCAAACTATCGATCTAGATTAGTTGAAATCACTAACTGCAAGCATCAGTGTAACGGTATTGTTTAAGTCGCTCCCTTGTTACATCCGATTACGTCGAGCTTTCTGAGAAGTCCACAAGTCAATTACTATTTTGTTGTTATTTTAAAATAATAAATGTTAAAAAAAAATTAAGTTGTCATTTTATTAAGCTACTGGATAATGAGGACTCTTTTTATATAGTCCTTTCATTCAGCATAATGATAATAGTCGTATAGCCGTGATGATGTCGATGCACGATGATGATGATGAAGAAAATGATAATAATGATAATAAAAATAATAATAATAATGATAATAAAAATAATAATAATAATAATAATAATAATAATAATAATAATAATAATAATAATAATAATAATGATAATAATACTAACAAATATAATAATCATGATTATGATGAAGATGATGATGGTGATGATAACGATGATGATGATGATGATAGTAATGATGATGATGATGGTGATGATAACGATGATGATGATGATGATGATGATGGTGGTGGTGGTG
Source organism: Elysia crispata (assembly GCA_033675545.1). Lineage (NCBI taxonomy): Eukaryota > Metazoa > Mollusca > Gastropoda > Plakobranchidae > Elysia > Elysia crispata. The sequence continues at coordinate 2,040,653 of JAWDGP010002895.1, read as the reverse complement.
GTGATGTTAATGATAAGGATGATAATTTAGCTAAAACGATAATGATTATTTCCTCATGAGAATTAAACCGTAATCTGAAGGAGAAACATCATTTCATTATGTCCTCATATTCTCTCTCAACATGAATTAAAAAAGAAAAAATTTCTTTATGATTTTAAAAAGATCTTTAATCCTTGTATTGCTTACTCCTCTTTTGTGCTCGTAAAATCACTAGAGTTATTGTAATATAAATTCGAATTACTTTTGATGCGGGCCTTTTTCATATAGACATAACAAAAATGTTCCATATACTTTCATTTACAAACGTTACATTTTAAAGCAATTTTATCTTCAACTTTCTATAAACTTTTGGAACAAAAAAGCTTCTGTTTCTGATTTCTCTTTCCTTTCTCAGTTAAATTAAAACGTTGCGGACATTTTGAAACATGTTTTTTCATGAAATGTTTTTTTTTTAAAAATCAGTAAAAATGGTGTAATTTATTTTCTTCACTAAAGAGCTGTTGAAAGGTGAAATTCATAAAGAAGCAAAAAGAAGGGGAAAAAACGAAATGTAATTTTGAGAGATAATTAAATAAATGATAAATATATAAAGGGTAATGAGAGAGAGAGAGAGGAAAAAAAAAAGTAAAAGCACGTAAATTGAAGCGAAATAA
>JAWDGP010002895.1:2022500-2035000 GCA_033675545.1 Elysia crispata | reverse complement strand
ATAAATAAGAAATTCAACTGGCGTATGCGGCTGAAAAACACATTGCACAACTGCAGTAATTGAGCAATTAATTTTTTTTACAGAAAAATGCTAGCCGAGGCTTCACGATCTATTTAAAGATCCTTCTGAGCTATATTGGTTCCAAAAAGTTCTTGAAAGGTTCAATGCTTTGCGTAAAATCACAGCTGCCCGTGGTTTTTTTTCCTTATTAAATGATAATTGGCGTATGAAATGATCTATAAATGGATTGGATATTTACAGAATTATGTAAATGTTCTTATTTGCAGAGAAGTCTTGCTCTGCTCTTTTTGCTCGGAAAAACATAGAAATTATTCAAAAAAGAGGCCGCAAGTTCTGCAAGGAATTCGATTATGAGTATTCCGGCACCAAGGGAGAAGGAACATGGGATGAGATGAACAGACTGACGCTTCCGAGCATAAATATTCCAACTCTCCAAGGATTTCTATTCGAGCGGATGTTTCTTTCGGATGCTGACTTCACAAGGAATGTTGACGTATTGCGTTACTAGGGACCGCGTAAGGATGAGCGGTTGCAGTGCATGGGAACTGTGGTGGCATAGAATACGGTGCAAGGCTGAATGGATGCTAATTTGCCACTTGTGAAGAATGTGGGGAAAAAATGTTTGAGAGTGAAAGAGGTAAGGAGAGAGAGAGAAGAGAGAGAGAGAGAGAGAGAGAGAGAGAGAGAGAGAGAGAGAGAGAGAGAGAGAGAGAGAGAGAGAGAGAGAGAGAGAGAGAGAGAGAGAGAGAGAGAGAGAGAGAGAGAGAGAGAGAGAGAGAGAGAGAGAGAGAGAGAGAGAGAGAGAGAGAGAGAGAGAGACAGACAGACAGAGAGATAGAAAGTGAGAGAGCGAGAAAGAGATAAACAGATACAGAGGTGGAAACACGGTAAAGTGGAGGAGAGGAAGAGACACAAACCCACCAAGCACAGAGAGCGAGAAAGAGAGAGAGAGAGAGAGAGAGAGAGAGAGAGAGAGAGAGAGAGAGAGAGAGAGAGAGAGAGAGAGAGAGAGAGAGAGAGAGAGAGAGAGAGAGAGAGAGAGTGAAAATGATGCAAGCAGATAGACAATTAAAGAGATCTGAAAATTCCAGAGAATAGGGAAAGACACCCATCCACAGAGAGAGAGATAGACAAACAGGCAAACAGATACTGAGACAGAGACAGACACATGCAGTAGAAACAAACTGACAGGGAAGAAAGTGAGAGAAAGACTGATTTGGAGCGAAAGGTAAAATAATTATGACCGATGCTTGAGCACAGCCACTACATCACTCAATTTGTTGAGAGCTTTGAAGTTAGTTGAACCTCACGATGCAGAGCACAGTAGTCAGTAGCACCCGTGAGAAACTCTTAAACAGCGTGATTCAGCTCTTACTTAGTACACGAGCACACCAGTCCTCTCACCTGAACAAGCATCACTAGGACTCTCGTCTTGATTGTCTCGCATCACACATTTTCTAGGTCTACCTCTTTTGAAGTCCAAGATACCTTCTCCTGGCTTGTTTCATTTGGTAGTTTTAAGCCATTTAATTAAGATTGAGACAAAGTGGAAGCTTCAAAAAGTAATATGGACTTCGAGGAGTGTATAGGCAAAATAGAAAAAAAAAAGGAATCAAATAAGTTATACTTGTCTTTTGTCATAAAAATGGTATCCGGATATTCTCGCTATCTGCAAAATTGGAAAAGGTAAACCGTCAATTTCTCCGCCCCTCGTTCGTTAGGCGAAATTCATCGTCCATTAAGAAATCGAGAAAGTTTTCGCTCGTGCTTCCCTTACAATGAAAACAACGCCTAAAAAAAACAACAAGAGCAAGAAGATGAATGCCAAAAAAACAAAAAAAAGACACCTACTACTACCATTATCATTAATACTGCTGGTGCTGCTACTGCTACTACTACTGCAACAAAACAACAACAAAAAAAAACAAAGAAAAGATAATCTATATAATATATTTTCATGACATATTTTATAAATAAGTTTGGAAACTGAATCTCAAATTTTTGCATTTTAAACAAAATAGTTATAGATATTCTTCATTACTTTTTGTCAATACAACAAAACCCTTTACACCCTGAGTAAGAGGATACTTTTTTTAACACAACGCCTAAAACAACAAGAGCAAGAAGATGAATGCCAAAAAAACAAAAAAAAGACACCTACTACTACCATTATCATTAATACTGCTGGTGCTGCTACTACAACTACTGTTACTACTACTACTACTACAATTGCTACTGTTTTAGCCATGACTCCGTCTACAAGGATTCATCAAGCTAACTCTTTTTTCATTTATTTAGGTATTACCATTTTTTTTTCCTTTACATCAATTCAGCAGAGTGGAACACAATGCTTTCCCTTACTTGCGCAAGAAATCTTAAAAAAATGTGGAACACTATGCTTTTCCTTGCTTTTTCAAGAGATCTCAAACTGCATTCTGCAGTAATGACCAAGATAACCTAACGCAGTCTTAACCAAACTGCTTCCATATCCGTTTCTCCTCGATCTGTGCGTTTACTTTTTATCGCTTTTTTTTTTTTTTTTTTTGGGGGGGGGGAGGGGGGGTCCACTCCTTCAAAGCAGAACGTAATGCAATTTCGTTGTTAGACATCCAGGCTGCCACCCATTATTCATTTTGTACAAGGGTGCCGTTACGATGCAGTGAGCGGAAATGTGTTCACGAGCGACTATTTCAATGTTAATTAATAATACGCCCTTCGTTCTATGTTGTTATAACTGAGGAAACAACTACATACGAATATCATGTTTCCAGATTTTTTTAATCGCTATTATTTTTTATATACATGTCGTGAAAACACAGTTTGATGTTATTCAGTTGTTTTTTTTTTTTTAGGTTTTTTTTACTGTGTGTATAAGAGAGAAAGGAAGAGACAGAAAGAGAGAGAGAGAGAGAGAGAGAGAGAGAGAGAGAGAGAGAGAGAGAGAGAGAGAGAGAGAGAGAGAGAGAGAGAGAGAGAGAGAGAGAGAGAGAGAGAGAGAGAGAGAGAGAGAGAGAGAGAGAGAAAGAGAATGAAATGAACAAAAATACCTTTAGGATCTAACTGCTTTATATAAAAAATTCATAGTGAGGAAAGGCAAAAAAAAAAACAAAAACAAAAACAAAAAAAAACAAAGAAAAGATAATCTATATAATATATTTTCATGACTGACAAGGGTAAGAGAATATTTTTATAAATAAGTTTGGAGACTGAGTCTCAAATTTTTGCAGTTTTAACAAAATGATTATAGATATTCATCATTGCTTTTTGCCAATACAACAAAACCCTTTACAACCTGGTTAAGAGAATACTTTTTCATAAATAAGCTTGGAAGCTGAATCTCAATTTTTTTCCATTAAAAAACAATGAATATAGGTATTGTTCAATACTTTTTGCCTGTGAAAAAATAAGCTTTAAACCGAAAAAATATTAGTGTAAAAACCAAAAAGATGTTACAAGAAAGGCAGCGGAGAAAAAAAATGGATAGATACTGAACCAGTCGTAGAAATAAATCGGGGGGAAAAATTAACGACAAAATAATAAAAAAAATTGAGAAATGAATAGTAAAAAAAAACATGACACGGGGTTATAAAAAAAACAGCAACAAAAAATCACGCTGCGTTTTTCCAGTGAGGCTTTTTGATCTTGCCGAGCTTCCGGCCCAGTGATGGACCAGTCGTTACGTGGGACCCGCTAAATGACGGGCAATAGGGGCTGACTGGATCTTATTACTGGTTGTCGGGACCCCGACACTGCTGAAGTTATTGTGGTGACTTTCATTGAGCATGCCTTCCCTGGGCTCGAACAAAGGAGTAAGAAGGCAGTGATTTCAGTGTTATGGACTCACACAGATACGATCAACTAGACAGAGTATTCCAATCCTATTAAACTTATGTAAAAATAGAGTAGGATAGAAGGTATTTTTTTGCATACTGTTCTGTAATTTGTAGAACGCTTTTAGTGGAGTAATTGTAAAAAAAAAAAAAATAAAAATGCAGGGGTGAATAAAATCAAGATTGAAATAAAAGGGGAAGTCTCTTTACTTAAACTTAGACAAGAGAGACAGGCCTAGATTACATGATAAAAATGTTTCACTTTTCTTGCGCCGTAAATTTGTTGGAATTGAGAATCAATTAAGTTACAAAGCAAAAAAATTCGAAATCGTGAAGAGAATGCCCACCCTCTCCGAATCAAAATGGGACCTTCCTTTGAGAAGCTTCCAAATACTCTTACGTGGGGGAAATGAAAATGGAGCAAAATAAATAGTCATAAAAATTGATATTTCAAAGCATTCTCGGGGATATTAACCTGCATTTAACTTTAAAGAAAAAAAAAATCTTAGTTGAAAAATTCCAGTGGTTGAAGGTGTTTTTGGATATGCTACCCTCTCTCTAAAGTGTCGAAAGCCATTCTCCTATCATTGTCCTTCATTTTAGAGATATAAAATTGTATTGTAAGCTCCTTTCTTAAGTTGCACGCATATTGTTTCGTCTGGTTTTTTTTTTCTTTTCCATCTGTCTTTTCTTAAACAAAAAGTATTGAAAAGTATAAAGAAAACATAACTCTGAAAGGAAAAAAAGCACCGCACGAAAAGAATATAACTCTTACAAGAGGAAAACCCCACAAAATAAACTTTTCTTTTAAAAATTTAAACCTACTTTTCCACTGCAAAATAATAAATATTTATATCATGTCTCTGTATATTATAAAATATGGCAAGACGAAAAAGTGGATATATTTTTCTCTCGAAAGACCGCAATTCTGAATGATTGTTTCAAATGGGAGGGCAATTTCCTCCAGGCCTTGACTACCACTAATTCCACAGAGCTAAGGGCTGTTACAGTAATACGACATAGTCTGACTGGAGCAATCTTTGTCTGCCCTGACAATGCCGATTGTCTCTCGGTGCACTATGGTATTACTCTATAAAATTGCATTCATTTTACTCTTAACAGCAAAATGAACTAAGGAAAAACTCTCTCTGCCCGCATTATTTTACTCAAAATGGAATTTTCTCGATGGACTGATTTTGTACGGCAAATACTGTGGGACAATTTATTGTCATGATTACGAAATCACCGCTAGCTTTTAGCATCGGATTTTTATTTACTTCTTTATTCTTATGCGCTCATCATACGCCATCACCCATCATCAACGGTCCTGAGTGAGTAAAACGATAACAGAAAAAAAAAAAAAAATGCATTGATCGTTCTCCGATATTTCATATATCTAAAATATTTTGTAACCAAATAGAAAAAAAAATCTTAGGCATTTTCCCAAAAAGTTAGAACTACCCCACAGCAGTAACAATTTCGTATTAAAATAATACGAATTAAATAAACGTAAAAGGAAGAACCAAGAGTTAAAATATTCCTGACCTCCACTACTACTACATTTCTTGAGCAAAGCAAGAATTACCCAAGATCGAATGCCGCCCTCAGGAACTGATAGACACACACACAAAAAATAAATTTGATCTGAAAAATTCCTTTCAATTTTCCGACAGAAATACAAAAAAAAAAAAAAAAAAAAAAAAACACCTGTGAAAAATTCCGAATTTCCGAAGAACGCGCTGACATGACGAACAGGTCTTATAACATTACAGGAATCCCATGCTCGGCGCCCGCAAACTTCCGCCTGAGATCCGATATTTGCTGGAGACAAGGCGTTACCCGCAAAACCTCGCGGATGGATGGGCCAGTCCGCTAGATTAGGCCCGACCTGCGCCTCAAGCGTTATAAAGTGTCTGCGATTTCTCTTCCTGGCTTGAAAAAGCAAGAAGGCGATGAAGAGAAAACATCAACAAAACAACAGCATGTTTGCAGAGATTGCAGTTTGGGATTTGTAATATCATAGAGAGAAGTTGTGTTTTCACCGTTGACTTCGAACATGAAAAGAATGAGAGGAAAAAAAAGGAAAAATAATTCAAAATTTTCAGCCTTGTATAGAGGAAAAAAATACCAACGCAATACAAGTGCAACGTAGCTACTTATAAAAGCACATTGATTGAAAAAAATTAAGGGGATAAAAGGGTTGATCCACTGATTTAAAACTAGCAGATACAGTATCATGGTATCTTCTTCTCTAAACTAGCAGATATAGAATAAAAGTATCTTCTTCTCTAAATTAGCAGGTATAGTATAATGTTATCTTCCTCTCTAAACTAGCAGATATAGTGTAATAGTATCTTTTTCTCTTCCATAATACTGGATTAACCTTGAAAAAAAGTAAACTTCATATTCACCCTACCGATTAGGAAATCGAAGCCGTATGTTTAAGAACAAAATAAGGACGTTAACTTCAACATAGTGAAGCTTTCATTAAGAACGTTTGGCTGTTCTTTTTTATCTTTAAAAGTACAAGCGCCTATTAATTGTAATGTTCCTACAACGCTGTTTCTGGATTTTAATACATTTTTATCAATTCGTTCTCAAAGAAATACAGAAAGCATGAATATTTGGCTATTTATTCTTAAAGTAATATCTCATATGTTGCTGTATAGGTGATTTTAGAGATATAGTGCAATGAAGAACTTTTTTTTGAAAAGGAAATATTTAACAAGTATATATTAAGATAATACTGTTTACTCCTCTTGTTCTACATGGACATTATTATATGGACACCATTTAAAGAGAGACCATCTTGATTACGAAAGACTAAGCCTATACGGTGACAAATGAAACCTTGGCTCCAATTTAAGTATAAAAAACATACTTAAAACATGAAAAATAATACCACCATCAACAGCTGCAACAACAACAACAACAACAACAACAACAACAACAACAACAACAACAACAACAACAACATCAAAAACAGAGAGAAATAAGCAAATATAAAGAGAGAAAAAATCCTTTACTTTCCCAACACGAACAAGAATGTATCTATTAGCGTAATAGATCCAAGACACAGCTCGTTTCATTAAAACTAACCAACCTTCACACTCATCCACTGATCAGTATTATCTCGTCTCTTCCTTCCAAGCCCTAGAGCAATCCTATATGAAGGATCTGGTACGGGGAGGAAAAAAAAAATTCGAGCCCTCTCAAAACACAACAGACCAGTGGCTGGAAGTTACAAGATTGAAGAAGAAGCAAGCAAACCAAATCCACGACAGCATCGCATTAAACTAATCAATTACAACCATGGCTCAACAGAGATTCCTCAAATACTATGATCAAGTCCTTCCGGCCATCAAATTCACACTCCATCTTGTTTCATGATGCCTTGGGGCGTATTAGTTCGTGTGTTAGTATAGCGTGATTATGTTTGGATTTTTGTTGTTGTTGTTGTTGTTACTCAAACCTTTCTTCGATACTTCTATTTTATTATCATTATTTTTTCTGTTTCACACGAAAGCGCATAATATCAAGCAAGCTAAGTTCTAGTTTAAAAAAGGCATGTGTTGCAAATCCTGACCTTTGAGATAAGTTTCTTTTTTAGAAACGGCACAAAATTATGCTTGTGTTATTTTACCCAGAGGTATCTTAGGATTTACATGTATGAGATGCTCTTAACACTATGCAACCAGAAAAAATTATCTTAGATTTTCACGAGATTTCAGGAAATAATTGTGCATTATAATGCACAATATGAAAAGATGAACTTTCTTTCCTTTCTGGCAATTAACATAATACACTTCAAGAATATAGCGATAACAGTTTTTAATAAAGAGAGGGGGATAGATAGAGATAGAGGAAGAGAGAGGGAGAGAAGGAGAGAGAGAGAGAAAAAAAAGAGAGAGAGAGAGAGAGAGAGAGAGAGAGAGAGAGGAGAGAGAGAGAATAAAGTGGGTGGAAGGAGAGATGAGGAGGAAGAATGAGTGAAAGACAGAATGGCAGACACAGTGGCTGAGAGTGAGTGCATAATTATTTTGTGTGAGATAGATAGATAGATACAGAGAGAGAGAGAGAGAGAGAGAGAGAGAGAGAGAGAGAGAGAGAGAGAGAGAGAGAGAGAGAGAGAGAGAGAGAGAGAGAGAGAGAGAGAGAGAGAGAGAGAGAGAGAGAGAGAGAGACGGGGAAGAAGAAACACTCGCTTCAGAAGACTCTCTTTTCATTAAGTTTTAATATGTCACTACTATTCAATCACTACGACCCACAGGAAAATACAAATAATATTGCTTTAAAAATATAAACAACAACTAATTAATACAGATGAACATAATATAAAAAATAAACTAACAGTCTCCGCATCAGGACATGACTTTGTCTATTAAAATTATTAGTAAAGCCAGATAGCTAGAGACTTAACCATAATTCTGCTGATACCAAAATTAGAAAGCAACCAACCTCTGAAAAGTTTGACCATAGAACTTGGGCTTACATCCTTCAAGGCGGAATTTATTTTCCTCAAGAATTTTACCCCCAAACCCTTTAATTAATAACAGCAGTAGCAGCAGCTGCTGTTCCATTTTGCAACAAGTCTCTTGGGAACTGTCTTCTTTCTCTGATCAATTAAGTTCAAATTTGTCTTTAAAACAACTTTTTCAAGTTTTTTCAGAGCTCCAGTGACTATCATATCCGCAGGCTAAAGCTGGCAGACTTCGTTCAACACGACCGTGAGTCAAAGAATTTCATTAACGTCACTTTCCTGGTAAAGCCTCGCGGACTTCTTTTGAACGACTAGATTGTTTTTTTTGGCTTTTTTTTTTAACACTTCAGAAATTATTCTCTGGTCTTTCATATAGCTACCTTAAAATTGTTGTACTTTTTTGTCTGATTTTTTATTTTTTCACCTCGTTTGACAATAAATCTGCGCACTGCGAGTTTTCGTTCTTTATGTTTATAATTATTTCACCTGTTTGCCACTTTGAATCTCCTTTTCTTTTTCTTACAGGGCTGAGTTATGCGTGTTAAGAAAAGGTAGGTTCTTACTGGCCACCTGAGCCTTGAAAATCTAAAATAATAGTAATAATAATAATAATAATAATAATAATAATAATAATAATAATAATAATAATAATAATAATAATAATAATAATAATAATAATAATAATAATAATAATAATAATAATAATAATAATAATAATAATAATAGTAATAGTAATAATAGTAATAGTAATAGTAATAATAGTAATAATAATAATAATAATAATAATAATAATAATAATAATAATAATAATAATAATAATAATAATAATAATAATAATAATAATAATAATAATAATAATAATAATAATAATAATAATAATAGTAATAATAGTAATAATAATAATAATAATAATAATAATAATAATAATAATAATAATAATAATAGTAATAATAGTAATAATAATAATAATAATAATAATAATAATAATAATAATAATAATAATAATAATAATAGTAATAATAATAATAATAATAATAATAATAATAATAATAATAATAATAATAATAATAATAATAATAATAATAATAATAATAATAATAATAATAATAATTATTATTATTATTATAAATTATTATCATTATTAAAATTTACTTGTTTATTAGGCTCTTCCTTTGCTCAAAGCGTCTTACCTAGTTAAAATTATGAAATGAAAAAGTAGCGCTTAAAATCCATTATCATGATTTGCGGCATTGTAACAATGGTTAGAAATGCAGAGACAAAAAAACAAAAACAAAAAAAACAAAAAAAAATCATTAAGAAGGAAGTGAACACTATTTAAATTAAAAAAAAATCCACAATGATTAAAATCAATTCCCTTTACTCTCATCAGAGAACGACTGTCTTTACAAGCAACGTCTTCAATCTAGACTTGAAAGGCTGGACATTCATTTCTAGAAAGTAGTGTTTGGGAAAGATAGGAATCTTGGTCTGCCCCCTCGCTGAGCTGATGGCGTAACACCAATTCTTGTGAGGGAAACCTTGACAGAACCTCCGCAGGCATGGATTAAGGTGTTTCCCACGAATAACACCCACAGAGGAGGGTTTGTATTTGGAAGTAGTAAAGATTGGGAGGAAGGGGAGATAAGAGCGGGGGGGGGGGGGGACCAGGGAATTGGAGAAAGGAGAGAGAGAGAGAGAGAGAGAGAGAGAGAGAGAGAGAGAGAGAGAGAGAGAGAGAGAGAGAGAGACACACACACACAAGACAGAGAGAGGCTGGGAGAAAAAGAGAGAGAGAGAGAGAGAGAGAGAGAGAGAGAGAGAGAGAGAGAGAGAGAGAGAGAGAGAGAGAGAGAGAGAGAGAGAGAGAGAGAGAGAGAGAGAGAGAGAGAGAGAGAGAGAGAGAGAGAGAGATAGACAGAGACAGAGACAGACAGACCGACAACAGAGCGAAATGATTGAGAGATAGTGATTGAAATAATTAATGTAAATAAAAGCAAGAGAGCCATCCTAACAGGCAGTTAAAAAGGATAACGAGAGTGAAAGGATAAAGTATTGATGTTGAAGGGCTGCAAATTAATTTATACAGCTATGGTTTATATTTTGGCATCAAGCTGAAATCCTGTTGTCGAATAATGCTTAACGTTATTGAAGTCACCAAAATTTGCGAGTCGGCTTATTATGGTAAAATAAAAGGGAAAACATTTCTCGTTTCGAAATCACCAGATCTAAAAAGTAACCTAACCTCAAAAAGTAAATTAATGTGATCCGGTGATTTCTTCGGAAATGTTCTCACTTAACACTGAATAGCTCCTAAAAAAAATAATAATTATGCACATGAGTATAAAATAGGCAAAAACAAACATATGCACAAGCAAGCAAAACAGCACCCAAATATATTTATAAGACAGCACGATTTTATTTCCCATTAGAGTAAAAGTTCATAATGTATCCCACATAATGCCTTTGAATGGACGTTAAGTGAATAAAATTAAGACAGCTCTGACATTTTTATCTAAAAATTCATATTGATATAATTCAAATAAAAGTTCAAGCTCCAAACATGCCTAAGTTTTCCCCAAAACCTTCAAGAGCGTCACCGGCTGTGATCGATTCTTCACTATTGATTTATGTGTCCTGACGCAAGTAGTCATTTTTATATCCAAACAGATAAACTTGAAACACTATACCCCAATCTTTGAGCGCGCCCTGCCTTCAGGAAAAAAAACCCCAAAAAACTTTTGACCTTTAGCAATAATTATTTTCAAAGAAGAGAACGGAGCGATTCAAACCGAGAACAAAAAAAAAAAGAAAAAAAAATGGTAAAAAGAAAATCCTACAAGGAAAGGCTGAGAGCAGTTTTAAGTATTTGAGATTAATTAACAGAAAGCACAGAAACAAGGATTTAAAATAAAAGCGCCTTTAGAAAAGAAAAGTGTGGAGAGAGAGAGAGAGAGAGAGAGAGAGAGAGAGAGAGAGAGAGAGAGAGAGAGAGAGAGAGAGAGAGAGAGAGAGAGAGAGAGAGAGAGAGAGAGAGAGAGAGAGAGAGAGAGAGAGAGAGAGAGAGAGAGAGAGAGAGAGGAAGGGGTAAGACAGGCAGCGGCAAGGATCATATAATAAAAACCGTTTTCCGTGGGTTTGGGAAAGATATAAAACAAGTATAAGCTATCTTGCACGAAAATTTGTTCTGAAACATAATTTTTCAAAATTTTATCAGTATACAAACGTATTTAAGATTCATAAGGAAGCCAGTGATTCAACACCAAATGTCCATTATTAAAGCCTCTGTCGTTGAATCCTGATTATAGTTTATTGGTGAATTAAATATCGCTTGTGAAAAAAAACAAACTTAAAATAATTTAAAAATTTCACTAAGATTTGCCAAAAAGTCATTGAATGATTTCTTTCACATCTTATGAGTTTGGGAGCATTTAACAATAATCTATGATCACACTTTTGAATCACCCGAACTTTTCAAAAAAAAAAATACATCATCCCATTCCATACATAAAAACACATGAGTAGAATTAAGAATGTCATACCTCTTATATCTGATATTTAAACGGTTATTATTTCGTTGCGTCCCCGGTTTGAAATCGCCCACACTGTGGCAATCATGTAGATATAATCAGAAGATACAACATAGAAAATGCAGCAATACGAGTGCATGCGCTCGTAGCATGGAAATATAATTACGCAAGTTCTCTTTATCCAAGTCGAACTTTAAAATGGAAAAAAAAATTACATAAAATTTCTTAGATAACATCGTGCAGCTGATGTTAAAAAATTTAAAAACAAAAAACAAAACAAAACAAATATAGATAGTAAGATCAAATGAACTGAATATCGATTCCATTTCCAATCTAGTTTAAGAGGAATGCAAGGCCAACTAGATCTAAGCTTATTCTTTTCAACGCTTGATCTTATGCAAACATCGAAATGTCACATTTCGTGTATTACTCAATAATGAGGAGAATCATAATTTTAACACAAAGGGGAAAGATTGTGTAAGATTATTGACGAAGGTGAGCTGTATTTTTCAGAATTTCATGGTGTCTTCTTAAGCGTATTGTGAATCTATTGCACCTCTCTTCCCTTTCCCAACGTATACGTTGAGTAAGCATACAAGAAAACACGATACATAAAACTGTTCTTCCTTTGCAACTCCAGCA
>JAWDGP010002895.1:1957500-2017500 GCA_033675545.1 Elysia crispata | reverse complement strand
AGAGAGAGAGAGAGAGAGAGAGAGAGAGAGAGAGAGAGAGAGAATAGAAAAATCAACGACAAACCTAGATCTACCTCGAGACGTGAAAACATAATGAAAGATGGAATGGACAGGGATCGAACATGCATCTCGATGCCGAGACAAGACCAGAAACTTAACTACTGAGCTATCCACATCTACAAAAATAGATGCTTCAGGAACAGTGACTATCATGCTGGCTTGAATAGACTACGAAGTTAAATCGCTAAGAACGATCAAGTCATATTTTTACAGGACATATACAAACTAGCCCCTAACGGATCTTAGAAAGATGCACATTTGTCTGACAGACTGAATATAGAAATAAAGAAAGTAGTCAGACAACGTTAGAGGCCGAGACAGACGAAGCTAGATCTAAACATCTAAAGATGCAACTAACTGTAAATAAAGAGAGAGAGAGAGAGAGAGAGAGAGAGAGAGAGAGAGAGAGAGAGAGAGAGAGAGAGAGAGAGAGAGAGAGAGAGAGAGAGAGAGAGAGAGAGAGAGAGAGAGAGAGAGAGAGAAAGAGAGAGAGAGAGAGAGAGAGAGAGAGGAAGAGAGAGGGAGAGAGAGAGAGGAGAGAGAGAGAGAGAGAGAGAGAGAGAGAGAGAGAGAGAGAGAGAGAGAGAGAGAGAGAGAGAGAGAGAGAGAGAGAGAGGGGGGATGAAAAAAAGGGACAGAGACATAAGCCGAGAGAAATAGGATGGATACAGATAGAGGCAGAATTAGAAAAGGAAAAAAATGTTACAACCCTTGCATATTGAACGTTCAAGATAAAGCACATCTTAAAATGGCAAGAGAAAAGAGAGAGGCATCTTGGGGTGATGGTGGAATTCGAAAATGGATCACCATAGAAGACTCAACAACGTGAAAAACTGATTTGCACTTTACTTCGGCCTCGTCATTTGAGCGCTAAAGATTCGATCCATACTGCAAAGTGTAAATTTTAAAGTTCTAAACTTTGTGGGATGATCTGCTTCAGCAATCAGTTTACCTTCGTTTTCCGTGATTCACACTGCTGCTAGAGGTAAAAAAAATATGCAGGCTTACGCATAACTGAGTGAGAATGCAGATGATAAATAACGAACTATTTTAAAGGCACCTGTGCTGATCTAGATCCTGCGATTTGCGAGCGAAAGATAGCAAGTACTGCTGGGCTCGGGGAAGATTTAAAGTAAAATAGCTGCTCTTATATTTTTGGGAGTTCTTCAAGCTATGGAGAGGAGAAAAATGTAACGATCTGCTGTGAAAGACGCAAACTTTAATTTCTGTAACCCTAATTCTGTTAATAAAATAAGTGCAGATCGAAGTCCCACAGTATAAATATATTGCCCGATTATGTTTCCGATAATATTTATAGAAGCTCAGAACGAGTTATATACAGGAAAGGTTTAAATCGATGACAAGACGACTTACTCAAAGTACTATAATGACTATCATTAGAAATAACGGATTCCGAAGAAGAAGAAGAAGGAGAAGGAGGAAGAAAAGGAGAAGAAGAAGAAGAAGAAGAAGAAGAAGAAGAAGAAGAAGAAGAAGAAGAAGAAGAAGAAGAAGAAGAAGAAGAAGAAGAGGAGAAGGAGCAAAAGAAGAAGAAGAAGAAGAGGAGGAGGAGGAGGAGGAGGAGGAGGAGGAGAAGAAGAAGAAGAAGAAGAAGAAGAAGAAGAAGAAGAAGAAGAAGAAGAAGAAGAAGAAGAAGAAGAAGAAGAAGAAGAAGAAGAAGAAGAAGAAGAAGGGTATTTTTTTTGTTTCATTGTATGATATAGTCCGTGCATAACAGATGATCTGAGGTCTATTCTCTATGTCAAGCAAACTCTCATCTGATACGATGATGCCCCAAATTTACCCATCAATCATGGAATTGAAGAATAAGAGGAGAAAAAAGGTAGAAGATGATGATGATGATGATGATGATGATGATGATGATGATGATGATGATGATGAAGAAAAACATGCACAGGGATTGAATAAGCCGATGTTGAAAAGATATTCAAAAAAAATGTTTTTGAAGGAATCAGTTTTATTGTCCTTTAAGCATGTCACATGACAAGTACTGAATTGTGTTGTTTGCGAATGTCCGACGGAAAATACAATGTATCTTCACTTGTGCTGTTCTTCACTAAAGAACACGCCCCTCAACTGTATTGGTCTAGCCATAACAAAGAGCCCAATTGTTCAACCAACAATTGTTTTCAAGTGTTTGTGTGACTGGCATCCAGTTTTAGCTCGAAACATCACGGATCCTTTAGAATGATAAAAGTTGAATTTTTTTTCTTTCCAGGCTCAAGGCAGTACAGACATATCGAGTTCTCTTCCCATCGGAACAGTCGTACCAAATCTATGGTCCCATCATCATCATCATCGTTATCATAAGCATCATATGATATTAAGCAAAACAAAAATGATCAAATGGAGGAGAAGAGTAGAAGTCTACAGCTGAATGATCAAAGAATCATAAAAAAGGAGCGTCTAGGAGAGTAAAATGAAAGGTATCGAGGGGAAATAACACAGAGACTGCACGCACACACAGTATCCAATTGAGAGAGAAAGAGAAATAGAGTATGATTGAAAATACAGTGTATAATATTATGTGCAGATGTAAGGCAAACAACCATAACGGCAACAATAACACCATTAACAAAATTATTAACAACACCAACATTATGAACAAAACATTAATAACAACAACCAGATATGAAAAAAAAAATATAATACGCAACTGAACCTCATATCTTGACAAGAACATTGTCCATCCCCTACGGATCCCCTCTTCTTACCTGCATATGCCCCTCGTACGCTGACAGGTGCAACGGTGTCCAGCCAGAGTTGTCGCGATGCATCTCGTCCAGGCCTCGATCCAGTAATTGCCTCACAACGCTCGGACTCCCTTGTGCAGCCGCAACGCATAATACAGTGCGACCTTCAGCATCGATATGGTCCACAGCGGCACCCCAGAAGAGCAGTTGGCGGACCACTTGCTCGTGTCCCATAGAGGCCGCCGCCCAGAGAGGTGTCCTGCTCTTGCCGTCGGCGTGGTCGGCGTCCGCATCCCACTCGAGCAGCAGCTCGCAGACTCCGGGGTGGCCTTCGTAGGCTGCCACGAGCAGCGGGGTGGACCCGTCCCGGTCGGTGTGATCCACGGCGGCGCCGCGCTCTAGGAGAAGGGAGACAACCCTCTCGTGGCCGGCACTGGCTGGAACACACAGGCAGGCGACGCTGAGGGCCGTTCGACCATCGCAATCCTCGCGATCGATCTCAGCTCCGCGATCCAGCAGGAGAGCCACTATATCCTCGTGGCCCATGTAGGCGGCGGCTATCAGCGCCGTGCGACCTTCGTAGTCGGCGCGGTTGGCGTCGGCTCCTGCGTCGAGAAGCAGCTGCACTATTTCTTCGTGTCCACCCCAGCACGCCGCGCGTAGAGCGGTTCTCTGTTCTGCGTCTGCGTGATCCACCTGGGCTCCCTTTTTAAGAAGGATCATAACAACACTGGTGTGTCCCGCCCAAGCGGCAGAACGCAACGCAGTCCATCCGTCTTTGTCGGCGTGGTCAACTTCAGCCCCAGCCTTGAGAAGCGTTGTCACGATCGATCCGTGACCTTGGCGTGATGCAAGGGTTAAGGCCGTTTGTCCTGAACGATCTTGAGGTTCGAGCGCTGCGCCTCGAATCAGTAGGGCTTCTAGTCGTTTCACATCTCCGCGGTACGCCGCAGTGTGTAGCTGTGTTCTCCCGTTGGCATCGAGCTCGTCAATGTCTTCAGGAAATATCAAAGAATCTCCGTTAAGTCCCAGCTCATTCTCATCCTCCTGTTCTTCACCAGCATTGGCTGCAGCGGCGGACATAGACTCCAAGCTGGTTGTGCTGGCCTCCATCAAGGATGTAGGCATCCGCGCCCCAGCCTCACATAGTAACCTGAGGGCCCGGGCATCTTTGGGAATTCCTGCAGCCAAACACCTATCAACCCCAGCGCCAGACAATATGAGCATGTGGACCAGGTGCTCGGGCTGGAAGCCGCTGCCTCTGACTAGATGCAAGGCCAGGTCTTGAACCTGAGAGTGTGTCAGATCTTTGGCCCTCTGAAGTTGGCGCGCGGCAATCATGGCATGGCCCTCCCCCGCGTCACAGAGATACTTCTGCGTGCAATGCTTCACATCAAGCAGCCACTCAGCAAAGCTGTGGTGGAACACGATGAGTTCACCATTCGGTCCGTTAAACAAAATTCTTGACATGATCTTCATGCGTCGCTCGAATTCATCCCTAGATAAGTCTGTCTCGCAAGCCAGGAGACACTCAAAGAGCTCCTCTGTGCTTAACGGCGCCCTGGAAGCGAGCAGGACGTTTAGCACGGGCCTTATCTTTATGACGTGCTTCTTGACGAACAGCCTCTGACACAGCCACAGGTAGAGGCCATTCAGAGTCCCTGGGATGTCTCTCACTTCTCTCAGCATGATGAACGATTCGGCTACTCCGTCCAGAACCTTCTCCAGATAAAGAAAACATCCGTTACTCTTGATGTGCAGCTGGTTCAACATTTCAGCCGTGTCGCGACTGAGGTGCTGTCTCAGGCCATCCTCGGCGTCAAGCCGACACAGGATGTATTGTTGCACGTCACGGACAACGTGGGACTTGCGCAGATCGTCCAGGCTCAACTTCCGGAAACCTGTGAACATTCGGGTGACGGTTTTGCTTTGTTTCCGGGCTGAGCAGACGAGGAGAAGCCAGGGCGGGAGACTGGCGCTGTGTGACGCCATGAGTTCGGCGATGGTCTGGCTACACGTGACAGGAGGTGGTGGTGCAGCGCATGCTGAGTCAGTGTCTGTGGCGGTCGCAGTGGCTGCCGCGGGGAAGCTGCTGTTGTCGCTAACTGGCTGCAAGTAGTAGGATTCATCTACAGAGTCTATCCACAGCATCAGGGTTTGCTCGGGTGGTTCGCACGCGTGTAAAGGCTCTAAAAATGCCACCTTGAGATAGGGAAGAAAATAGCAACATCATTTGTATGTCACATTATTTTAGTCATTACCCATTCAAGTTTCGAAACTGAAGTGTTTGGAAGAGATATTAATGAAAAAGTGATAGAGAAGTTAAAATGTCGTG
Organism: Elysia crispata; assembly: GCA_033675545.1. NCBI lineage: Eukaryota > Metazoa > Mollusca > Gastropoda > Plakobranchidae > Elysia > Elysia crispata. The sequence continues at coordinate 2,012,391 of JAWDGP010002895.1, read as the reverse complement.
ATAGACATTATATGGTTGATAACGAGAGAGTTTTTTTTCTTTTTAATCAAGCCTTCTTGAACCCTTAGATCGCAGAAAATTGATGATAATGTTACATCTCATCACCAAAGATCTACAGAAAAAACCAAAAGTAATGGCGATTAAAAAAAAAATAAAGAAAAGAGCAAAGTAAAAAGAATGGATAATGGATAACAAGTCTAATTTTAATATACTTCTGTTTATACCCATTCGTTGCAAAATAAAGTGGTCTTAATTTAAAAATAAAATGTCATTGACAATCATTTCGTCCAATTTTAAGCTCACCTTAAAAGCTTCATCAGCGTTAGCCTCACATTCTCTTGGGTCGAGCAAGTCCTTCACCCCGCCAGCTCCTAACACGGGAGACGCAGGACCAGGATCCAAGGCTCCGCCCGCCGAGGACGATGAGGCAGACCTAGCCTTCCCGCATGGGAACGGGGATACGAAGTCTTTGACCAGCCCAGAGGCGCTGACCTGCGCCACCAGGCTCCGGATGAAGGCCGTCACAGAGAGAGAACTCGAGTCGTGGGCCTGACAGAAGTGGTAGGCCAGCAGACGCGACTTGAGGTCCGCCTGGCGGGCTTGGGCAGACGTGGGCCAGACGACTTCCGAGCAGAGGGCGGTCTTGCCGCAGCCCGGTCCCCCCATGATGAGGGTGCCGGGTGTTTTGGACGTGGGTCTGGTGTCCAGACAGTGGGTCAGCTTGGAGAACGCCCATTCTCGGCAGAAGAAGCGTTTTCCTCTCAGCAGGCAGTCCGTCATCGTGGAGGACTGTGCTGGTTCTGCGGTCAGTAAAGTCCAGTGGTGGTCAACAGTTCGGCCTGCTGGCTAGTTGTTCGTATCTAGCCAAGTCTACTATGAGGGCAGAGATGCTAATTGAAACCATTGTGAGCGCTGACTTTTAGTATTATGCAAGAAAAAATTAAAACCAAAAGGCTCAGAAGCTGCAAGCAAACTCTCTTTCCCTCCGGATGCTCCTGGAATCAAAACCAATACTTATACATCAGCTGAATTTCAAGAGCCAGAATAAATTATTTATATGTCAATAACTTCTACCTCATCCAGATAGCTTTTCAAATGTTGAAAAATATTTCTTGAAACTCAGAATTTATTCGATATATCCAGTAACCTCACAAGTGCAGAGGGAAGAGAATTTAAACACTCGAAATTAATAATCAATACTTTGGATCCATTAAACGACTCGTATTTGCTCGCTCGCCTCCACACAACAGCCGCAAAGGGCGAAGAAATATTTCCACAGAGAGAGCGAGTCGACTACCGCAGCAATTTTGTGATCGTAAATCGATAAGTTAAGACGCCGGTGTTCAATTATTTACGGACGCCTTGACAGGAGGGGCAGATGATAACCCAGAGAAAATACATCACTGAAAAGGGGAAGGCGTCCTGTCTGCCTGCCAGATCTTCCTCCTGATTGTGACGCCAGATATGCCATATCGGTTCGTTGCTTGAGACTCGCTTCTTTACTTCACAGAAGTATAACTACTCGTCAGTGCCAGTGTTAGAGTCTACGTAGACAACTTGACCTTGGTGACAAGATTGTTTTCGTAGGAGGCAATATATACCCCGCTTGTCGCCACCACATTCAACGCTCGAAATCGGTCAGAGGCAAACAGAGAACAATTTCTTATAGATTAATGGAGATTTCTTGCCAGACTTGATGGGGGGTGTCCCCAGTAACGTACCCCCCTTGGGCAAAAGAAAGCCTCTCTCTTGTTCTTTCTCTCTCTCTGAGATGAAGACAGGCGAGGAGACGTCCGTGGGTCACACTGAATAGACCCAGTCTGGGAAAATACGACCAACCTTTTTATCACATTAAGGCGGGTTGAATTGCTTTGGCTAAGATCGTTACCACTGTGAACTGACGAAGGTTTACTTTGTTGACGCCTCTTTCTTTCGCTTCATCCTTTTTATTTTATTTTTTTTTTTTCTTACTTTAACTGATCGACGATGGCGTGACGCAAAGATGGGACACGTTTCTTCTCTAGTCTGGTTCACATCATTTTCAATCTTTAGAGATTGATGCCTTCAGTCTTGCTTGGTTGCAAATCACGGCACGCGAGCCTGGTCCAGAGCTGACATTCTGAGAAAAAAAAAACAAAACCAAACGATAAAACAAAACAAAGATGTAAACACACTTCGTGCCAATAAAAATCAGTTATAATACAGAAGAACTTTGCATGTCTTATTTTTCCCTTTTTTCTGCCTTCTTATTTCTTAAGTTAAATAATGATAAAGTCTATTAATTCTATATCTAATAAATTATCCGCATGCCTCCTAATCTACAAAATACTAATGTAAATAAACATTTTAAAAAAACTATTAAAATGAAAAAAAAAAAAAAGGCTTTGAGATCAATTTTTACAACGTATTTGTTCACGGAGATAACTAACGCTATTTGCAAGGATCTACCTTTTCGAACATTGGCACAACCACAGAGATGTAAAATCGTTACATCTTTCCATCGAGATAACGCGCCGTTAATAAAGCACGAAATCATGTAAGGGAAATGAATGTGTCGGCACAAAAATGAGGAGACGAATAAGAAATTGGAAGAGTTGAGCACAGTAATCAAAATTCAGCTGATTGTTTAAAGTAAATGTGCTAAGGAATGCTCAAGGCCTACTCTATAGCCATCTTTTTTCATAATTCATGAACTTACACCTTTACCATCAGGCCTTGACACACAACATCAAATTCAACTGATATTCTGGAGCATGACAGTATCACTTCATGTTAAGCGCTCATCCATAAACAATGGCAAAAATTATCATGCCCCGCCTATAGTAGGATACCCATTTTGACAATAAATTATTGGGGGGACTGAGGAGAATACATGTACCGCAACCGTGCGATCACGAATCCGACGCGCTAATCACTGTGCCACGCTGCTACTCAAAAAAAAAAAAAAAAAAATGAGAGAGTATAGAAAGAGATGAAAACAGACAAGTAAAATAAAGTAGGGTTTGACAGAGAGAAACATCTATGGATAAATGGTAAGATAGATAGATAGATAGATAGATAGATAGATAGATAGATAGATAGATAGATAGATAGATAGATAGATAGATAGATAGATAGATAGATAGATAGATAGAAAGATAGATGCTAGTAAATAGATACCACTGATACATAGATAGGTTTCACCTCTCCCTACCAGATCACTTCATAAATAATCCGTTTTATATTGGAAACAACACACTTCATTAGAAAAACTTTGATTTCCATAATTTCATTTCCCACCCCCCTCCTCTCACTTCTCACCCCATTCCGCTTTCCTTAACAGTCCTTTCCACTCAATCCCGGTGCTATTTTATCTTCAAGCTCCAAAAAAAAAAAAGAAAAAAAGAAAAGAAAAGAAAAGAAATAAAACAAAAAACAACAACAACAACAACAAAAAAAAAAAAAACAAAAAAAAAACTAAAAACAAAACACCCCCCCCCTCCCCCGAATCTTTTAATATTTTTATGAACCCCTACCTGCCAAATTCAGTTTATCAAATAAAAACATCTCCTGCCTGCATGGTACACCGACAGCCTGCGAAGCTGTTCTACGTGCAGCAGTGCATGCAACATACATGCTAAACTTTCCAATCAAACAACGCAGACTAGACTCTACAATACGCAGTCTAGATCTAGACTCTATATTGTAACCTTGTGAATTGCTTCATAGCAGCAATACTCTGATTCAAGGCCAAGTCACGGAAGTGAACAAACTTGTGCATGTTAAGGGTTATACTGATCTATTTCTTTCAACTTTTAAGCATAATTAGGAAAGAAGTGTGCCCAGAATACACTTTTTATTCAGCACACCTGCCCGCACAACAAAAGCAGCAAGATTTTGCGAACATGAAATAATGAAATACACGAGGCAATTCGAGAATAGGATTCAAACCCTTGACAAATCCTTTACCGGTACTCCATCTTTCTGTCTGCACCAAACTAGATCTAACTTGTTACTAGATTAGCCTTTTTCTCAGCCCCCATGCCTGCCATGTAAGGATCACTGGACATCAGGTGAATGGTCAGTATCGACCCATAACCACGTAATGAATGGTCGTTTGTCCGTGCCCAGCGCAGCCGGCGTTAAACAGACGGTCTGTAGACGCGGGGTTAATGGCATTAACAGAATGGTCTTCATGTCTCCACCCTATTAAACATAAATAAATAAAGCCGGTAGCGGGCGGTGGTAGAATGATGGTCGTGTTGGCTAAGAGTTGACCAACTGGCTACTGGCTGGTTCTGGGCATGTTAGTTCATGCCTGGGTGAGATGTTTGGCTGGCACAAGATTAATAATTATGGGGGAAGAGAAACTTAGGCAGAGAAAGGAGGGATGGAGAGCAAAAGAGAGAGAGAGGGAGAAAGAGAGAGAGAGAGAGAGAGAGAGAGAGAGAGAGAGACACACACACACACACACACTGAGAGAGATGGAGACTGCCGAAAGGGGGCAAGTAGAAGCAGGCAGTGAAACACATTATTAGAAAGTAATTTAGTGCTAGAGAAAGAGACTTGGCAACAAAGACAGTAGAAAGACAGGTAAGCATGTATAGACAGAAAAAAAAACCCGTTCTGCGAATAAATCTTCTTCTCCCTCTTCTTCTTACACTTCTTTTTCTCGTCCTCGTCCTCAGTCCCTTTCTTTTCTTGATTCTTTACCCTCTCATATTCTGATATCGAGGAAAAGAGTCCTTTTGGGATTGTGCTTTACTCTTTCCCCATAATCTTGTCACATACAGTGTGGATTTAAAAAGAAATGACAAAATGCAATGCCAGATACAAAGCAAGTGCTCACAAAGAACGAAAGAAAGTGAGTGGACAGAAATTCACTGTAAAAAGAAAACTAGTCTATTCATTGCTTCAGCATAAGGACATGTCCGACGGAAGCATTTGAAAAAAATAATGAAGTAAATGTGAAAAATTGTTACCAAGCACTAGTTGCGAACAGAAACTAGTGAAAACCTATAAATGTTTTTGAGAAGGGATAGTGGAGAAGAACAAGAAGAAGAGAAAGAGATAGACAGAGAGAGAGACATGCAGTGAGATAGTGTGTGTGCGCATCTATGTGTGAGAGAGAGAGAGAGAGAGAGAGAGAGAGAGAGAGAGAGAGAGAGAGAGAGAGAGAGAGAGAGAAAGGGGGGGGGGGGTGAAACTTCTAGTGGTGCTAATAGCTGCGAAACGATAAAAGACGGGAAGCAAAAAAAAAAAAATAATAAAAATAAAAATAAAATAAAACGAGTAAAACTCATCCGCGACAACAAATAACCGCACCTGGGATGACACGCTCAAACGAGAAAGCCGCAAATACAGGCGTGGAATTATAACAAGAATAGGAAGCGTTTAATATTCAACGGAAGACAAAATTAGAGGCGGCAGGTGGTAAATTAAAGAGAAACCACTGATACATACTTTATGCCGCGTCTCAAATCCTCTTTATATAAATTCTGACATGACATGAGAATGAGACAGACGAGTCTTGACTAGCCTGAGGCCGCACCTCTAAGCAGGCATCTCACTACTGGTCAACGAATCAGTTTTCTTGCCTGGACACACACCAAACAAAGGCCATAATTAACGGCCATTCGCCGTCCTCGGCTGACCGCGCCGACAACTACACCAACCAGCTGGACAACCAGACACAGGGGTTCTCACGCTTTACTCACGTTTTTCTGTGTTTTTTTTTTAATTTTGTCGAAACTTTAAGCTCTTTACGGACTTTGTCTGAGATATTGGCACGGTAATATTAATTAAGATGAAGATTGTGAAACGGATTTAAGATTAAACAGATGGCGCTAGGTAAGATGTGGCATTTTAACATGAAACGAAGCAAAAAACCAAGAAGTTTAAAAAATATATATATTTTGGAATGATTTTTTAAGAAAAAGGTCACATATACTTTTTGTATCTAATGTCTCCTGTTATTGGATACACCATATTTTTTTTTTTACCCGTCTCAAGCTATGGTATACAAAGAAGATAAGGTAATGTTTAATTTCCTCAGGCCGCGTATGGTCTCTGACATTAGTGTTATGATCCAGATCAATATAGTTGTCTTTGCATGATTGTAAAATTCAAAAGGATTAGGTTGTAATCTCTGCCCAAAGAACATGTCAAATTTCTTTCTCTACTGATGAGAACGATAGGGTCTCTAGTATTCCAGCGTTTGAGAACTCTTGCAGCCATGAACAGGAGAAAGTGACCCGGAAGGATTAGTCTTTTGTTCTTCTCTCTCCGCCTTTTTCTCCCTGCTTTCCTGATTACACACGGTCATGATAGAGGGCGGTGGGAGGTCAAACTCCTCTCTCTCTCTCTCTCTCTCTCTCTCTCTCTCTCTCTCTCTCTCTCTCTCTCTCTCTCTCTCTCTCTCTCTCTCTGACATGCATGACGTTCTCCGTTTCATGTTTTTACATTACCCCTCACCTACCCCACTCCTCACACACACACACACACACTTATACATAGATACTCTTTCTCTTATTTACTTTGACTTAAACATTTTCTACCTCCACACTTGCTTTGTCAAGTATATGGCGTCTTATTTTTCGCTTGAACAGTTCATTCCATCATCTCTATGATACGTATTTCTATCAGTGTGTGAACCACAGAAAATCTTAAAAGAACATCGGTGCCCATCAAAGACAAGCAAAAAACTCATGCATTCACAAGTTAAGGGCACCCCTTCATCCATTCTCTGTCCCCACCTCGACTAGACTAGATCTAGACTAGCTCAATGTTGACACACATTTATTCCACAAGGGTACGCAAGGCAGCAGCCAAAAAACGGTATTCCTGGAGTAAAAACTGGTAAACCCGTAAAGACGATGTGCTTCGACGCGTAAGGTGTTATTAATGTTTACACTAATCCTAGGAAATGGAAAAGGATAGGCCTCAACTTTATAGCAGGGCAGTTGCTTTAAGTCACACTCAGATCATAGATACATGGTTGCACACCTACTTGTGTTAAGTGACGCACAATAGATGAATCACCAGATAATGGAATGGTCACAAAATGACCAAACCGAGAAGGAATTTGTAATTGAAGCTTTATGTTTGGATTATGGCGGTGAATTCTTGCGGCTCTTAAAAAGAGATTTTCAATAGAGTGTGGTGCCTTTGAAACATGCTTCTCACTTTGGTTTACGATCCGTCACAGCAAAGAATGGTGAAATTATAATTACAATAATTATGGTATTGATAGCTGACGCTTAATTCACTAGAAAGGCTATCATGAAATGTGCAACTGTGAGAGCGATCAAATGGGACACACACACAGACACAAAGGAAAAAAATAGAAAAAGAAAAACATAATTGTATAACGAATAAAATACAAACACGCACAGAAGGGTGGAGAGAGGGAGGGAGAGACACAACCAGGCAGAACGAGATAGACAAACAAACAATTAGATAGGAAGAGAGGAATAAAATACAAGAAATGGGACTGCGCTCTACAAATTGAGTCTGTCAGGATGTGCTGTTACACCTGCTTTGCATGGACATGAGTAAAGTAAAGAAAGAAAAAAGTGATTCAACGTAGCAATAAAGAATACAAAAGCAATGAAAATGACAGGTCTGTGAAACGAGAGATCTAGATGCCCCTTAAAAACAAATTTTAGGGGGGAAAAGAAAGACAAGAAGCCATAATACTGTTTTGTTCTATCCGAACTCGAATATGAATCTGTCGTGTGGTGAAATATGATAGCTGTAGAGGAGAGGACAGGTGACACAATAAAAATCTTCCATGACCAGAATGAATGGTTGGAGAGGACTGTGTTATAAGAATGTTGTTTATGTTGCTCTTTATTCGGGAAGACGAAAAAGGTCCCTCCTTATAAGTTATGTGTTTGTATGTCGCAAGTCTGTCCTTCTCTCCCCCCCCCCCCTCTCTCTCTCTCTCTCTCTCTCTCTCTCTCTCTCTCTCTCTCTCTCTCTCTCTCTCTCTCTCCTTCAATCTCTCTTTCCCTCTCTCACGCACTCACTCGTTCCCCGTATTTCTTTTAATGATCGACATGAGCTGGGAAGACATATCACTTACCTTTTTTACTATTACAAGTCTTTAAGCTACAGCCATTCTCTATATTGCACACCACGTAGTAGATAGACCGTTTTATGTGAGGTATATGATAAAGACTACTGTTTTTCATAACCCTCACTCAGTGATATCTTTCTATCGTGGTTTAATTCACCTTTTCTCTCTCCCTTTTCCTTTGTATAGAGAAATTTAAGTTTTATAGCATTAGCCCTCGACCCCTCTTCCTTCTACCCCTCTTCATTTTTCCGCAGCAAGCAAAGTAAAGTTTTCTCCTTTGCGCCCTGATAATCTACCGCTATCTGCGATATCTGAGTATATTGTGCTGTGGCGTTATCTCTACCAGGCAGTGTCACTGCGGGTGGGTTACATCCCAAACCTCCACTGACTCCATCCAGTCGATCTCTGACATTGACATTCAAAATCCCCAGGGCCGGAAATTTGGCTCGAGCAATTTACTATGTTATCAGTTCATCAGTTCATGGGAGGAAAGCGCTAGCGATGGGCCTGTGTGCACAGCTCGCAAACAAACGGCTTTGACAATAATGGCCTGAAATGAGAGTAAACACGCGAAGCTCGAAGAGGCGGAGGACTCGTGAAAAATAATAATCAATATTGAACTTGCTTTGTAAAACAGAGTAGGAGCAACCATCAAGCTGGCCATCCAAGTTTAATGTGCTTATGTTTGATATCGTACTCAGATATTGTTTCAAAGATCAATTCCATGCTTGACTTTGTACCTTTGAATACCTATATCACCGTGTTTGAGGATCGAGTATATAAAAAAAACAATCGAACTAAACGAAACCAACTCTCATTCACTCGTAGTTCAATCAAACCATTACGTGGGTAAAGGATAAATCGTGAATTATTTTCATAAAGGAAGTGGATGTTTGTGTGTGTGTATGTAAAGGGGGGGGGGGGGGGGGGAGGATGGGGTATATTTAGGTAAAGGTAGGTCGTAACGGTAATTAACGGCTGAGTACCATCCGGTGACAGCAGGTTGACAGCTGTTTCCTCCATACAGGAGGAGGCGAATATTTCACCCAACGGGTGGTGTTGTCTGGCTATTGTTTAACACCGCCCGATGTTTAGTGTACTGTCTGCCGTCACGTCTAGACAAGTCCGTCACACCCCAGGCGAAGGGGAGATACTCTGGTTTATATTTTGTATATTAGACCTAATGAGAAAATTACAGAATAATAACGGTATTTATCATACCGCATTCATGAGCATCATTACAATAGCCTCAGAGAAAGTTGTAACAAATGACATTTGTAATTTAAAATTGTAAAAACGACTGTAGAGAATGACAGTAATTTATACAAGGTCTCGAAATTAAATGACCAAAAAATGTGTGCCAGATGAAAAATGCGGATGGGAGTAAAATAGTACAGATTGCGCTGCAAGTATAAGTTATAAGTAAAAAATTCAGTTTTACAACATTCTATGGAGAGAGAGAGGAAAGAGAGAGGGAGAGAGAGAGAAAGAGAGATAGAGAGAGAGAGAGAGAGAGAGAGAGATAGGGAGACAAAGAGAGGATGAGGAGTATTCTAAATACAGTATGCGGGCGTGTGTGTGTGTGTGTGTTCTCTTGGACTGACTCAAACCAAGTCAATAGAAAGATGGATGAAATAATTATATTATATTATAATTCATATCTCGTCGCCCTCTCCCCATCTCATTGGAATAAAATAGTTCATAACCTTCCCCCCCTCCACTTTCTCTCTCTCTCTCTCTCTCTCTCTCCCCCCCCCCCCCCCCTCTCTCTTTTTCTCTAAATAGAAAGGCAAAAACACCCCACTTGGAGGATAACTTGCTTATCATGAAGGATCCAAAAGGACGCGTGTGTGCCTGTTCTTTTTCAGTCTATCTCTCTCTCTCTCTCTCTCTCTCTCTCTCTCTCTCTCTCTCTCTCTCTCTCTCCCCCTCCAGTCCACGCCCCACCCTACTCGCTCTTCTATCTTTTTAATACGTTAATCGAAACATCGTGCCCATGAATTAAAACCCCGTAAATCTTTCTCACCATTCCGTGTTTCAACAATGCGCAGCACGTGCATTGCATCACTAAATCTTTGGCTTTTTTGAAAATAAGCTTAGTCCTAAAAAAAGGCCACAAAAAAAAAAAAAATAAAAAAAAAAAAATAAAACGAAGGGTTTTAAAGAAACGCATTGAGCCCTGAGCCCATGTCCCTACGGCGCATGTCTCAAGCAACACACGTCAGACATCATTATGCCCGTGTTCACACACACATAATGCATTCAGTGAATGCACACAGAGCGACGCTAACACAGCACATCGGACGCCGGAGAGTGCGGACGCTGATCGATAATTTCTTGATGCCGGAGCGGAAAATAGGGTTAGGGTGTGTGTGTGTGTGTGGGGAGGGGTGAAGAAGAGGAGGAAGGGTGAGGTGGATACATTATGGGTGACGCAATATGCCAAGCCCCTTTGTGGTGATGGTATAGGCGATCTGGATCAAATGCAAAAAAACATGTATACAAGAGTAAGCTTTTGCTGCCTACATAAAATTGTTGTCTCTTTACTGTGGCTGATTGTATTGTATCTTACTTTTCATTTTGCTCCTCAATTTTCCGTTCCTTTCTGTATTTCTTTTTTTTTTTATTATTTTTCTTCTTCTTTTATGCTCTTGTTGCTCTTTCTGTTATTCCTCTACTTGTTGTTCTTTTTTTTATTCTTCCTTTCCTCATTTCGAGAGCTCTATTACTATGAAATCAATACATCTTCTCTCCCTATCTCGTTTTCTGTCTGTCTGTCTCTCGCTCTATCTCTATATCTATATATCTATTATAGCCATTCACCTCGTTTTTCTCTAACTGAATTAAGTCATTCCTAATTGAGCGATTCGCACAACATTTAACTTAAAAGCATCATCAAATGTGCAATTTTCAGTTTTAATGCCAACACAAAATGGTAGAATAGAAAGTGCTAATAACATTAAACTAATTTAAAATTAACACAACAAACAAAAAAGAAGAAAAAAAAAAAGAAAAGGAAAAGAAACTTCTTTCAATACAAAACCAAAATAATTATTATTTATCTCTCATTTCTAATTAAAATCTGAATAACGTGGCTATTTATAACACACGCGAAACGTGACACTTGACTACAGTGTACCATCATCTGCTTCACGTGACATTCGATGACTGCTCTAGGTACGGCCTCTCGATAAACCGGCGCATCCCAGATTTTTTTCCCGACCCCAGTGACCTCAATTCCATCTCTCCAACTGATGATAAATTAATATTTGCGGCTATCTGTGAGGACACAGGCCAAGCCGGCAAAATGTATGAGTCGGGATATCTGGCAGACTGAAGTCCGTACTCCCCGGGGCAACTGTCCCAGGGCTATGGTCTGACACTGTCATTGCACTCTTACAGTACTGAGGTTAGCCCTGGCCTCACCACCAACCCTGATGACCTACATCTTGAAGCTTCAGCTGCCGCTGGCTACGTCATTGTCATATATATATATTTTTCCCATTCTAGATCTAGATCTAGTAATTCTGAGGTGGCACTCAAAAGTGGTCGAAGAATTGTATGCGTGTTTATGTGCCTGAAGAAAAGTACCGGTACAATTGTTCTCGCATGACAGCAGTCTATACAGTTCCTTTACTTTGTCTCGACCTTAAACAGTTTATCACTTACCCTCTGACAGACTCTCTCTCTCTCTCTCTCTCTCTCTCTCTCTCTCTCTCTCTCTCTCTCTCTCTCTCTCTCTCTCTCTCTCTCTCTCTTTCTCTCTTAATTTCTACTTGAGACTGCTATGTACGCCAGAGATCCCTAACAGTCGTATTCTCCGCCACTTCTCCCTTCCTCCCCCACCCCTCACTCTACCCCTTTGGAGTTCTCTCTCTCTCTCTCTCTCTCTCTCTCTCTCTCTCTCTCTCTCTCTCTCTCTCCCTCTCTCTTAGATCTACGACTTACGTATTAAATGTAAATATTTGTATTTCAAACTGCACCCGTATGTTTGCTCTATATTATTATGTCTGCTAATTCCATAAAAACGAGATCCATGATTAATTACTTCTGCCACAGCTTGTTGTCTCTCTTCCTTTGCTCATGTGTATAATATCTACCGCGTATGCCGCACGAATTGATTTGCGTTCGTGCTGAATACAAACAAAACAAAACAAAACAAAATTCAAACTTCTCGGCACTAATAAACCCACTAAATTCTAGATCTATGCAAGTATGTTCTTTCTAATCACATTTATTTGTTACTTTTTTCCTTCCACCTGTATTTGGGTATGAAATGAAGTGGATCGCAATAAAGTTGAATCGAATGATTTAGATGTACAATATATCTAATAATGTGATAGATAAATTTCTAAGACTTTAAATTGTATCATTTCAGTGGACTTCAGATGCTATCTACCAGCAATCAGGTTCATACGTGTATATAACTGAAACCCGATGTTATGGCACGTCTAACATCATAAAGGCTTAAAATTATAGCCTAATGATTAATCAAGAGTTTCACCCAAATGTGATTCTAATAAATGTACTAAACCAAGCAAGAGATCTATTTAATTGTTTTACGTTTATCATACGAACGTTACATGCAACATATTTTACATATTTACTCAATTTTTAAAGGCTGCGCAGTTGAAGATGCTATAAATTTCAACATTTTGTCAGATATTCAACTTGTGGGAAAAATCATCTAGATCTAACTTTTATTGGGCTTAAAGAACTTCTTGATTAAAAATATAGACCTACCTAGAACTTTTAAGGAATTTGCAATGTATTGGTAATTTAAAAAACAAAACAAAAACAGTCTACGTGACTCACTAACACTACACTGAAAGACACAAAAACTTATCTAGATCTAGATTAGATTTAGATCTTGCTAAAAAAAATCGGACTTACTGCAAAAAAATTCAGCACTGTGTATCCGTAAAGGCAAAAAAAAAAAAAAAAAAAACTTTGCTGGTTCATTCAATGTCGAGAATCCATTAGAAGATCACAAAATTAAAAAAAAAAAATGTCAAATCACAAACTACCTTCCGAGCGAATCATCCAAGCAAAAATCATCGATAGCAGATCCCACTAGATTAGTCTAGCGCTACAAGAAACATGCTACAAAGACTGCGGCCTTTTCCAGCAGACGGTGGAGCGGAAGAATAAAGACTCGACTGGTGGAATACGAGAGGCCTAGATCTAGATCTAACTGATTTTGCCACCACTTGGCTGAGGCAGACAGACACACTTTGCCTCTCACCGCCCGAACGATGGCGGTGGTAGCTGCGGCGGCCGATGGCTTTCACAGTGAAGTTCCCAGGATAGAGTGAATGAAAGAAAGAGCTAGGGAAACGACAACTGGGAAGGGAAGGCCAGACATGTAAAGATAGCGAACATGTACACTCTCTTTCGCTCTGTCTCTCTTTCCTTCTGTCTGTATGCCTGCCTGTCTGTCTGCCTGTCTCTCTCTGAATCTTTCTCTTACTTCCTTTACTGTCTCTCTCAGTCTCTTTTTCTTTGTCTATCTCTCTTTCTCTTTCTCCCTGTCTCTCTATCTCTTTCTCTCTCTCTCTCTCTCTCTCTCTCTCTCTCTCTCTCTCTCTCTCTCTTTGTCTGTCGGTCTTTCTCTCTGTCTTCTTCCGATAGACTGTTCCTCTCTCAATACATTCGTTTAGCGGTAGTGATGACTGTTTTCATGGATGTAATTGACGATTGCAAATGTGATAAAAACAAAGATAAAGAAGAACAAAAGCGAAAGAGTTTGGGAGAAACGTATAACAAAAAGATAATTATAATCATGTGCTTAGCTAAAGATGGGGAAAAAAAATTAACGGATGACAGCTGAGAGAGATGCAGAAAGAGAGAGAGAGAGAGAGAGAGAGAGAGAGAGAGAGAGAGAGAGAGAGAGAGAGAAAGAGACTGGACACAAAAAGATAAATTGTTTGTATAAAAAATTGCAAGGGCTATGAGAGGAATAATATTGACGTGTAAAGCACAAATAATAAGTCTCAAACGCTGATTGAGAGCGAGAGGGCGAAGAGAGAGAGAGAGAGAGAGAGAGAGAGAGAGAGAGAGAGAGAGAGAGAGAGAGAGAGAGAGAGGTGAGGGACAAGCAAAGAAGAAAAAAATATATTAAGAAATACGGAAAAAGGGTGAAAACAGAATAAGAGATGGAGTGCCGAAGAAAAAGATGAAATAAAAAAAAAACAATAACAGAAAGTGAATAGGGACATAGAGAGTAAAGCAGAGAACGAGTGAATTACATAATGTATTATAGAAATAAAAACAAAGAAAAAGGGCTAAAGAGCTGGAAAGAGAAAGAGTCTATGTGTATATGTAATCACTGTGTGTGTGTGTGTGTGTTAGGATGGTGACGTTACGGTACAGTGACCTTGCCGTGTCGGGGACACACACGGACTCACAGTGACTGCTCGGTGTGAGTGGAGGACACGCCTGGCAGAAAGAATAGGACGGAGGCAGGGAGGAAAATGGAGAACTGTGGGCGAGATCAAAAAGGGGAGAGGAAAAAAAGGATGTGTATGAGTGGGTGAGAGGGGGGAGGGGTGGGGCGCTGATGAAGATTAAAAAAAAATTAATGTTATGTAAATTGTCTAAGGAAAATTTCCCGGGCACATGTTTAGCGGTTGCCATTTTTAATGTCTATATCAGCCTTTAGAGTTTTTTGTGGAGAGAGAGTGAGAAAGGAGAGAAAGAAAAGGGAGGATGTGAGAAGATTGAAAGAAAGAGAGAAGAGAGAAAGAAGGAGAAAAAGAAACGCGGAGAGAGAGAGAGAGAGAGAGAGAGAGAGAGAGAGAGAGAGAGAGAGGGGGGGGAGAGATCTTTGTCCCATGAGATGGAGTGAGGCTGGTAGCAGCACGATGGGAACTGAATGGAAGATGGTTTTACAGTGCTAGCTGTACATTAAGGCTGGAGCTTGGTTGCTAGAACAGATGCGAGGCAAGATCTGTTATAATTGATCTTCAATCAACCGAATTGTGTGCTCGATACAGAGCAATAGTTTGCATGAGTCTCTAGTGATAGATCGGTTGCCCTTAAGATTCTCAGCCGTGTGTAGGAGTAATATAATTATGGATCACGTTTAATTAAGTCGCACAATTTTGTTTTCGTAAAAAAAACAACTATACGTTAGACATGTTGCAAGACAGTAAATTATTGAGGTTGGATATTATGCAGTGGGATCTGAGTTTTGTTCCCCCCCCCCCTCCCTCCTCCTCCTTCCCCTCACACACACACTCATACGAAGCAGATAAAAATTGTTATTAAAGTAATGCTCAACTTTTTCCTATTACAATTAGGTTTCTCTACTGAACCAATCCTACATTTCTGGTATTTTTTTTACAACGCCGATGACAGACATATTGCATAATTATCTTCATAAAGTTGTGGATGGGACTTTGTCATCTTACCTAAACTTTTACTTTTCAACATCATGCATCATTTCACATTTCCTTGCCTACTACATCTGTGGCTTTAAATTCGATGTCATAGCGAAGGAAACTGTGTATAATCACTAGAGAGGATACACATTAGTAGTTGTAAGAGAGTCTCAAATACTTGCAAAGGAGACTGGGTGAGGGCAGAGGTCAAGTCTCGGATCACCGACAGACTCCTGGGACTGGTCTAAAATAAAGTGAACACAAAGACACGCACCATCTTTCATGCTGCCTCGCCTCTCTCTGAATAGCTGTCTGCAGGCACTGTGAATTTTCTTTGTCTCCTAAGTCTTCCGATTTGTACTTTTCTATAGGCTCTTTATTCCTTCCCCTCTTCCCTCCCCCCCCCCCCCCCCTCCCCCGCGCCACCTAATACACACATACGCAGACCGTCCTCTCTCTATCTCCCTCTCAGTCTCTCTTTCTCTCTCTCTCTCTCTCTCTCTCTCTCTCTCTCTCTCTCTCTCTCCAAATACAAAAGCAAAAATACTACACTTGGAGGACAACTTAGTAATTATAAAGGATCCAAAAAGGACGCGTGTGTGTCTGTAAATAGTATGAAACAGGGTCTAAAACCTGTCTCTCTCTCTCTCTCTCTCTCTCTCTCTCTCTCTCTCTCTCTCTCTCTCTCTCTCTCTCTCTCTCTCTCTCTCTCTCTCTCTCTCTCTCTCTCTCTCTTCTTTTGCTGATATTATCAGTAAGGGATGTTTCGATCCATGCCGAAATGAATGGGGCAAAATCTGGCAATGTCGACGTTCTTTCTGTTATCAAAGCGGAAAGAATGGTGGCTAATGGAATAATAGAGAAAGATGGAGAGGTTGAAAGGTTGGATTTGTTTAGGTTGGGTTGAAAACAACAACAACAACAACCCACCACCAACAACAAATAACTGGTACAATGATATTCATCTGGACGATAAAAGAACCATACAGATCTACCAACCAACTCGAGTAAGAAAGAGAGAACAGAGAACGATGGATGAAGTAATATACAGAGCGAATGGAAATGATAGAAAGATAAATAATGGGAAAGAGACAAATAGTGAGATGATTTTATAGATGGTATAAAGGTTGGAGAAAAGAGAGAACGAAATAAAGAAAGAAAGATAAATAGATAGATAGATAGGTAGATAGAAAGATATACAGATAGATCCTTAGATAGATAGATAAATACATAGATACATAGACAGATAGATAGATAATTAGATAGATAGATAGTAAATAGATAGATAGGTAGATAGATAGATAGATAGATAGATAGATAGATAGATAGATAGATAGATAGATAGATAGATAGATAGATAGATAGATAGACAGATAGATAGCAAAATAGATGATAAAATCGGTACATAGCGTAAGTGAAAGAAAGAAACAGAAGTAATGAGAGAGAGAAGACAAACAGAGATAGAAAAGACAGATAATCGAAAAGAAAAAAATGATTATATACCAATGGGTGTGTGAATTGCAGTAAGTCATAAAATCGCCGAAGAGATGGAGAGAAACATAAAAAAAAAGAAAAGGAAGAAAGAACAGACTGACAAGTTATTTTATGTCTCTAGAATTAAAACACCCTTCCCCAAAAAGATTCAATCAGACTAATGGTCTGGATAAAACTGAGTTGCTTTTTCCCTTCTCAATCCCATTCGCTATATCATTAATGAAAGAGAGTAGCAAAGAACAGAAACAGCCGACAGGGTAAGCCTGGGTTTCCCAGAAAGTTTTTATGCAACTTGCACGACCGTGCATGTGCATCCGAATTCAAGCTTTTAGGGAAAATAGAGTTTTTATTGGCATAAAAAATAAGATAAATTATTTTATTTTCATTTTTTTCTCTTCATTTTTACGCGCTGCGCGGTGCCGCATCATTTTAGAAAAAAGGAAAACTTCATATTTTTCTGGTTCATTTTTTACTCGCCGCAATGAGACCGCATCTTTTTCAGAAAAGGGAAAAGCCTCATAATTTTCTAGAAAAACAAAAAGAAACTAGTATGTCTGTCAGTAGAAAAAGGGCAATTTTTTTGCATTTTCTTCAAGAAAGAATAAAATCGGATGCTGAAGAGACATTGAATTCCCATTGGCGGATCTAGCATTTTTTAGAAAAGATTCTTTGTCGTTATAATAATAATAATAATGAAAAATAAAAAAGAATTTGTTTAGGACTTGAAAAAATTCGTGCAATATCTTTTGAAAATGTTCATTTAAAAATTCTATTGCGAAAAAAAAATATACGCGGATATTTAAAAAAGTTTGAAGATATTGTTAAGTTTTTGGTAAAAATAAAGAATGAAGACAAAATTCTTTCAGACTATCATGTCAAGTAAACAATTGGAAAAGTTGAGTCAGTAGACGAGTGCTGATTAAATAACGAATTGTATGACAGTTGTAAAAAAGCAACAACAGCTAATACTTCTACAACAACAACAACAACAACAACAACAACAACAACAACAACAACAACAACAACTACTACTACTACTACTACTACTACTACTACTACTACTACTACTACTACTACTACTACTACTACTGCTGCTGCTGCTGCTGCTGCTACTACTACTACTACTACTACTACTACTACTACTACTACTACTACTACTGCTGCTGCTGCTGCTGCTGCTACTACTACTACTACTACTACTACTACTGCTGCTGCTGCTGCTACTACTACTGCTGCTACTAATAATAATACTACTACTACTACTACTACTACTACTACTACTACTATTACTACTACTACGACTACTACTGTAGTACACACTACTACTATAACTGCTACTACTACTACTACTACTACTACTACTACTACTACTACTACTACTACTACTACTACTACTACTACTACTACTACTACTACTACTACTACTACTACTACTACTACTACTACTACTACTACTACTACTACTACTACTACTACTACTACTACTACTACTACTACTACTACTACTACTACTACTAGTAATAGGAATAATAATAATAATAATAATAATAATAATAATAATAATAATAATAATAATAATAATAATAATAATAATAATAATAATAATAATAATAACAACAACAGCAACACCAAATTATGAAACACTTTCAGAGCGCCTTTGGCCATTTCACTGGCAAATTAATTTGCATTCTTTGCCTTTACTCAAACATAACGAGAAAATGATTACAACGATCACATCTCTTAACGGGATTTCTTTCAGTTATCTATTTTTTAGTTCTTTCTTACATCGGTAACTGCCGACCTTGGAGAAGTAATGAGGAATGTTTCCTCAGAGCGGGTAACTGGCACGCAACGGATAAATGGTGTGAAATAAATGTATTACTTTCTCGTTGACACTAAGTGGGCTGGTATCTGTTTACACAATTATCTTTTCCCTTGCGCCTCAATCTTGGCTTTAATCAGGCTTTTATTGTATTAAAACGCACTATACTGGATAAAGGGAAGATCAAATACCTGAATTTTTTTTTTTCGTTACTTTATAATTTTTTTTTTAAACCTAGCCGGACAAAGAGAAGAAAACTGTTTATGGGTGATTTTGTTGCCTTATTTTATCTTTTCTGATGAATATTATATTGTGTGGGATATTTCAGGAACACTAAATTGTAAGACTGTGTGGGGTATGCGTATGTGTGTGAGAGAAAGACAGAAAAAGCGGGAAAGATAGACAGAGAGAGAAAGAGAGAGAGAGCTAGAGAGAGAAAGAGAGAGAGAGAGAGCTAGAGAGAGAAAGAGAGAGCTAGAGAGAGAGAGAGAGCTAGAGAGAGAAAGAGAGAGAGACAGAGAAAGAGAGAGAGAGAGAGAGAGAGAGAGAGAGAGAGAGAGAGAGAGAGAGAGAGAGAGAGAGAGAGAGAGAGAGAGAGAGAGAGAGAGAGAGAGAGAGAGAGAGAAAGAGAGAGAGAAAGGGAAGAGACAAACAGATAATACAGCGGATAGGAGTCTCACTTTCGTCGTGAACCTGTTCCGATGTGATCTCAACAGTTATATTAAAAGCAACGGTCACAATTATTGTAACTTGCGGTCTGATGTAACTGATGCAGCCGGACAAAAACTGTCAGTCGTTTTCATGAAAGTAATTAATCTTCGGAATACTTTGATGGCATAAGAAAGAATAAATAGCTTCAAAGATTCTGAGCCTGTATTTGAATTATCCAGACTAACACAGATTTTATAAGATGAGTGTTGTTTTTTTTTCTATAGTGCTTTTGAATTCTTCCATCAACCTAATCCAGCAAAATAATAATTCCAAATTGCTCTGTCTACCTCTCAAGACACATTTTCACCCACTTTTCTTCGCCGTGAAACTACAAAGTGATGAGTAAAAGGCACATGAATTGTTTTTTTTTTTCTCCAAGAAATAGATCGGGCAGAACGACGCAGTAAAAGTCTTTACATGAGATACCAAGATACCTCAAGGACATTGAATATTTCTTTATTGTTTATCAAGTTTCCCCACCTTATTTTATAGTAGAACGCTTTATACATCAAAAGGCAAATAAATATTTGATTATTATTCGGCACTCAAACCCTCAGCCCTTTCATATTGTGTCCGAAAGCATATTATTTGGCCGAAGAAACAGGGGGAAAACCCCCATAGACAACCTCCTTACAACGGTACAAGAAAGTAGATACCGACAGACCAAGCTAAAACATGCCGAAGTGAAAGGTTATACAAACACGGTGGGATCATCCTTGGCCTTCTGCCACCAACTATTTTGTCTTCATACCACCACGCATGTTGTGGAATATGATAACCAGAACCTAGATCTATTGAGGAAAATAGTGCTGTGGCTTATTGGCAAGTTTGTAGCTGGGCTCGATGGGACCTTATGGTTTCCCGAGACGGTCAGATCACAGACCTTTGCCCTATAGGAAGGCTAGATGGGAAGGAAAAAAAAACCTTGAAAATCCAGTGATGTGGGAACCTGCCGAATATTATGAAGAGCAGCTGCGATAAATAAGAATTGTGTGGCATGCTATGTTTAGACCTGTATTTCGATGTCACCTATCTCTTTTGTAATTTCTTTTTCTTCTGCCCCTCCTTCTTCTTCTCCTTGATATTGATGTGGTACTTCCAGTTATGATAAGCAATGTCTTGGCAGTAGGAAAACCAACTTTTCGCGACCTTTAGCTTGCTTGCCTCTAACCTGTAAATAGGGCACTCTCGTGAAAATACCATGATTATTGATTGCAACGTAAAAGGGCTAACTTTAGACATTTAGTTTCAAGAGTTAGGAAATTCCTCATCTTTTTCCCTTTCCATCTAATGGACCAAAGCTTATTTTTGAAATGGACCATTATTTTTCTTTCTTTTCTTTCCGTCATCTTTTTGGATCAAACAGCAATCATAAACAATTTTTAAATACAGAGTTTCAATCTGTAAACGAGTTTTGGAAAGAAGAGTTTACATTATGTGTAGTAAGACGTTGCAGATGTAAAAATCTGTGCTGAAGTTAAATTAAGAGAACTGGTCCGACGGTTTGTGGACGCAGCAACTGAAGTCTTGTATTAAGAACTGTAGTTTCATTTTAACTTTTGATCCATCTATCGTAAACAGTCCCTTTGATAACCTTGTTCTCGTGTTGCTTGAGAGAAAGCGGCGTGACTATCACCCTTTCCCATTCATGACCATGCTGGAATTTTGCATTGAACTGGATTCTTGTATTTCATGCATGTGGTTGTTATTATTGCCTTTTTAATGTTTTTGTTGTTGCTGTTGTTTTTGTTTTTCTCCTTCCTCTTTCTTTTTTACTTCTCAATCATGGCTGTTCTTTTTAGTTGTCACGTTTGCCTTGAAACTCGCATAAAATTATTTGAAACACTATAGTTTTGTCATTTTATACCTTTGTAACTGCCTGCCTATTTTTCATAACAGACCTTAGCTTTCCAGACTGTAAAAAAACATACTCAATTGTTCAACCATTAGGTTTTTGTGGAGCAAAAAGAAGGATCCAGACAACCCAAACAATTTTTTGCTAAGACGACGATCAAACAAAGAATTCAAAATTTTTATCTCCTTGTTCTTTTTATCTGTCAACTTTTTCTCTCGGCCGCTCTTTATATCTTTCTGTGCATCTTTATTATCTCCAGTATTTCTCTTCCGCTCCCCCCCCCCCCCCCCCCCCCCTTTCTTCCTTTGTGTTGAATTGCACTCACTTGGTCAAAATAACTTGGTTCTGTAACCTTTTTATATTATTACAATATTTTTATATAAAGCAAAAACTCCGCGCTCATTGAAACCCCCAAACAAATGGAAAAAGTAATCATCGAAGAAATCCCAGTGCTGTATATTGCCCTTTCGTGAAAAATCCTATTAAATTAAACAAAAAATACAAACAGAAGAAAAAAAAAACTATCGGCAGTTTTATGTGAATTATGTCTTTTGCTATTACATAATGTTATTGTGACAAGAAATAAAACTAAATCTCCTTTGGTGAAACTTGGAAAAAAAAATTGTGCCAACAAATTTTGAAAATACTGAAGGTCTTTTTTCAAATTTCATATTTAAATTCTTTTTACAAAAGTTCGATTCCAGATTGACAGTTTATAAAGCAACGAAATGAAACGATGGAGTATAACTGAGACAGAAACAATCATTGATAGGAAGTTTGAAACTTCCTCAGACTCTCTCAAAACACATCGCATAATACATTATTTGCTTTGACTCTGTTATATTTCGAGAGATTACGTCTTGTCTCTAAATCAACCCAAACTCTGCGCTTTCATTTTTTATTTAGTCTTTGGTAGGAAAAATATCAACCCTCTAGTCACAAGAGAGGCTTTTTCTCTTGCCGAATAGAAATAGTTTTCAGCAAGGAAGAAACTTTTTGTATTTTCCTTATCACCCCCTTCTATCGAAACCTCTTTGTCTGCGTATAAGGTTCTTCTGGAAATCTAAAGGACAAAAAACTTCTCAAAGAACAAATCAAGATAAAATGAGAAGACTGGTGATATCGCGAAAAATTGTTCTGATATTGCGAGTCTACTAAGGGTTCCGATGAATCTAACAAGGAGACAGTGTGAAGTTGTTCGAAGCGAAGAAATAAAAGGGTGGTTGGACCTCATTCAAGACCATAAGTGACTCATTACTTACTGAGAAGGTAAGCCTCTAACTAAATTGAGAAGGGTGCTTTGCGTTTTCTATCAGGAGGCTGATATGATGGAAAAAATAATATTTTGGTGCAGAAAGTCAGTTT
Source organism: Elysia crispata (assembly GCA_033675545.1). Taxonomy (NCBI): domain Eukaryota; kingdom Metazoa; phylum Mollusca; class Gastropoda; family Plakobranchidae; genus Elysia; species Elysia crispata. Next base: position 1,989,703 of record JAWDGP010002895.1, on the reverse strand, counting down.
AAAGCTAGAACAGGCTTTCCTGTGGATAACATAACAATGGGAGGAAGAATGCCAGAAAACAAGTCACTTGGTGGGGAGGAGATGAGATAGTAAGAGTTTGAGGGAGGGAAGTGGAGGTAAAGATTTTGTTGATGGAGCTCAAGGCAACTGAATTGACAAAAAACAGGGGGTAGATTTTAAGTATGGGTCACGATCAACTAAAAGAGAAAACAGAATTAAACGCATAAATAAAGCAACCAAACGACATGTAGGGTCGAGAAAAATGTACAAACTGTTTACAAGGTCTTCTACGAAGACCACCCAAGCTTAGAACAATTTTGGCGTGTCATTGTAGTATAGGTTATTGAAAAGTTCGGAAAAATGGATGGAGGAGAAGTTCTTTTATTTTTTTTTTAAACCATATAGCAGGATCCCAAACTTATTGTCTTTTTATCTGACTCCAGCTAATCTCCTTAAAAGAAAAGCATCAGTGTCAAACTAAGTTCAAGGACGTTTTTCCAAGATTTGGACTCTTGAAGGCTCCAATTGTTTTCCTCCTCGAGAGACGTTTGTTTGGACTCGGTAAAATCTTGTCCTAAAAAAAAGTAAAGATAATTCACAAGACAGAGTTGAAACTCGCCATATACCGGTAGACGAAAGTGCATGGACGGCAATAGAAACCGTCCTTTTATCTTATCCCAGAGGGAAACACAAAAGACAGGTCGAGGATGGGTAAAATAGCCCGACAGTCATCTAAAGTGGCCTGAACATCATCAGGATGTCTGGTAAAGCTCTACAGCTTGTCGCGGCGGCACTGGCCTGTCGAAGGTGGGAGAATGGATCGAGGAAGATAGTTATATATATATATATATATATATATATATATATATATATATATATATATATATATATTTAGAGAGAGAGAGAGAGAGAGAGAGAGAGAGAGAGAGAGAGAGAGAGAGAGAGAGAGAGAGAGAGAGAGAGAATGAAAAAAAGAAGGGAGATGATGAGCGAAGAAAGATGAGAAAAGATAATAGTGAGCCATGCATACATTATCTATTAAATACATAGGCAGTCATGCATAAATATAGATAGACAAAAAAAGAAGGCAAAAGGAAAGAAATGTATAAGAAACGAGAGAGAATAATAGCTCGAAAGAATAAAAAAGCAGGCCAGAGAAGAAGGGAGGGAGAGAGAGAGAGAGAGAGAGAGAGAGAGAGAGAGAGAGAGAGAGAGAGAGAGAGAGAGAGAGAGAGAGAGAGAGAGAGAGAGAGAGAGAGAGAGGAGAAGAGCGATACAAAGAAAACAATATATAGAAAGTTAGATCAATAGAGGTATAGGTGTCTCGTGTATTGATACAGACCAAGAGGAAAAAAGAAAGAAAGAAAGCGGGATAAATTTGTACGTGGAAAGCTGAAGTGAGAGAGAGATAGAGAGAGGGAGAGAGAGAGAGAGAGAGAGAGAGAGAGAGAGAGAGAGAGAGAGAGAGAGAGAGAGAGAGAGAGAGAGACAGACAGACAGACAGACAGACAGACAGACAGACAGACTGACAGACAGACGGACAGCATTATTTTTGTTTCGCTACATTCGCATATGCAAAAAGAAGGAAAGTATAAAACGTTAGAGTAACTGTTAAAGAGCTGAAAATAGAGAGATAGACAGATAGATAGGTATATGGAGAGGAAGAGAGAGAGAGAGAGAGAGAGAGAGAGAGAGAGAGAGAGAGAGAGAGAGAGAGAGAGAGAGAGAGAGAGAGAGAGAGAGAGACAGACAGACAGACAGACATACTGTGAAACAGAATGAGCGAGAGAGCTTACATGAAACTTGGGTTGCTAAGCGAATACGAGTTTGTCTCCAGCTGGCCAACGTGTCAGTTCTTGGAACAATAAAGCAAGCTCTTTAACCAGATGGTATAAACAAAATATAACTGACATTTCTAACTTTTTATATTTTCCTTCTTTTGCAGATGGGAATAGAGCGAAACAAAAACAATGCTAAAATGACAATTTCAATTTATTAACCCAATGGCAAACAAAGGCAGACGCCGGTAGAAATAGGAGACAAGGCAAAAACATCACAGAGATAAAAAAAAAACAAAAACATCTCAGCGGTGGAGAAAGAGCCAGGATGGGATAAACATAAAAAAAATAGATTGGGGGGAAAATAGAAGAAAAATGTCAAAAAAAAAAAAAAAAAAAAAAAAAAAACCCACAAAACAAAACAAAGGCTCATGCACTTTAGTTTAACTGCTCTTCGTTCGCTCACATTCGCATAGCCACGGAAGGGATCGGAGGGTATTTGGGAACGAAACGGCTAAGTTTGATAACGGGATGAGAACAAAAAGGCTTTTTAAAAAAAACAGTTTAATGACCGGGATGTGGTGAATAAAGGTCATTTTGAAGGTCATTTTTATTATTTCCATCGGGTGTTTTTACCCTTTTTTTTCATTTCAAGGCGTTGTGAAAATCTGGCGTTAGCGATATTCGATATATATTTACTCATGACATAAATTCTCAGGTCACCCAGTGGGATAAATGAAAGATGGAGTGAGTTATATATTCGACACTCCCTTCAGAAAATACTAGTTGTTCACAATATTACAATGTTACATTTCAAAAGGTGATATTATTATACGGATATTATCTATTCTCATGCTCTTTTGTCTCAACAATCGTCTAATAAGGCATGAACTCAGTTCGATATTTTCTAGAAGAAAAAAAAGTTACACTCTTTGTCGGACCATTAGTGGTATACATCTCTTGAAGACAAGGCTTATTTTTAAGCCTTAATTTTGGTAAACACAATTACAGTAGCAAGTCATTAAAGCTTGATGAAATTGCACGTTCGAGATGCAAAATTTTTTGGACTAAATTTTCCACGAGAGTAAAGGAGAGAGAGAGTGAGAGAGAATGAGAGAGAGAGAGAAAGAGAGAGAGAGAGAGAGAGAGAGAGAGAGAGAGAGAGAGAGAGAGAGACAGAGAGAGAGAGGCAGACAGAGGAGAAAAGAGAGAGAGGAGAAGAGGGATGGCAAAATATGGATAAAAAGAAGGGCAAAAGGAGTTAGAAGAGAGAAGAAAAGAGAGTTAAAGAGAGATGAGACAGGCAAAAGGAGAGAAGGAGATACAGAGACAGAATGAGAGAGAAAGACAGAGAGAGAGAGAGAGAGAGAGAGAGAGAGAGAGAGGGAGAGACAGAAAGGGAGACAGAGACAGAAAGACAGAAAGACAGACAGACTGTAAGAGAGATTCAGAAAAGTTGAAAAAAAAAAAGAAAAAAAAAACAACCAAAAAACCTCAAAAAACAACGTATTCGGAGATTCTGCAACAGACAGAGACAGCCCAGGAGCGGGCTGACACAAGAAACGAGAAACTCTACCTGGTAAAACATGCAACAGACATGCTGATAAGATACAGTGGGACAAGCAGCAGAACACAAAGAGTCTGGGAATTTCGTGTAAAAAAAATAATGAAATAACAACCGAAAAACAATAAAACCAAGCCTGTAAGCGAAACCATGATGAAGGTTTTTTTTACCATTCTTTACCAAGAAGGTTTTTTTTTTTTGTTTTTTGTTTTTTGATTTTTTGAGAAAATTTCGTTTGAATGTCCACATATTTGCTTCATGTTTAGCGGACCTTAGATAACGTTTGCATTGGAACAAGAAATTTCAGTCCTTTAATCAACGTTTGAAAGAGATTTTATCAGTGACGCTCGTTATTTTGTCTTTTGCTTTAGAACAAAGGCGCTTCACTGGTTAGAATAATACGACGTTTTCAAATTTTATTTCATTTAGATTTTTAAAATTCGAGAAAAAGTGTGGAAATAAAATAACTGTGGTAAAAATATTGTAATGTTTCTGCTTGAAGGTGCATTGAAACCATTTTTTTGGAAAAATCCGGACATCTGTTTGCAGGAGAGAAGGAGAAAGGAAAATTAAAAGAGAAAAGAGAAAGAGAGGGACAGAGAGAGATAGAGAGAGAGAGTGAGGGAGGGAGAGAGAGAGTGAGAGAGAGAATAGAGAGAGAGAGAGAGAGAGAGAGAGAGAGAGAGAGAGAGAGAGAGAGAGAGAGAGAGAGAGAGAGAGGGTGAGAGAGAAAGAGAGCGCCAGAGAAATAGGGAAGAAGAGGCAAAACAAAAGAAAACCCAGAGCACTCTAAAATATTACAGTAAAGAAGAATGATCGTTCTCTTCTAGGCTGATCGATAGAGAGATCACCAGACCTGAACAATGCCATTCTACAGCCGTAATTAGGTTAACCTACTTTGCTAAGTTATAAGGAGGGCTTTCTTCTTCAGGATATTTTGTCTTGGGGATAAGGTATTGAGTTAGAAGAGAGTATTAAAAAAAATTACCGGTCTGTTTAAGCTCAATTTATTTGATTCACGCTGGATGTCCGACACTAAAGAGTTTTAACGGCGGGTTTCTCTCTCTCTCTCTCTCTCTCTCTCTCTCTCTCTCTCTCTCTCTCTCTCTCTCTCTCTCTCTCTCTCTCTCTCTCTCTCTTAGTTTTGACATGAATGATCGATTGTGGTGGATAATTACTTCCCAGCTATGAAAGAAGAACTAATTTTGAAACAAAAAGTATGAAATTAGTTTTATCGCGATTCTAAGTTCGTGACAAATTTTATCTTTCTTATTCTTGGTATGTTTGTTTGGTGGCCTAGTTCATGGCCTGAAAGGAGTTCATATTAGGGATTGAGAAATGAGCTTGAACAAATGTAACATTATTATTATTATTTAAAAAAATATCAATAAAATTATAGCTGAGCGTGGTTTGTATACTAACTGTGTCAAAAACTTTTCGCTTTTTCTTTGGCTTGACAGCTCAAGATGTCGATCTTGTTAATCCATATCAGTCTTACATAAAATTGAAAAAACATACCTATCCAATTTGCTAAATACTAATGATTGTTATTACTCTTTTTCTTCTGAACATAGCAGCCTCGTTCCATCCTAAGTACAGACTCCAATCATACACCATTTAGATCACAGACTAGTTCTACCCAAGACAATAGACTCTAGACCTAGAATCTACTATATGGGTCACCCAATAAGCCGGAGCACAATAAGCTTTGATTAACCCGCGACATCTGAGCTGGCACGAGTATAGATTAGCGGGAAAGAGAGAAGAAAAACCAACATCTTCAAGTTTAGAGTGCTTGCTTTATGAAAGGGAAGGATGGAAAAGAAGATGCATGAGTAGTAAAAAAACAAAAAAAAAAAAAAAAACTACAAACACAGACAAAAAGGAAGCGTATGGTTATTTCAGGCAACAAAGATTTACTGCCATGGTTTGATAACAAAAGGTAGTTCAATAAACAAGCTGAAAGAATAAAAAAAAGAATTAACTCGTTTGGTGAAAAAGAACAAAGAAATTGTAGAAAATCAAGAGACAACTTAATCGAACAGCGTGATTCTTGTATTTCAAAAAATAAATTTTCTCAAAAATAAAAAAATATAATATTGGCAATAAAACGCCAAAATAAAAATAAAATATTTATACATTTCAATCATTTTACAAAAGTTTTGGGAACCTTCTCTACTCTACATTGGGAAATCATAGCTGACGTTTAAAAACACGCCGCCTGGACGCTTAAAAAATTATCCTCATCCTTTATTATCAAATAACAACGCTCTAAACCACCTAAGAACATCAGATAAAATTCATTATTTTGATCGATGAGCTTTCATTGTAAAGTTCAAAAGAGCCGTGCTCACACTTTTTTTTTACATCGATCTTTGATGAACAGGGTTAAATTCCTCTCTTCCACCAAGAAAAAAAATTCCAGGCATCTTCTAAAAAGTTAAAGATTATCAAACTATTAAAAAAAAAGATGTGTTTGTTTCAATCAAATGCTAACTCTCAATCAATCTGTCAAACGTGTTATTAATACAAAACGATGCTCTTATTATATTGCGTGATACGTTTTGGCTTCATTTACTTTCCCCGTATCACAGTTTGTCATCGCTTCTGGTAAACGAAGGAAAAACATAAACCTGCTGATAGCAATAATGCATTTCCCGAATGTGATTTGAATACCAGACTCCTCCGTGACTCATGCCCGACCTTGCTGGCTTAAACACCTTGATCTCATGGAACAAACTCACCAGATAAGCCTGCATGGGGGGAAAAGCTAGACAGTTTAACAACAGCAAAAAAAGCCTCCCTGATAAAACAAATTAGACGTTTGGCATGCTATAAAAAGAAACAAAAGAGAAGAAAAGTAGACAAAAGCGCTGCTGAAACCAGTGACGCCTAAAGAATGCGCGACCAGATGCTTGACCTTGGAGCCAAGGCCGCAGTCTGGATAAAGGGGGGGAAATACTTGTATGGGTACAATAGGGAAAAAGTGATATACCACTTGAAGTTCTAAACAATCTGAGAGTACGAAAAGTCAGACTTTATAATCTCTGATCCGCCAAAGATATCATAAGATCTTCTAACAGTATAATTAAAAATAACATTCAGAGCAAGATTACGCTGAGTCTTTGGATTTTTTAATGGACGCGAGCTAGTCTTGCGTTGAGGAATAATAAAAAAATAGATGGTTTAGAACCATTAAATAATAAGCGTTGCAATATGTTCCAGTATTCCATCACATAGGGCATAGAACTGCGTGTGGCATTGTCAAACGCTTCATATTAAACAGGATAAATACTCACACACGTCACACAAACATACACACGCAGTCCTGAATAATGACCTCATTGCAAAGACATGATTATTGGAATTTTACACTCGCATTGCGTGTTATATGTCATACTCTGGTAGTGGTTTAGTATTCTGTGGAGATACGCGATTTTGATAGTAATAATAATAATAATAATAATAATAATAATAATAATAATAATAATAATAATAATAATAATAATAATAATGATGATGATGATGATGATGATGATGATAATAATGATAATAATAATGATAATAATAATAATAATAATAATAATAATAATAATAATAATAATAATAATAATAATAATAATAATAATAATAATAATAATAATAATAATAATAATAATAATAATAATAATAATAATAATAATAATAATAATAATAATAATAATAATAATAATAATAATAATAATGATGATGATGGTGATGATGATGATGATGATGATGATGATGATGATAATAATAATGATAATAATAATAATAATAATAATAATAATAATAATAATAATAATAATAATAATAATAATAATAATAATAATAATAATAATAATAATGATGATGATGATGATGATGATGATGATGATGATGATGATGATAATAATGATAATAATAATGATAATAATAATAATAATAATAATAATAATAATAATAATAATAATAATAATAATAATAATAATAATAATAATAATAATAATAATAATAATAATAATAATAATAATAATAATAATAATAATAATAATAATAATGATAATAAAAACACTAATAAAAGTCACTAGATTGGGTAAAAACAATTGAGAACAGATCGCAAGAATTCAAAAAGATCGATCAAATGTTGGGAGGCTATCGAACTTTGAGAGTTATGGATCAACTATAAAAACTGTATTTGAAATTCAATTAGTCTTTACTGTATCTGTAGGACAGGACCATGTTTGCAGTGTAACTTTAATTTCTCGGGAATAATGCTTAAAAAAATGCGACATTCAATCATACATAATGGTTGATGTGATTTTAAAAAAAAATCTCTTTCACTTTTTGGATGCGTGTTTTTTAATTAGATCGAGTGGTATTGACAGAGAGAAGAGAGGAGGTATTAACGCCAACCATGAGTGAATATAAGATAAGAACGCCTACTTTAAAATTTGCATGGACAACTCCTCACGATTCGGAACATGGCACCGATAAAAATAAGTTTGTCTCTTGATATCTTCGGCTGTTTCTAGTCTCCTTAAAAATCACACACAAAAAAAAAAAAATAAAAGTAAAACATAAATACTTGAACTTTGTGCAGGCAAAGAAAAGAAAATTGTTGCCTGCAAGTATAAAATCGGATGTGACGAGACTGACAGGCGTCGAAAAAGATTAAGTCAGAGTAAGGGACTGATAGGGAGAGATAAACAATTCAGATAGAAAGGACTGGAAATATAAATATAAAAAGCTCAAAGATAAAAGTATCTTCTCGGGATTGTACACATATATACAACACAGACATCTACTCACATGCTGTATCACAGAAAAGACAAAGGCTGGGTTATAACACTTTTCTCATGACATTCAACCAAAATATCCACATAAACAATGTATGTATGTAATGAACTTTCAGGGTTTTCCAAATCAAGCAAATTTCATTGTTGCGAACGGGAACGAGCGACAAAAGAAGGCAGAATGCCAAAAACGGGTCATTGGCCTCAACGGTTTACAATGTTCCATCTGCTGAAGAAAGGGGGAAAAAAAGACTTTTTTGCGACTTTTTCTTTACTAATTGATGTTTCTCTGTGACCTGCATAAATGAATTTTGACAAATCAAGAAAGATTCAGGGTTAAAAAAGCGTTAGAACTCCTATTCCCTCAGACTGTGTCTTGTATTTAAATATTTTATGAGATTTTGAATATTTTTTTTCTTCTTGCTAAAAAGTTCAAGGGTAAAAAAAAAAGGTGTAATCACTTGTTGGAGGTTATGAACGATGTTTCTGGATGCCAAAGCGTGAGCTGGGAGAACACGGAACACATGGTGAACAGCTTACGAGCTAGAGTGAGTAACACCAAACAAATCCCAGGGACGTGGAATGGAGGGGTCAGGATTTTCTGGTTTTGTTTTGTTTATATTCTGTGGGTCCGTGGTTCTCTTTTCTCTGTCTCTCTTTCTCTCTCTGTCAACCTCTTTCTCTCTGTCTTTCTGTTTATATATCGTCTCGGTCTTTCTTTCTTCTCTCTCACACACACACACAATTTCAATCTCTTCACTCTCTCTCTCTCTCTCTCTCTCTCTCTCTCTCTTTGTCTCTGTCTCTCTGTCTCTGTCTCTCTCTGTCTCTCTCTCTGGCTCTCTCTCTGGCTCTCTATTCCAGGATATATTATGTTCAAACTCTCTGACTTATTTCTTTAGTCAGCTTCTCCCATCTCCTTTGCATTATTCTGCCCCAGAACTTTTTCGCTCTCCCTCCCCCTCTCTCTATGCACCTGCCTAGCTGCCCTTATTTCTAATTCTATTTTGTCCCTTAATCCATCTCTCTATCCATCTTTCGTATCTCTTTGTCTCATTCATGGTCTTTATGTCTCTCTGTATACTTCCGTCTCTCTATCACTATAGATCACGACTCGACATCGGCAGATTATGCGAGAGCCGAGAAAATCCATTTTTCTCCTTTCTTGAATGTTAGCCCTGTAAGTTGCGCAACATATTTTGTCACTGCCTCATTTACACAACTCCAATGTCACGATCATACGAGTAGAGTACACAGCCAACCTAATGAATTTTGTAGCCAAATACTTTCACAGCTTATCTCTGCCGGAGGACAATCTGGCAATCTGACACTCTTTTCCCAATTTATCTTTAAATGTAAAGCGTTATTTTCGGCTCTATGTCACTTGTTATCATCTTGCACAATAATTACTTTTTCAGTCTTTATCAACACAGATGATTACTACAGTTAGAATGGTGTGAATTCAAGTATTTTTAATTAGTTTCTTTCTCTACTTTTTTTCTTCCGTCAGACAACGCACTGTTATAAAAATACAACAGTAGTTTCAAATAGCTTACCCTGGTTCAGATTCCTTTAGTTTTAGGAAGAAAATAAAAACTGTTATCACGGTAATCTTAGAAACAAGAGATTATGTGGATTCGGCCTAAGCATCAAAGAGATATTATTTTTAGTGAAATCTATCCTCTCTAACCAAAAAAAAAAAAAGGAAGAAAAAAAGTGTTGATATAATAGAGAGCTATACCTGACTTATTCGAAAATAGTGACCAATTAAAACTAAAGGGGGAAAAAGGAAGAAGAAGAAGAATGAATAAAATTTATAAAGTTCTTCATTTTTTTTTCTGAAAAGTTAATGAGATGTTTCCGTCTCTTTCCCTCATCCTCAGAGATAGAGAGCCTACCATCCCCAGAATACAACTTCCTGTTGTGTACCCACTCAGTAGTCCCGAAGGAAATCGTTATATATATTTTTTTTTCAAATTTGCTTTTCCTCTTCTTCTCTTCATATCCGTATGATTGTTACTGTTTATGGTGTTTGCGTGCCTACATGACTGTCTGTAAGCTAACATTTTGTTTCAATTGCCTCTCTCTCTCTCTCTCTCTCTCTCTCTCTCTCTCTCTCACTCTCTCTCTCCCTCTCATCTCTCTCTCTCTCTTACTCTCGCACTACCTGTCTCTGTTTCTTCAGTATTTGCTTCGGGCAATTACCATCCTTGTTAATATGTTAGATTGTCTGTCTATATTTAACCATAAAATAATATCTGTCTGGAGTGTCTGCACATGCGCTTATCGTCTCTGCCTATCCTCCTTTCCCATCTCTCACTCCCTCTCTCTCTCTCTCTCTCTCTCTCTCTCTGTTTATCTCATTTCCTCTCTGTTTCACTGTCTATCTGTCTCTGCCTCTGTCTCTGTTTGTCTGTCTATCTGTCTGTCTCTCTCTGTGTACCTCTTTCTCTTTTTACATAATATTTTACATTGTGTTTATCGTATTATAAAATTGTCTAAGATAATCTACATCCTCTAGACTCACTAAAAACTTAAAATATATCGTTGACAAAAATAAAAAGTCAAGCCAAATTGTACTCAAGTTGGCAGTATCTCCCTGAAATCATGCTAAAGTACATATAACAGAGACCTCTTCATAAACAAGATTATGAGAATAATATTGCTCACGCGAATTTTACATTCTTTCGACTTTTAATCTCCAACTTTAATCTCTTATTTCTTTAGCTCTGTTCAAATTAATATCTTTTGGCTTCGTTTCAATAAATGTAAACAGATAAGTAATTTTTGGAAACGGAAACCTCCCCTCAAAATGTATGAAAAGTTTTTCATAGAGTTGTATGATACGGAAACTGTTTCAAAAGGAGCAACGTGCATCGACCAGAATAACATCGAATCCCTTTCTTTTGATCTTGATAAGAACATATTGAAACAAAATAGTAGAGAGCGAAATAGAGAGAGAGAGAGAGAGAGAGAGAGAGAGAGAGAGAGAGAGAGAGAGAGAGAGAGAGAGAGAGAGAGAGAGAGAGAGAGAGAGAGAGAGAGAGAGAGAGAGAAAGAAAGAGGAGCTATTTTTTTTTTTGAAAGGAAATAATTATAGTTCTCTGCGTACTGTAATAGTCATTGCCGAAAAACTCTAAAGACGTGTGTGTCTTCAAGTGTCAGGACAAAATGAGACATCAATATCATTTCATCTGTATATGTGTCAACCTCAGAACCATCACGTTTTAGCGATATTGATTTTGGGAGTACTTCAGACAACTTGAGAGGATACTCTTAGAGAGACTAAGGTGATGTAGAAAGATTAAAAACTATGACTAAATTATGTTTCTGGGTTTTATTCTGGGTCTCCCCAAGGTTATAATTGAATAAAATAGTAGAAATGTGTGGAAGAAGAATACGATTTAATACAAGAACAACTGGAAGTGCTGAATGCATTAGGTCAAATTTTATCTATTGAGTTTGGCAATTGCGTCATGCATGCATTGTGAAAATCGCACTTATTTATAGATCAGGACTTGGCTGCAAGTGCACCTATACTTATTGACTGAACCTACCTCTTTAATTCATCTTATGATAATTTTCTGCCACATTCTCTGCACTCATGCCGGTAACTAGACGCTGTGATGATACTGAAGAGTCGCACCTCGTACTCAAGGTTATATATCTAAATCTAGATTCTGGATCTTGCTGCAAAATAGAAATAGCCTTTAAAAATTTGAGTTTACTCATGTAATCACTTACAAAAAACTTTCAAGTATATTGCCATATGTTTTTCCATGGATTTAATCAGATTTTGAGGTCTTTTGATTAAAACCATTGTGGAATGTGAATACGAAAGTAGCAAAGCCTATTGCTAGATTACTTTCATCATGGATGTCTAGTTGCCGCATCTTACGTCAAGTTGATACAGCGGATAAGATTCACCGGGAGACTTAGGCGATATTAAACTATTTAAAGAACGCAAGTGCAACTGCAGATGGTTTGATTTTGCATTGTACGAGATTAGAACGTAGGCACTTAAGACCTGTTATACCTTTTACGGCGACTGGTTTAGTTTGTCTCCGAAACACCCTGTCTCTGATCATGAGACCTGGGTGACTAAGCATGTGCGATTGATCTTGGGATAAGAAATGCCAGGGAAGGTGACTAATCTGTTCGGACAGTCCACAGCGAGTTGACCAGTGCTGAGTCATTCAACTCGATCAGGTGACCATGTGACATTGACCAGACGGTATAGAGATTGGGATGATAAGAGGATGGTGTCCGGGGTCTCCATTTCCTTTTGTTTAACATCCACGGCGAGGAGAAAGGAAATGGAGAGTGGGATAGAGAAAGAGAGATTGGAAGCGTTAAAAAGAGATAAGGTTGGAACTGAAAGAGAGCCAGGAAGTTGGGAGAGTGAGAGAAGGAGAGGTACAGGAGAAAATGATGTCGTTCTGAGCGATAGTTGATTAGGAGGATTGGGAAAGAAAAAAAAAAATATATATATATATATATATATATACAGAGAGAGAGAGAGAGAGAGAGAGAGAGAGAGAGAGAGAGAGAGAGAGAGAGAGAGAGAGAGAGAGAGAGAGAGAGAGAGAGAGAGAGAGAGAGAGAGAGAGCATGACAACCGAAAGAATTGAAGAATATATAGGTAGAAACTGGACCGCGAGTCACAAATATAGAGAGACGGAGATTGATGGAACATTGGGAGAAACTTGGGTTGAGGAGAGGGAGAAACACGTTTAGTCACACAGGGAATGAGAAATGAGAGAAAAAATATGAGAAGAAAAGAAAGGAAAAATTTGAGGGCTAAAGAGAACTGCTATCCAGCAAACAGTCACTGCAGAAAGTAGGCCAGAAACGCTGGTAAAATTAATACATTACTGTGAACAGTGGATAGAAGTTGGGACCTCTACGACCAAAAATGTAAAACAAGAGCATTACTCTAAGAAAACCGAATCTAGACTCTTATAGGAAGCATGAAATAACGAGCCGCGAGTCAGACAGAAGGGCAACAGCCAACAACATTATGGGCCCTGTTCAAACAGGTAAGGCGAGACGGAGCATGCGGCTCTCAAGAGTATGAAGTTGTCAACAAGGGATTATTGGCCCGTATTATTATCTTCTTAGGCCTTGGGCCTCTCTTTCCCTCCCCTAATCTTATCTCTGGGTACTTGAGACAGACGTCCTTATCTACCAGACTTCTCCGTGTCTACAGTTTTAGGGAGCGGTCGATGCATATGACCTGGCTGCTGCCTATCTTTTGCACTTCCACTTGACATTGAGCAGTCAATGTGCTGAAATTGCTACCGCGCGAGTGAAAAAATCCTCTTAAACGTCTGTGATATTTTTGAACATACAAACGCTTTTAGTGGTATAAAATAATTGTAACGAGAGGGTTATGTCAGTTCATCCAGATTTTTTTTAATGGAAAAAAAAAACTAATGTCAAGATCATAGCCAATTTTTTTTTGCTACGCTGTTTTTTTTTTTTTTTTTTAAAATATGTTTTTATTTATTAATTTTTTTTTGTCTTTTATTGTATACACAAAAAAGTTTGTGAACAATTTTCTTTTCAAGGCTTTTCCTCCTTTTTTTTTTATTTGCACTTGATATCTGAAATCTCATAAATTATGAGTTCAACTGTTACACTCTCTTACTCTCTCTTATCATTTCCAGGAGATGGCTCATTCGTAACTATCTGGTTTACGAAATGTACGCAATTTTTAAGAAGACTAAAAGTATAGCCATCCAATTTTTACAGCAAGTTTATGGCACTATATAATTATCAATTTCATACTAATAGGAAGAGTGTACTCAGACCGAGCTAAGTAAGATTCAAGAGTTCAGAAGACTACAACTAAGTCTTGCATAACTTACTATGGGGGATTGGACAATTTTCAACGTGTCTTGAATAAAAAGGACATAAACCGAAAAGAAGTGTTTTTAAATGTTATGTCGGGTGTTTAATCCCTTTCTTCGATGCAAAATGTTTTATGAAGAGACTCTACATTGGTGCTTAACAGGATCTTGATTGCTCAATGTGATTGCACACCATCTTTCAAAACATTAGGGTGTTGTACGTTTTTTCCTCCTCCACAAGATATGCAGACCCTCTTTGCGATCTTTCTTTAGATATTAACTTCCACCTCGGATTCACTTTATAAAGAACAGACTGCTCAGGAGCAAAGTATACATAAATTGCTTTGCTTTGCTTACATCAAAAATGCTTCCAACATGTCTTAAGAGAGAGAGAGAGAGAGAGAGAGAGAGAGAGAGAGAGAGAGAGAGAGAAAAGAAAGAGAAAGATGAGAGAGAACAGCAGAGCAGAGCAGAGCAGAGAGAGAGAGAGAGAGAGAGAGAGAGAGAGAGAGAGAGAGAGAGAGAGAGAGAGAGAGAGAGAGAGAGAGAGAGAGAGAGAGAGAGAGAGAGAGAGAGAGAGAGAGAGAGAGAGAGAGAGAGAGAGAGAGAGAGAGAGAGAGACTGACAAACACACAGAGGGAGTAAGAGAGGCCAGTCATTCATTTTTCTGTAAATCTTATGAATATCTAGGTTTATCACAGGTATGCTGGGTTGTTAAAATCAAAGCGTTTTTCGTCTCACAGTCGATTCAGAATCACTAATCCCTGTTGTGCTCTTAATTAGTTTCACTTCCTTTTAAGTTTTTCCAAGAATCTCTTGAGGAGACGTAGGCTTTCCGTCGAGCTGATTCGATGGCGTCCAATTCCAACACCTGTCCAGATAGGTCAGCCGGGAACCTAACCAAGACCTTCGTGCAAGTCAATCTGACTCTCTTTCGACTGATCTATCTGGCGTTCGCTTTTCTTCTTTTTCTTTTTAATTCCAGCACAATCTAATGCATACTATAGCTTTGTCTGACGGCTAAATGAATAAAACCTTCCTTGACATAATAACCCTCTTACAATTAGAATTGTAGAAACATTGAATCGCCTTCATTTTAATTATCTTAATTAGTTTTTGGAAACCTCCGCACAAAATATCGAATCATAAAGAACAAATAGTTTCAATGAAACTGTGCAAATAGCTTTTAGTGATGAAATAGCTTGCTGTTCGACAGACACTGTGCGCAGAAAAGAAGAATCAAAATTGCCTGTCATATAATTACAACACTGTCTCAAAGTTGTTAAAATGAAAGCTTGGGATTAACGTAGTATTTTCTATACCGATCTGTTACATAATTTTAGCGCAGAAAAAGCTATTTGATTCTCTTTACTACTTTATCATTTTCATCAATTAAAATTGCAAGTTGCAAAACTATCTTAATTGAAATTGAAGAAGCTAACTTTATTATATCATTAAATTTAGTTTTTATGAAGAAACTACAGGGTTTTAGATAACTTAACTATGCAAAGGGGTCGATATAATTAAAAAAAATCTTGATTCGATCATTGAAAGGGGAAAAAAGAGCAAAATTAGACGAAAAAAAATTCTTGAAATGAAAACCTTGAAGTAATTTCCCGTTGGTTTTTTAACTTTCAGACAAGAGAGCGTTTAGCATCACTTCCAGAGCTTCAGTTTTGACATTTTGAGTATTTTGAATTCCGAAGGGCACCTTTATGTTAAAAAAAATTTTTCTAGATCGATACAATATATGTACTTCAGGTGCAGTAAAAACTTCACTTCGGGTTTTGAAAAAATATCAAGAAGATTACTTTTTCTTAGACACTTGTTCCTTCTGTTCTTGCTTCACACATTCTTTGTCAGTGATTCTATTCCCGTCTATCTCTTTGACTGTCTGTTTCTCTCTCTCTCTCTCTCTCTCTCTCTCTCTCTCTCTCTCTCTCTCTCTCTCTCTCTCTCTCTCTCTCTTTTAAAATACAGCGCTCTGTTTTGCTTTTCAATCTTCATCTCTGAGTCTCGACCAACCCTTTCTATTTCTATCTCTCCCACTTCGCTCTAAATCTCTCTTCAACTTTTTCTTCTCTCTCTCTCTCTCTCTCTCTCTCTCTCTCTCTCTCTCTCTCTCTCTCTCTCTCTCTCTCTCTCTCTCACTCTGACTGTCCTTGTTTTCTCATTTTCTCTCCGTTTTTCTTCTTTCTCTGTTTCTGCAACTTCCCTCTCTTCTCTATCATCTTTTGAGTCTCTTCTCTATCTGCCGTTCTACTTTTTTCACCATTCCTGGTCATATCCTCTATCTCTTTCTTCTCTCTTTCTATCCTCTATGCTTTTAGTCTTTTTTTTTTGTCTGTCTCTTTCTATGTCTGTGTCTGTCTGTCGGTCTCTATCTTTCTTTTTATTTCTTCAAGTGTTCGAAAAACCAAGTAAAGAAAACAATGCTTTTAAATAAAAAAAAAAAAAAAAATAAGATAGAAAAAAGGCTTTCAATATAAAAAGATCATTATTGTCTTTAGAACAGAAGATTAGCCAACATTAGCATGTTATGAGGCCTGCCACCAAAGGAGAACAAGCAGAATGCATGCAGTGATAAAAGAACAAAGAAATAAAAAAAGTATATACAGGTGAGAGAGGGTAACAGGATTAAAACCATAAAAGTCAGAATGATGGAGACATTTAGACAAGAGGATAGTAAAGGCAGACAAATTAAAGGGTCACTGTATAGAAGAAAGAAAATTTTATTTCTTTTTAAAAGTATCAGCTGGTTCAGATCCTAGTTGCAATATTTTGTGAAAGATGAGTTTAAAAAAAGAACAAAATAAACGGCTTTCTACATTTCACTATAATAGCATTAACTGATTTTACCGATTCTTTATTAAAATGAAATGAGCTGCCTCTATACAACGCCAAGCTTTTCTGATGGGATATTATAAGGTGGTTTATTAGTAAGTCTTTTTGTTTGAGATTGAGAGACACTCGGTTCGAATCCTTGGAAGATTAACCGAAAGCTGTGCTTGTGGGAAAGACTTCTTTACATTGGGATAAACTCAGTGTATCTATAAGTGAATGGGTTTTCAACTAAGCTGAGGGTTACAGCCTGCGATAGACCAGCATTCTGTCAAGCGCATGATTGGCAGGTCATATATCCGCTTTAAGCTCCATGAAACCGGGATAAGCTAGGGCTCCAACGGGCCTTAGGATTCCCTGAGGATAATTTACATTTTATTTTCAACGAAGAGCCCAAAGTGCTAAAATTCCTTGATAGGTCATTACCAGTCATTGTGCATTTCTTAACCCGTAGAGGAGCAATGGGAAAATAGCGGAGAAACGTAAGATAATGACGTACGTAATTATATCTTTAGGGGATGGAAACGATTGTGCACTGTCTGAAATGTAGCCGGGTATTCACGCTTTTTCATCTGATTTTGGTGAGGAAAGCGTATCGTAAAGACATCTTCCAAGGACTTACAGTCCCAAATGTTCCAAACAAAATTCGAACTCTGAATCTCTTTAGTGCTGAATTCGAATGTCTGCCTATTTATTACTATAAAAAGTTATCCTCAACCTTACTTCCCTTAATTCTCTCTCAGAGTCTTAAACAGGAGGGGAAGGGGTGATTCTTTTCTGTAATAACACAAACTCAGACAAAAAAAAGTTACGGCTACCAAAATTGCATTCCAAGATGACAGGTCTTGATCGATAGTTGTTTTACCCTGCAGGTTCAAACTCTCGAAACCTGATGATTACAATCGATAAAAATAAAATTCTACCCCGACCAGATGCATCTGAAAATAATCTCGAAGCTTTCCTGGGACATCAAGTACCCTGTTTGCCAGGCCAGAATTCTGTTCACAATAATAATTATTTCTTCAACAATGAGTCCCTCCCTAGCAATTTCCGAGGTCTTTGAATTAGAAAATCGTTTGGCCATTATGGGTATCGATTTAAAATTGCGAGGTTCAAGAAGCTAATGAAAAATGGCGGAAATCTTTAGTTGGAGAAGTTAAAATTGTATGATGGGGGAAAGTATGGTAACTTTGTCAAGTCCCTTTATTTTCGTTAAGTTTTTCACCAAAATCCATGCAATAGAAGAGGGCTAATAGGTTATAAAACTTGTTTTCAACTTTCTAAACCTCCGTTTATCAATTTTCTCGAATTAAATATTTAAAAAAAGTGCATAGCGCAGTATAGTTATAGAGCACAACATTTATAACAACAACGACAACAACAACAACAACAACAACAACAACAACAACAACAACAACAGACAAAAAAAGCAAAAACAGCAGCAACAACTATAAAAAAAGGAATGTTTGAGACGCCCTTGAGCAAAAGCAACTACATCTTATAAATTACCGAAATACAGCAATCCTTTCATAAATAAGATGCATGAAGGTCAAATATCATAGTTCTTTGGCATGATATAAGATTCAATCAATATGACAAATCAGTTTTAAGTCTCCGTATAAGATTCTTCGGGAAAACTAGAAGACGTAAAACTCTTAAAGAACTCCAAATAGTCGGTTTCAGATTTCTTCCCCTCTTTTTTCTTTTTTTTTTTTTGGTCTCATAACGCGCTCAGCCATAGATGGCCTTGGCTCAGCACAAAAGGCGCCCATTACGCAAGGAAACTAAAAGGCGAAAAAAAAAAAAAAAAGAAAGGGCCAGCTTAATATTATCAACTTAACATTGATCCCTATGTCTTGACTCAAGTGATGTCCGTATCAGTTTGAAATCTTGCCGACTAGACGAGTGTCCGTGGACTGGAGCGGCGTGGAGCTGGGCAGGCCAGGAGCCCAAGCCGACAGCGCCTGATGATCTCTCCCTGTGGAGATGTGGAGAGCCGCTAAACCCTTGGACAAGATGACAGCCTCAAGTAGATCATGCGACTTGTTCAACAGGGATGAAATTAAAGGCCAGCCAGACAACAGTGAATGTGAGGGAAACGCTGTAGGGGGGGAATTCTAATGTGGGTGATAATGACAGCATGAGAAGATCATTGGAATAAAAATTTAGGAGGAAAAAAAAGAGGAACGAAATACCGGGTATTGATGATTTACTTTGTCTTCTATGACAATGGCAAGAATGAAAAAAAAAAAAAAAATAAGAGAAGGAAGAAGAGGAGGAAGACGACGAGAAGGAGGGCAATGAAGAAAAACTAACAGGAGAAGAAGAAGAAGAAGAAGAAGAAGAAGAAGAAGAAGAAGAAGAAGAAGAAGAAGAAGAAGAAGAAGAAGAAGAAGAAGAAGAAGAAGAAGAAGAAGAAGAAGAAGAAATAGAAGAAGAAGAAGAAGAAGAAGAAGAGGAAGAGGAGAAGGAAGAGGAAGAAGAAGAAGAAGAAGAAGAAGAAAAGCAACAACAAAAACAGCAGCAGCATTAAGATGAAAAAAAAAGATAAAGTAATTGAAGAAACGATTTGATTAAAAAAAAACCCAACCTATTTTCAATTTAAAGCGAGGTGTGCCACGTTATAACTGTTTCCTCTACTGCCTAATTTCTGTTGTTCATAATGATACACAAGCTGAACATTTTCATTTCAATTTTGAAAATATAGGGCCCAATGTCATCAAATCGTTAAAGAAATTATAGGTAACTATGTAAATGATTTTTTTCCCCAAAAATCAATGGAATTGAAATGGCTGAAATTTAGATACCAGTAGTATTTTCATAGACATCAACTAACAAAGAGAATAAAGTAAAGATTAGCAACCTCGGATTACATAGAAGTGAGTGGTTATATTAAAAGCTGCATAGAATGCCAGTGTCAGCGTATCAGTTATAATGGAGGACTCGGTAAATTTTCAATAATGCCTTGAGTTCCAAGATAGATTTAGATCTAGATTGATGACCTAGAATGGTCCAGAATATAGTTTAAAAACCGGTGTGGAATAAGGAGAATAAGGGCGATATTATCGACCTTGAATTTTATAAAATTGTCCAGTTTCAGAGTGTTAAGTCTTACTAGACGGCAGGACTAGAGTACTCTTAAAGTGCACATAACCGAAATAATATCGAAGCACCTGATGGAATTCAGGGATTCGAATATATATTCGAGTCTCCCATAATTCACATCAGAACCCGGAAATATCCGAACCCGCGTTCTAGGGATCTCGAAACTATACAGACGACAATTACGTAAGCAAGACAGCAAACAAGTACCACAATTTCTCGCCGGTATTAATTATAGAAGCGCACCCTGCCGTGCCTTTATATGGTTAGAATAAAGCGACTCTACTGACCCAGCTGCAGGATATGCATTGGGCTCAAGACACTTCTGGCCTTGTCCCCCCTGGGACAGCGATCAATATTGAGCATTTGCTAAACTGGAGCATCGCAGCATCCTATTCTGTCCCCCCCCAGCTTTTTCTTGCCTTCCGCAGTCCCACCCAAGGGCGCAAACATTATATTTAACCAGCTTTCGTTTCTTTTTTTTTTCTACCCATTATTTTGTGCTTAAAAAAAAAACACCTCATTAACTTGTTTTCGAAGAAGCACGAAAACGGGTGTGTTCTCATGGTTTGCTTGGAGCACTGTGGAGTTAGAAAACTGCCAAATACACAGTATATCTCTGATTCAGCAAGGAGAAGATGGTGGTGAAAGAAGCAGATATATCCGCTAATATTTAATAGAAAGTTTAACTGAATTTAAGCCACTGAAATAATACTATTATAAGTATGATGTAGCTGTATTTGCTATGATTGTAATGCTTGTATTATTCAAGATCCCACGACCATTGTAGAGATCTATACCTTATGATACCTCGGCATCTTACCTAGGATAGATCCATACAAATAATTATGATCGATATAATTTCTTTCCAATGGAGGTGAATATTTTCAATTGCACCAATGTAAACTAGCATCAAGTCAGAGTGCCAAGACTTTTTAAAACTCTTTCTTTCTCTCGCTCTATGTATTACATTTTCTTGCTTTTTAAATGTTGTAACCAATGTTCCAATTGTGGAGGTAACACTCAAAAGTTGTAGGAATCCACTGTTTATTAATTTATTTTTTTCTTTCGCTTTTTAAATGTCTACAGACTTTACAAATAAGACAGAAGATTGAAATTCCTCAAGAGACAAAAAAAAAACAAAAACAAAATAAAATTTGAAAGCGACACTCAAGAGATAAAGTACTTATTCTTCACATGAAACTTGCGGAATCAATGAAAAAACCTCAAGCCATTCGTTATCAATGAGAGGAGAAAATCCAGACACGCTCATTGCATTTGGGACTGAGCTGTAAGAGATTTCTTAATGGACTGAGCGATTTTGACAGACAGAAGCCACAAAATCTTAGGTAAATTTGTATTGGCTAACACTAAAGATAAGAGAAACCCATACCATCGTCAGCAAAGATTTTGATAAGTGAATTCTGGCGGGCGAAGAGGTTAAGGGATTATGGGGAGGCCATTATTTTTTTTTACTAAAACATTTCGAAGATCCCCTTTATCAAGGTGCCTTTTATTAAAGCTGTTTTCTCCTCTCGCATTTTGAGGAGTGGGGAAGCGGGATTTGGTTGGGGGTGGGAGTGGGGGAGACAATAACTATGGGTACATAAAATGGGAAATCAGCAAAAAGGAGTGCTGACGTTACAACCCTTTGAAGAAGAAAGGGAGAAAATCATTGGGAAAGAAAGGAAGAAAAGTCATATAGATCGATTAAGTAATAGATGCATATGACAAATGAAGTAAATAAGAGAGAGAGAGAGAGAGAGAGAGAGAGAGAGAGAGAGAGAGAGAGAAAGAGAGATAGAGAGAGGGAGAGAGAGATCGAATAAGTAATAGATGCACATGACAAATGAAGTAAATAAGAGAGAGAGAGAGAGAGAGAGAGAGAGAGAGAGAGAGAGAGAGAGAGAGAGAGAGAGAGAGAGAGAGAGAGAGAGGGGGGGAGAAAGGAAAGGAAAGGAAAGAAGAGAGAAAGGGAGATAGAGAGAGAGGGAGAAGGGAAAGGAAAGAAGAGAGAAAGGGAGAGAGAGAGGGAGAGAGAGAGAGAGAGAGAGAGCGAGAGAGAGAGAGAGAGAGAGAGAGAGAGAGAGAGAGAGAGAGGGAGAAAGGAAAGGAAAGAAGAGAGAAAGGGAGAGAGAGAGAGAGAGAGAGTGAGAGAGAGAGAGAGAGAGAGAGAGAGAGAGAGAGAGAGAGAGCGAGAGAGAGAGGGAGAAAGGAAAGGAAAGAAGAGAGAAAGGGAGAGAGAGAGGGGGAGAGAGGGAGAGAGAGAGAGAGAGAGAGAGAGAGAGAGAGAGAGAGAGAGAGAGAGAGAGAGAGAGAGAGAGAGAGAGAGAGAGAGAGAGAGAGAGAGAGAGAGAGAGAGAGAGAGAGAGAAAGTATGAAAAAATTAATTTAGGAGGAAAAGGGTGAGTTTTAAAAACATGATTGTAGAAGAACACATCGCAGGAAAGCTTTAAAGGATGAAAAGCCAAGAATGGAAAGCATAACTATATTTTGTGGAAGGAAAAAAACAGGGCAAGATAAAAACAATGGGCAAAACGTGATAGAACCATAAGGTTAAATGGAAAAATAATTAAGACACATTAAATGAGTCAACTTATGAAATAGGCATTGACAATTTACGGAGGGTTGGTGGCCTGAACTTACTTAAAAAAAATCTTACGAAAAGGCATAAAAGGCATAAATAGTCTGATCTCCCTGCAGAAAGGACATAATTTGGTCGTGGCAACCTTTGTTACAATGGGACAGAAATGCATTTCAATTAATATTTTACATGACCCGGAACACATACAATCATTTCTAGTGATGAGGGCCCAGAAAAATAATAATGTCCTATTAAAAAAAGCAAAAAAAAAAAATATAGTTGCAGCCTGTAACTGTTACAGTGTGAGAATATTATACATTATCATCACGAAATGGTCTCAGGAAATTAGCTCAGGGTTTTTTACATATTGGATTGAATAATATTACAAGTCGATCTCTCGTGATAACAATTTGGAGGCCTTTACATGTTGTTGACCGAATGTTATTATTATGTACTGACTTTTAGATATATGGATAGTTTTCATTGCGAGATTTTATCAGCATTCCACCATCTATGTGGTTTCTTAGTTTATGAGTGTGTTCAAATGTACAGTATTTTATTTATAATTAACATGCGGGAGACATTCCATTGGTGACAGCAGGGTACACATTGGGCTTTATAATCATCTAACTTATATATCTCATTACATAAAGGTTGTGAAATCAAATTAACTTTGTGTGTGTGTTTAACGTAAAGGAATTATTAATTTTTTGTATGGAAACACTTAAGGAGTGATATTGACATAGAGTGTAATAATGGGGTAGGGGCAACTTCATTGGAAAAAAAAGTCGGAAGTTTCTATGGAGATATATAGCTACAAAGAGATATATGCATGTATTTAGAGGGAGAAAAACAGGCAAAATGATACACAAACACAGAGCGAGAAAGAAAGAGAGAGAGAGAGAGAGAGAGAGAGAGAGAGAGAGAGAGAGAGAGAGAGAGAGAGAGAGAGAGAGAGAGAGAGAGAGAGAGAGAGAGAGAGAGAGAGAGAGAGAGAGAGAGCGAGAGAGAGAGAGCGAAAGAGAGAGAGAGATACACAAAGGTTGAGAATGAAAGAAAAAAAAAGAATCCAGAATAAATGAAAATGCATACACAGAGAATGAGAAAAGGGCAGAAGACGTAGACAGAGCGAGTGAGGAAGATTACAAAAAAATAATATATTAATAATTAAAATAGAAGTTATAAATTAGAGGTAGATAGTTAGGTAGAGAGCCAGAGAGAAAGATAGACAGAGAAGAGAAAGGGAAAGAGAGAGGTAGATAGAGAAAGGTAGAGAAAAGAAGAGAGAAATAGAGAAAGAATTAGGAAGAAAGATAGAGAAATAAAACGAAAAAAAAAAGAGTAGAATCGAAAAAAAAAGAGAAACAGAGGTAGCAGAAGGATGGAGGAAGATTGGGAATAACTGAAGAGAGTTGAAGAGATAGAGAAATAGGTAATTTATAATTAAAACGATAGAGAGAGAGAGAGAGAGAGAGAGAGAGAGAGAGAGAGAGAGAGAGAGAGAGAGACAGAGAGACAGAGTAAGAGAAAGGAGAGAAAGAGAGAAGAAAGAGAGAGACAGAGAGAGAGAGACGTACAGAGAAAAGGGGGGGGGAGAAAGAGAGTGAGAGAGAGAGAGAGAGAGAGAGAGAGAGAGAGAGAGAGAGAGAGAGAGAGAGAGAGAGAGAAATCGAGAGAGAGAGACAGAGATAGACAGACAGATCGACAGATAGACAGACAGACAGACATACAGACAGAGACTGAGATAGACAGACAGATAGAGAGACAGACAGAGACAGACAGACAGAGAGAAAGACAAAGATAGAGACAGATAATGTCGGAGTCACTCTAGTATGCCACATTATGAGGAGAACCGACAGCAAATAGAGGGAGCCGCGCCGTACCGGTACTCTAAAGCCCGATCGATTCTGATCGAATACAGCGGATTATGACTCACTCTGTCAAGACCACTAGTACAGGAATGTCGTTACCAGAACCTCAGGCTCAGGCTTTCTCCTGCCAGTGGTTGTCAAAGATTTGGTGTTCTTTGGTTCTGGGGTTGTGTGTCAGGCAGGCTGATGCGTGAGGGTATACGATGCTCATAAATTTACCGCAATTCAAAACCGGCGCAGCCTATTTCGAGTACCTGGTTATACTTTTAATACAGACGATACCTATTTTATAGATGAGTAAAATATCAAACAAAAATAAAAGAACGAGGAAAAGGAGATTGTAATATAACAAGTGGTAAAGGTTAGTTTACAAGAGAAAATAAAAGAAGAAAGAAAAAAAAAAAAAAACCAGAATAATATTCTTAAACAAGAACGGTTTTTCTTTTTCTCTTTCTTTTTTTGTTATAAGGAATAGGATTACTCTTTTTTTCCGTTATCTTTTGGAGAATAAATTTGATCTTTAAAAATTAAAAGTAATGGCATTTTTGCTCAAATAGTAGCATCATAAATAATTAAAAAACCAAAACAACAAATCAAAACAAAAAAAACTTTCAGGTTAAACCCCACAGAAGTTTAAAGTTATGCCATATTCCCTATCTATTGTGTCATATAATATTTTTCGTAAAGAATTGTTTAAGTAATTTTCCATGCTCAATGTAGACAATTTAGTTTCATGTTTTGGAACATCAATACGCGGTATATGCTCACTCGGGCCAATTAAAAAAACAAAAAAAAAAAACAAAAAAAAAAAAAAAAAATAAAAAAATAAACACAAATACATACGATAACGAGAGACTTAAGATTGAAAGTTTGACTTCCTCAAGTGATTATCAATAACTTCGTTCGGAGCTTAGCGTAGACCTCCTAACCTTCTCAACCCTGAAAGCTAGTCAAGCCACCCTGGGGACCGGAAACAAAGTTGTTCGGGGCATCGAGAATCTTAAATATATGCAAATTTGAGTCAGCAAGAGGCACGCCAAGAGGGACATTCCTCCCAGGGTAATTTCTGAGGCGAAAAATCTGCAAAATGAGCCTGGAAGTTGGTACCGTGGCTACAAATATGTCCCATACATGAATGTGGAATTGAGAGTATACAGTAGGGTGTGTATACGGTGGAGAAATATAAATAGAGGAAAATAATGAACACTAGAGGGTCGACAGGTTCTGTATAATGAGTGAGGTTTAGGGTATCAGTCTAAGAATGAGTGAAGCTTAGAATATCAGTCTAAGAATGAGTGAAGCTTAGAATATCAGTCTAAGAATGAGTGAGGCTTAGAATATCAGTCTAAGAATGAGTGAGGCTTAGAATATCAATCTAAGAATGAGTGAGGCTTAGAATATCAGTCTAAGAATGAGTGAAGCTTAGAATATCAGTCTAAGAATGAGTGAAGCTTAGAATATCAGTCTAAGAATGAGTGAGGCTTAGAATATCAGTCTAAGAATGAGTGAGGCTTAGAATATCAGTCTAAGAATGAGTGAGGCTTAGAATATCAGTCTAAGAATGAGTGAGGCTTAGAATATCAATCTAAGAATGAGTGAGGCTTAGAATATCAGTCTAAGAATGAGTGAGGCTTAGAATATCAGTCTAAGAATGAGTGAGGCTTAGAATATCAGTCTAAGAATGAGTGAGGCTTAGAATATCAATCTAAGAATGAGTGAGGCTTAGAATATCAATCTAAGAATGAGTGAGGCTCAGAATATCAGTCTAAGAATAAGTGAGGCTTAGAATATCAGTCTAAGAATGAGTGAGGCTTAGAATATCAGTCTAAGAATGAGTGAGGCTTAGAATATCAGTCTAAGAATGAATGAGGCTTAGAATATCAGTCTAAGAATGAGTGAGGCTTAGAATATCAGTCTAAGAATGAATGAGGCTTAGAATATCAGTCTAAGAATGAGTGAGGCTTAGAATATCAGTCTAAGAATGAGTGAGGCTTAGAATATCAGTCTAAGAATGAGTGAGGCTTAGGGTATTAGACTAAGAATGAGTGAGGCTTAGGGTATTAGACTAAGAATGAGTGAGGCTTAGGGTATTAGACTAAGAATGAGTGAGGCTTAGGGTATTAGACTAAGAATGAGTGAGGCTTAGGGTATTAGACTAAGAATGAGTGAGGCTTAGGGTATTAGACTAAGAATGAGTGAGGCTTAGGGTATTAGACTAAGAATGAGTGAGGCTTAGGGTATTAGACTAAGAATGAGTGAGGCTTAGGGTATTAGACTAAGAATGAGTGAGGCTTAGGGTATTAGACTAAGAATGAGTGAGGCTTAGGGTATTAGACTAAGAATGAGTGAGGCTTAGGGTATTAGACTAAGAATGAGTGAGGCTTAGGTATTAGACTAAGAATGAGTGAGGCTTAGGGTATTAGACTAAGAATGAGTGAGGCTTAGGGTATTAGACTAAGAATGAGTGAGGCTTAGGGTATTAGACTAAGAATGAGTGAGGCTTAGGGTATTAGACTAAGAATGAGTGAGGCTTAGAATATCAGTCTAAGAATGAATGAGGCTTAGAATATCAGTCTAAGAATGAATGAGGCTTAGAATATTAGTCTAAGAATGAGTGAGGCTTAGGGTATTAGACTAAGAATGGGTGAAGCTTAGTTTTATTTCATCTTTCGCCCGAAATAAACATCAGCATTCTTTTCTGCTTCTTTCATACATTAATAATTATACAAACTTACAATTTATGACGAGACCAACGCAAAGAAACTTAAAAAAAAACCTACGAATAAAATATTTTCTCACATAAGGGCTTATATAAATTTGTTCAACAATTCCACAGACACACAACCCGGACCCTTCAAAACATCGTTAATTACGGCAGAAAATCTTCAAATCATTCGGAATGTTCAACTAGGAAGCCTCTCATCGATTGTCCAGCTGCAGTATCTTCACTTCTTGACCCTTAAATGACCTCCCTAGGGACTAATGTTGTGGATAAATCAGCATTCAGTAAGCCTGGTCCAGCCTTGGCCTTGTCCAAGATTGTGGACCTTTTGATTTAGAGCAAGGCCCAGCGCACCACCTCACGCCTTCTTTCGGCGGAATACAAAGTCGTGTAATTAGCTTCCTCTTCTATTCTTCCAATCCTTCTTTCTCTCTACCTATTTTCCTTCGCTCTCTATTTATAACTGAATTCAGCCCATCTGTTGTGCTGCTCTTTATCTGTTTGTCTAGCTGTGTCTTTGTCTTTACTTTTCTTCTCTAGCGTTCAATTACGCCAATCTCTTTCATTCTTCCTCTTTTTCTTTTGGTGAAGTGACTGTCTATGTTTGCATTTATTTCTATTTCTATGTCTGTCTGTCTCTTTCTCCTCTTATTTCCTGTTGCCATGCATGAAGGCATAAAAATCTAGCAGTTTTTTTTTTCTTTTACTTCACCCCATAATGTATTTATTTCAATCACCATTTAGTCGCATCAAACTTGCTTTGTATATCTATTTCCAGCTATGTAATGTCACTATGACAAGTCTTTACCCTCTGTTTTTTTTTTATTACCCCTTTTGTCAAGCTGTCTTTTCTTCCCGCTAGCGCCAATATCTACGCTGTATGCACCTACTCCAACTCATCCCTTTTCTCATTCTTTTCTTTTTCTTTTTTTTTCTTTCTAAATCTCTCTCACTCTCCTTCTTCTCCCTCATACTTCTCTATTTTATTCATTTTTCTTTCTCTTTCACACCCACTCTCTCTCTTTCTCAGCTCTAATGTCTTGGACTCTCCCCCCCATCTCTCTCTTTCTCTCACCTCTCTCTCTCTCTCTCTCTCTCTCTCTCTCTCTCTCTCTCTCTTCCCCTCTGTTTTTCTGTGCACTCTCTCCACCTCATATTTCTTGACCTCATCTCACGTGTTTCCATTCCATTCTCTCTTAAGAACGGAAATGATCGCGCTAAATTTGCCTCTTCTCTTTTCAAAACCAGTTCTAAAAACGCTCTCTGAGCACGCCAAGTCTTCCCAAGAGAGAGGAGACATATTTTAAAAGACAGGGAAGCTTTCCTTTTCCCCTCCTTTCACTCACTCACACACACACACACACACTTTTCTCGGTGTATCAAAAAGAAAAAGTATGAAATAAATTAAAAAAACAAAAGATTAAAAAACAGAATAAAATGTAAAATAAGATCAAACCTCAAAGAAATATGATTATATCATTTTGCTATCTTTCTCACTCTAAATGTCCCCTCACTTTCACCTAGCTTGATGTTTTAAAACTGTTTCTATCTCCTCGATGTCTTATTTTTTTTTTTACATAATTATTGACCCGAGTGTGATTTTCTGTGTCCATTCTATTTTACTCTCTCTCTCTCTCTCTCTCTCTCTCTCTCTCTCTCTCTCTCTCTCTCTCTCAATCTCTCAGCCTCTAACGTTGTTTGACTTCTTTATTTATTTCTATCTCCATCTCTCTCTCTTTCTCTCTCTCTCTCTCTCTCTCTCTCTCTCTCTCTCTCTCTCTCTCCCTTCCCTCCCCCCCCTCTCTCCACCACCCTCCGTTCTCTCTATTTCATTTTCGGAATTCCTCAGTGACAGACTCTTCTATATAATTATCTTTTCATCCAATTTTAAATATCTGAAAATAACAAAAACAAATTGCGTTCAAATTAATCTTGGCAGACTGGCACTCCCCTCTCAGCTTACTATTTCCTTTTTTTTTTCTTTCTCATTTCTGTCAAGTTGCTTTGCCACTTTAAAGTATCGAAATCCGTATCAAATCGAATTTTGCTGACATGAATGACATTGCTTTTTTTTTTTTTTCCCTTTCTTGTTGTTTAAGCAACATTAGAGGCAAAGAGAGGCATAAGCAATCAGAGTTTTCACAGAGAAGATCGATCGAATGTTCCCAAAGGGATCACCGCACAAAAATCTGCTATCCTGAAGTTGAAAGGGAGTCCGTTGATTTTTGAAATCATAAATCCCTTTACGCTTTCCTTTTATATAACCCTGTACAATATTCTATGTATTAATATTATTTCCTTTCGTGGAAAATAAAATTCAGCATGAAAAAAAAAAAAACGACAAAAAACTTTAACCGAACGGGAACTTTCAAGAAACATGAATTTATAATACATTTTCTTTTCAGAGGTAAAGATTTTAGCGCATCGAGTGGCCCTTAAGAATTTTTTTTTCACACTCTCTACGTATCATACAAAAAATAATCTTAAAAATTGTTTTACGCACCCAAAGTCCAGTTTGACAGCCTATAAAATGGTATGGAATATTAAATTTTTTGAATTTAACAAAATAATATTGATCACCTTGTCCAACGATCAAAAGGTGTAATTTCTTTGCGAAGTGACTAAATCAAACCTCAAAATATGTTCCCAAACTTGAAGTAAAAGATAGAACGAGAAAGACAAAGAGATAGGTAGCTAAAGAGGAAGGAAATATGAAAGAAAGAAAGAGACACAGACAGATACAGAGAGAGAGAGAGAGAGAGAGAGAGAGAGAGAGAGAGAGAGAGAGAGAGAGAGAGAGAGAGAGAGAGAGAGAGAGAGAGAGAGAGAGAGAGAGAGAGAGAGAGAGAGAGAGACAGAGAGACAGAGAGACAGAGAGACAGAGACAGAGTATAGTTGAATGTAACGCAGCACGCCGTGCCATCCGTTCTATACTATACTCAGCTGGCATAACTGGAGTCCATGTTTAGAAACATCACAGTTCCCATCATGCACCGGGTGACGTAACGTCCGGTTCCCGCTTTACCGCAGTCCGCGAAATGAGAGTTAATCCCCTTCTTAGAATGATTGTCACGTAAAAAGGACACGTCATACGTTTCGAAAAGACTGAGGAGGAAATTATGCGTGCGAAATATGCATAATACAGAGGCTAAGAGGCTTAGTGGAATAAGGGAGAGAGACAGAAATATGAAAAAAAAAGTATGATAGGTTAGGTAGATCTAAACCAGTCAAGTTTCTTTTTTTTTTTTGGAAATAATGTTACCGTTGACCTTAATGATATGTTAATAGTGTAATAATTATTACTTTTGCTATAATAGTTCTTCTTCTTCTTCTTCTTCTTCTTCTGAATAAGGTCTATTCATTCGTTTACTTTTTTTTCTTCCTTTATGGCCAATCAAACATCTGCCTAATCATTCAGAAGAGAAAGATTGAAGGAGGGAGTCTTATTATCATACAAACGGATGTACTCATGTATACAATATTATATAGTTATAGCTTTATAGTCATATATATATATATATATATATATATATATAGTTTGAAGATAAGTTGGAATAATTGATAAGAGTGCTCAACTGTGGGAGCACCAGTGTCGTATGAAGAGAATTTAAGGTAAGATTTTCTCTATCTATCTATCTATCTATCTATCTATCTATCTATATATATATATATATATATATATATATATATATATATATATATATATCATGTACAAATATGGATAGATAAAGAAGAACGAGTGAGAGGAAAATGAGGATGGAATGAGAGTGCAAAGAAATAAAGCAATACATAGTAGGAGACAGAAAGAGAAGAGGTTTAGTGACAGAGGGAGAGAGAGAAAGAGATTGAGATAGAGAGGAAGAAAAATAGAGGAAAAGATTGATCGAAAAATAGATAAAGAGAGAGATAGACATAGAGAAAGTGAGAGAGAGAGAGAAAGAGAGAGAGATAGAGAGAGAGAGAAAGAGAGAGAGAGAGAGAGAGAGAGAGAGAGAGAGAGAGAGAGAGAGAGAGAAAGAGAGGGAGAGAGGAAGAGAGAGTTGGCGGACAAGTAGACGAAAAAAATATATGATACGGCTTAAATAAAAAAAAGGTAAAGAACAGGTGAAAAGTACTGAAAGAAACAGTTACTCATTCTTTAATGTATGCTGCATTATGTCGCATTCTGGGCCCACTATCCTCTTATCCATGAATTATTCTTACATCGAACTTATGACATTTTGCGTCATGTCTAAAAACAACACAAGATATTATGTGTAAAACATTCTTGCCTGCCTCAGCCAATCAAATACGGTCATTCATATGTCAGACGTCTGCAGGTTGCTCTGTTCTTGATCTTAAGTTCCGGTTATTCGCTTCCATTTTGGTGAAAATACGCCCGCCAAGCTGCTAAAATTATTTTCTAGGACGTTATGAAAAGTTGAACAAAAATATATAGATAATTGTCAAATTTCTTCAACAGATATTTTTGTTGAGTTGCGGAAAATACGAATAAATAATAATAAACAAGTCTTAGAGAGAGACTGTGAAAATTCCCTACCGACAAAGAAAAAAATTTGAAGAACCAAAGCCAAGTCATGCGTTTATAGAAGTCGTGAATTCGCTATAACAAGGTTAAAACAAAATTGATTTTAGCGTTCTTCTGAGATGCAGACATAATAATGACGGTAAAATATATATTTTTTAGAGCGTTCAAGCGAGTGGCAGTAAAAAAAAACATCACGAAAATTCTCTCTGCGTTAAAACTTTACATTGAAATACTTTATGCTTTATTGTAAATGGGAGAAATAAGTTTTAACTTGCTGATGCGAGGGAAAAAAGTTCTACACCTACATGTATTTCGAAGCATCCCTAAAAATATTGATTCATCTTGTTAAAATATGATATTTTTTTTTATAATGTTGAACCATTTAAATGTAGCAAGAGTTGGGATTTCATATCGAAAAAAAATGTTTTCTAAAATTATTGTTCTATTGCCACACAATCTATTTTTATTCTATTAGCAAAAAACAAGAAACGGTCTTTTTCTCTTTATGAGCAAAAATGAAATTGACAGAATTATAACATAAATATATCAAGATATGAAATATTACCCA
>JAWDGP010002895.1:1872500-1952500 GCA_033675545.1 Elysia crispata | reverse complement strand
ATCTTGGCCGCTCTCTCTCTCTCTCTCTCTCTCTCTCTCTCTCTCTCTCTCTCTCTCTCTCTCTCTCTCTCTCTACCTAATCTAGCTGTTACATTGTGCCTTCTTTCTTGTCCACCCACGATTTATTGGGGACTAATTGTATATAGATATCATATTATGAGAAATTCCCAGCAGGTAATGTGTTTGAATAATCTTTTGTAAAAATAATGAATTGCGAGTTCAAAATACTAGATCTAGTGAAACATCAGACTACATACAATTCTCTGGAGATGGAAAAATGAAGACCTTTAATGCAAATGCGTAAGGATAAAAGGTGAAACATTATACAAAAATATGACCCAGTCCCAAAGCATTCACCTAAATTATGCCTGAATCCATAAATATTTATAAACTAGAAAACACCATTTTCAAGACAGATAGCGTATGACATAAGAAACCGAGGTACCATAACATGCCCTTGCGCTATTCGTCCACTCACAAGAAGTAAGTGTATGCAATATGTACCTCATTTATCGATCTGTCCATACACAGCATGCTGCCCGTACGTCCGCCCAGTAATAGTTGTCAATATACCACAGTTTGCTGTGGAGAGTTAGCTTTCCCTTCTGCGACCGGCGTCATGATTATAGATCTCTAGCCGCCCCAGCGATCGCCTGTGGGCACACATCATCCGCTGTAACCCTCAAACAAAGCTTGTCAAAAACAATATTTATCCAGTATCCGATGGGGTGTAATGGATGTTGTTTTACGCGCTAGAAATGAGCAGGGAATTGATACTCCTTTAGAGGAGAAAGATCCGAGTAGGTTTAAATGCAGAAAGAATGAGATGGTGACTTATGTGGAAAATAAAAAAAAGAAAAAGAATATGATGGGTTTTTAGGAATTGAATGATGATTATTAGCAATCAATTTTATTTCATTCAAATAATTACTCATTATAATGAAGGGGACAAATTGAATATGATTTTGAGAAGTACCGATGCTGATGAACATTATTGCTTTCGGCAAATAAGGTAAACAATAGAATAGAAAGTAGGTGGAGATAGTGTAGGACGTTTATCATTATTTCATGACACCAGTCTACAATGAGAAAGCGAAAAAACAAACAACCAAAACAAACAAAACAAAAAAAGTCACTTGATGAAACCAGTGGAGATCAAGCTTTATAAAGACAAGATGAAACCTGAAGAATGAAAACTGAACACCAGTCTACAATCAGAGAATGAAAAACCAACCAAAAAAACACAAACAATAAAAAACAAAAACATAAAAAGAACCACTTGATAAAACTAGTGGAAATTAAGCTTTCTAAGGACAAGATGAAACCTGAAGAATGAAAACTGAACACCAGTCTACAATCAGAGAACGAAAAACCAACCAAAGAAACAAACAGCAAGAACAAACAAAAACGTAAAAAGAGCCACTTGATGAAACAAGAGGAGATCAAGCTTTCTAAGGACAAGATGAAACCTGAAGCTCAGGGAGTTTAAAAGCTCAGTCAAGGCTGGGAGCTGAATTGGCAAGACTCACGCGATGATCCAGGCTTGGGTGTGAGCAGGTAAAAAAATTTGGACCATTAAGATTCAGTCTTTATCGATTTTATCATTTCAGGTTTCCGATTACTGATAATCGATACGGAATTTTTTTAGCGGCTGGTCTCATCGACATTCCAATGTATCGGTATAATGTTGAGACCCAAAAATATCGTTTCGTTATTTGCAATACTCAAAAAAGATAAAGATAATCAATACACTGACTGAGTAAGAAATATTCGTGGCATTCGATACTTTCGACCTGTAGATAAGGCGATCTTATTGGTATATCATAAAGGAAAAAAAAGAGAGAGAGAGAGAGAGAGAGAGAGAGAGAGAGAGAGAGAGAGAGAGAGAGAGAGAGAGAGAGAGAGAGAGGGAGGGAGAGAAAGAGAGAGATAGATAGATAGATAGATAGATAGATAGAGAGAGAGAGAGAGAGAGAGAGAGAGAGAGAGAGAGAGAGAGAGAGAGAGAGAGAGAGAGAGAGAGAGAGAGAGAGAGAGAGAGAGAGAGAGAGAGAGAGAGAACAGTTACTATGCATCTTATCAGATAAAAAATCCACAACATTGAAACGTGCTGAGTCGTGAAAACACAACACTGTCTTTAAAACCAAAAGTATCAACCTTTTAAAATATTGATTATTACAACCATGATAAAAGAAGACGATTTTTCGTAAAACACACTGTCCCAATAAAGAAATCGACACTGAATCTTCTTCTATTTCTACAATCACAATGCCATCGTTTTTTTTTTTTTTACGAGACATTTGCCATTTTACCGTCTTCTGTTTCAGTGTGATGAATTATGGATGTTTGAGGCATTTTTCTGCATGAAATTTAGCTGAAAAATTAACATCATCGTAGGACACAACGGGCTTTTTACATGCAATTATTGTCAAAAAACAATAAATGGGTTGTAATGTAAGCTTAAAAACTTCATAGGTGGCTTTCATTTCTACTTTATCTCATTGCACATATATTTCTATCTTATACAAGTTTGTTTTAATCGTACGACGGACAATAGTGTATTTTTGGTGTACAAATGAGCGCCAAAATGACTTAATGGTATAACTGAAAATGAACACAAGACCTGATTTTTTTAAAGAAGAAGACTTTGCGTATGTGGCTCTAATTAACCTGCGTGTAACGCTCTTATTGCTAAAATTATTTATAGAGTTTGGCTATCTAAGAAGAAAGTTTTTGACCCCATTCAAACTCTCATGAGAAGTGTATTATAAAACACGATGACCTAGCTTGAGTCATCTGTCTACTAATTTTTGTCGCATATATTTCTGGTTTTTTTTTTTCTTTTCTTTTTTTTTTTCGCTTCATGGACCAAGGAAGATTTAGATTTTTTATGTCAATGTTATTACTTGCCTAAAAATGTGTTCTTAATTTGATGGGAAAACGCTGGTCAACTTGGGTGCAATGTAATTATGAAAGAATGAATCTGTCTTCTCGACTTATGATCGCCATGAAAGTTTTAAAAAAGAAAAAAACGACGTAAACAGAGAGAGCGAGAGAGAGAGAGAGAGAGAGAGAGAGAGAGAGAGAGAGAGAGAGAGAGAGAGAGAGAGAGACACACACACACACACACAGAGAGAAAGAGATAGATAACGAGAGAGAGAAAGAGAAAGATATAGATAGTTAGAAAGAAAGAGATAGATATATATATATAGAGAGAGAGGGGAAGAGAGAATAAGAAAGAGACAAATCTAGATAGATAGCGAAAAAGAGAGAGAAAGAGAAAGATATAGATAGAGAAAGAAAGAAAGGTGTAGATAGGTAGAGAGAGGGGGTGGGGAGGGAGAGAGTGAGAGAGATAAATAAAGAGAGAGAAAGAGAAAAAAAATATATATATATGTATATAGATAAAGAGAAAGAATCAGATATATAGAGAGAGGAAGAGGGAATGAGAAAGAGAAATATCTTCATAAATACAGAGAAAGAGAGAGAAAGAGAGAGAGGAAGAAAGTGAAAGAGAGAAGGGTAAGAGAAAGAGAAAAATATAGATTAATAGAGAGAGAGAAAGAGAGAG
Organism: Elysia crispata; assembly: GCA_033675545.1. Classification (NCBI taxonomy): domain Eukaryota; kingdom Metazoa; phylum Mollusca; class Gastropoda; family Plakobranchidae; genus Elysia; species Elysia crispata. The sequence continues at coordinate 1,948,929 of JAWDGP010002895.1, read as the reverse complement.
AGAGAGAGAGAGAGAGAGAGAGAGAGAGAGAGAGAGAGAGAGAGAGAGAGAGAGAGAGAGAGAGAGAGAGAGAGAGAGAGAGAGAGAGAGAGAGAGAGAGAGAGAGAGAGAGAGAGAGAGAGAGAGAGAGAGAACAGAAAAATGATATATTGGAGACCCATCTGATTCCGCAATATAAACCAGAGAGAATCAATATTATCATGGCATCTTCAACATGGGTCTGTTTCCTCTCTTCTATTTTTAGAATCGCGTATGTTTATCACACCAGTTCACGCCATAATTATTATCATGGATGTGACGCGCTAGGAAGAGAGTGATATCTGTTAAAAAATTGGAAAATTGTTATTTTTAAAGTCTTCATAGCTCTAGATAGAAATGTATATTAATTTTTAGAACTAGTGATAGACTTATCCACCGAGATCGCCGGTGGCTGTAGGGTTAAAGCCTTCTCCTAAATATTTGCAAGAATTTTCTTTGCACTTTCGAGCGCCATTCTCTCAGTAGATGAGTTTAGGGTCTCATCCTCTAGGTTCCGCCCTGCCCGACTGGGACTTGAGTTTGATGTGCAATAAAGGCATAGGATCACGGTGTGTGAACGGCTATATAGAACAGATTATACTAAAAAAAAACTTATGTAATTAGCGATAAAATAATAAATAAAGCAGTAGAGTTTTTACCCATGTATCTGTTTATCTGTCTGATTGTCTGTCCGGCTATTCTCCTTATATATCTGCCTTTTTGTTTATAATGTCTGTTATCCATCCACTAATATACCTATACATATTTATTTATCTTTGTGTGTGTGTATATATATATATATATATATATATATATATATATATATAATGATAATAACAAAATTGATTACCTAGTTTAAATCTATATATCTATGCGTCTATCTATCTAGCCATCTGTCTGTCTGTCTATCTATCTATCTATCTATCTATCTACCCATCTCTCTATCTATCCAAATTTGCCTCGCAGCAAGACCACTCCCTATTCCTACTTCTTTACAAGTATCGATGCCTAACAAACAGAATATCAATAACATAGAGGTTACACATAGAGACAGCCAATACCAAGGTTAACATAGAGTTAGTGACTCACTCTCTTCCCCCATCAGACTAATGTATTTACATGCTTTGATGCAATCTTCACACACCGTTTTTTTCCCACTAACCACAAGCAATAGGCACGAATACTCACAGAGAGTAATGGTATAAAGGAAATCAATTGTGCGTCGAAGCCTTTGTACAAAACCGAACACACAAAATTCACCAATAAAGCGTGCACCAAAAAGCATTCTGGTCATTCATTTTAGTTCACACCCTTCCACATCAGTTAAGTTGATATGTCGTCGTCCTGCGCATGTTTTGCTGTTATTGTTACAGGAAACAGTTTGTTTTCTGGCTGCGCATAAATAATCTTTTTTTTTTTTTTTCTCTTGGGAGGCGCGTGCTATGCGCTAGAGCGCAATTTGTTCATGCATAAAAATCATCTGAATACAAGTATTAATGTTATTGTATGCCTTTGTTCTGATCACTTCGTTAATTGGCCTTGTTTGTGCTGGCGTGTTATATGGATTATATATTCTCTCTCTCTCTCTCTCTCTCTCTCTCTCTCCATCCCTCCCTCTCTCCCCCTCTCTCTCTCTCTCTCTCTCTCTCTGTTTTTTCCTGCCTGTCTGTCTCTCCCATTCTTCACTTTCCCATATTAAATAATGAATGGGTCAATTGAAATTGAATTTTTATTATATAAAGGTTTACGTTCTTTCTTCAATGCTTTTCATGTTTATATGCCTGACAAATTATTTTTCATGAGCCATTACTTGTAATCTAGTGAAGTATCTTAACGCATATAAATTTGCTTTTATACCATTATATCTTGGCCAAACCACTTGCTATTTTATATGCCGCTCCTCTTTTCCTATCACAACTTTTAGGAAGCTCGAAGAGCCTGTCAAGAATAGTAATAGTAGTAGCAGCAGCAGCAGCAGCAGCAGTTGTAGTAGTAGTAGTAATAGTACTGGTAGTAGTAGTAGTAGTAGTAGTAGTAGTAGTAGTAGTAGTAGTAGTAGTAGTAGTAGTAGTAGTAGTAGTGGTGGTAGTAGTAGTAGTAGTAGTAGTAGTAGTAGTAGTAGTAGTAGTAGTAGTAGTAGTAGTAGTAGTAATAGTAGTAGTAGTGGTAGTAGTAGTAGTAGTAGTAGTCGTAGTAGTAGTTGTAGTATTAGTAGAAGTATTAGTAGTATTAGTAGTAGTAGTAGCAGCAGCAGCAGCAGCAGCAGCACCAGCAGCAGCAGCAGTAGTGGCAGCAGCCATAGCAACAGCTTTGGTATGTAACCTGTTGTATTTTAGAAAAAAAAAATTGATAAAGTGTGTGTGTGTAAAAAAAAAGAGGGGGGAAACTTTAAGTGTAAATTATTGTTCGTGTTTTAAAATAGCAGCTAGCTTTGGGGTGAGTACTCAAATGTTGATTGCCCTAGAATATCTGAAAAACAACCATATCAACAAATAGAAGCTTTGATGTCACTTTGGCTTGCAGTGTAAACGACACAAAATACTTAGTGTAATTTAGACGCCGATTGTAAAGTCGTGTAGCTTTGTCAATTCGACAATCAATGTAGTCCCTCATCGATCTTCAACATTTTGCCAGAAAATTGCCTCAGGCCATAGCCTTATTTTGTGGGTGAGCAGTGACTTCGGCCTGTGAGTGAGTTTTCTTGTTGTGGTGAGAGGAAGAATGTTATAAACTATAATGTTTACGCGTTATATCTGTGGCGAAATGGAATGGTGTAATGGTATTGTATGAGAGGGCACTGTTTTTTCTTTCGAATGAGTGTATGTGGTGCAGTGCTTGTTAGTATGTGCGCTTTGCTACATTAGTTCTATTTGTGTACGTGAGTGTCACAGCACTGACGAGTGATTGTTATAACCGTCGTGGGTGAGTGTGGACGTCTTGAATAATGGATAAGTGTTATTAGATTTATTTTTTACGTGTGGACGAGGCATGATTGTGATCTTACTGAAAAGATATATTTCAGAGTTCTTTTACGTGGGTGAGTTTAGAATATGTATAGGTGTGTGGTAGAGTTCTGTATATGCGAAGTTAAAAAATCTCAGGGAATGGGTTTATGTCAAAGACTTCTTAGTGTTGATGAGTTGTAAAGCTCTGTTATAGGTGTGAGTTTTATCGTTGCCAATAATGGCTCTGATTTATGGATGAGTCTTACTGTTGTAGTGAGATGTGACCCTTATAACTGCAATGTGTGGTTAAGTCTTCTAGCTGTGGTGAGATGTGACCGTTAGAGTTGAGTCGTATTCTTGTGGTGAAGAGGTGACTGTTTTAGCTCTAATGAGTGGGTGAGTCTTATAGTTGTGGTGAAGAGGTGACCATATAGCTCTAATCTATGAGTAAGTCTTACAGTAAGTTGTGGCGAGAAGGTAACTTTAATGGCCTTAAGGTGTTAGGGATTCATATTGTCATGTTGATTCATGCAGTCGTGGTGAGATGGTAATAGCAAGAATGTTTGACTGAGGCTTTTCGTCATGTTGAACATATTATCTATTGCAAAAAAGTTATGTCTAGTCAGATATTAATTCATTCAAATAATCCCTATAATGACCTTTGATTCTGTCAAAACTCTTCTAAGAGAATCATTCAGGCTATGAAATAACATTAAAAAAAGAAAAGAAACAAGGGGTCAATACATTTAAAGATGCAAACTGGAAAGCTAAAACGATAAAGAATTGTAAAGAGTACTTTAATTTAGTCACATGTTGGCTCGATAGTATTTTTTTTTTTTACACGAACTAGTTACAGTATAAAAATCAATTAAATTACGGGATATTCAATACACGTCTAGTCGTGTGCACTAAATTTCTGTAAGAAATGACTATCGATTTTTAACTGGAACTCCATTTGTGTAAACCCAGTAAAAAACAAAAAAAAAAAAACAAAAACATCCCCATAGAATCAGCTGGCAGGCACCCATTGGGCGATGCGAGGAGCCGAACGGTGTTTACTGTTAACTATTTATGGTATAACGGTGCAACATTTCTCTCCAATCTCTATTTCTTACCAAGCTCACTCTTCCTAAGTAAGCGCAACGAAGAAGTAAATTTAAAAAAAAAAAAAGGAACACAATTATTTGAAAAAAAATGTTGTTCCAAAGTTTAAACGATTCCGAAGAAAGAACATGAACTTTTTAACGAATCGTATAGAGAAATTTGAAAGGTCGTGCTCTTTGAGAATATCGCATCATGTGTGTATGTAGATACCCTCCCATTGATCCTAGTTCGTAGGATCCATCTGTTTTTAACCAATTAGCTTCGAATGTCAAATGTACGAGATCGTTCACCCCAAGGTTTCTCTGACATTGCCAGATTTCGACGTTTTTTACGGTTGCCATATGGTGCATTTGGCTGGTGACAAAAACAAGCGCCGTTTCGGAATAAATCTAAACGGCACAATCATTTGAATTTTAGAGAAAGAAATATTTTCAGTATGGTTCAATGAATGGAAAACCATGTGAGAGAAAGAAATAAAATTAAAGTATGAACATAATGACAGGTTATGAAAAATTGCTAAATCTCAAATTGAAATATCAATGGAATTTATTGACTTTGATTCGGATAGAGCAATTTCTGGCAAAATGAAAATATTAAGTTAAAAAAAAAAAAAATATAAAAGGGCAATAAATTTCAAATCTGTTCTGGTTAAACAAGACAAATATAATGAGTACTGCCCATATAAACTGATTTAGACATTATGTGTAATTATGATTACATAAAGTAACTATAAGAATAATGAATCCCGAAAGAATTCTTCATGCCTCTTTAGATTTGCGGGTGTAAATGTCAAGGGATTTTGTTCAAACAAATCAGAACTGATGGCTGATTACTTCGACGTTGGGCGGGACTATGTTGTATAAGCTGAATTTCTTTGGTTTTGGCAAGAGAGAGAGAGAGAGAGAGAGAGAGAGAGAGAGAGAGAGAGAGAGAGAGAGAGAGAGAGAGAGAGAGAGAGAGAGAGAGAGAGAGAGAGAGAGAGAGAGAGAGAGAGAGAGAGAGAGAGAGAGAGAGAGAGAGAGAGAGAGAGAGAGAGAGAGAGAGAGAGAGAGAGAGAGAGAGAGAGAGTGTCTATGTAAAAAGAAAACTGTTGTTTTTTTTCCTCATAGTAACATTTAGAACTTCTTATTCCTCTCTACACCTTTACAGACGTGTCACTCGCAAAAAAATACGTTTTCTTAAAAAAGATTCTCAAGATATTAAACGGACTAAAGCAATATTGTTAAAAGCAACTAGACGAAGGCACAAGCAATGTGGAATTAAAAAAACAACAACTACAAAACAAAACTAGAACAACAGCTGAAACTACCAGACTTTAATTGCAAACCGCTGTTTCTTAAGAATGAAATCCACCGCGAAACTAAGCCGTGCGGTTTAAGATTTAATTTTCTTTAATCCTTCCTTTGTAAAAGATTTAAGCTATCTTGATCATTTTTCATTGAGAGATGCAACACCACTCGGTGGGGCATTACACCTTACTGCGTCTTTCAAGAACTGGTTATCGCAACGATTCAGCCGAGCTTTGGGTTATTAAAAAAGCATGAAACCGTGAAGGGATGGAAGGGGTGGGCTAAAAAAGAGGGAAGGAAGAGGAAAGATAGATTAGGTGGAATTTTTTTTTTTCGGGAGTAGATTAATGTGGGAGGAGAGGAAGTTAGTCGCTGTTAGTGGCACGATAACTCAGCCTCTAACTACTGCTCGGATGAGAGAATCGATGTAAACTTGGCAAGGTCTCACCCATCTTACCAGGAATCGCAGGAAAAAAAACGGTGGCGTCACACAGCGATGGTTAAAGCTTTGAGTGTGTTGTGTGTTTGTATGTGTGTGTGTGAGCGTGTGAGAGTTGGTCCCTTGCCATATTCCCTGCTCGTTCCTCATTTATCTCCTCTCTGCCTGTCTGTCTGTCTGTCTGTCTGTCTCTCTGTCTGTCTGTCTGTCTGTCTCTCTCTCTCTCTCTCTCTCTCTCTCTCTCTCTCTCTCTCTGTGTCCTTTCATACACAATCATTCTCTTTGTCATCTCACTCTACGACGGCACTGCCTCTAGCACATGCCTCTTGGTCTGTACACCGAGTATACACAAAAACAGTCGCGTGCATACACCGCTGCATGCATGCAGCACTTAAACTGTCTCAATCCTAACAAAAGTTGCATTTTTTTTTTCCTCGACATGATTAAATATGGATTCAAAAACTTATCGAGGAATAAACTTTTGCATTTATTCACAATCTTCGGACACTAGGCTAAGTTCAATAGCACCCCACCTCCCCCAATCCCGGTACCTCCAGTGATATATAGTAAAGTACAACCTGTAACGTTTTAAAACAATCCATTGAATCTTTGTAACGGGTAACACATCTAAATTAAAAAAACAAACAAACTATAACGGCAAATAAATTAAAGATACGAGAACACTATGTCAAGCCATTTATCACTCCCAGCCGCTTGGCTGTTTAAAGTTGCACAGTAATCTTTTTAGGAAAGTTCTTGGCTTTTGGTAATTCTTTTTTTTTTTTCTTTTCGGTGAGCAAATTGGAGCAACTTGGCTTGGCAAACAAAGCAGATTGTGAGCGGCGATAGATCACTCGCAAAAGAGGATATTGAGCCAAATGCATTTAATTTGTAAGCATGTTTGCCGTATCCTCATTTGAGTGGGGTTTTTCATGTTTTTAAATCTTTTTTTTTTTTGTTTTTGTTTTCTTTTTAGTTTACGCAATCCTTTCACCATTTTTTTTTTTTTTCTGTTCGACATGCATTCCAATTTTACTGTCGGGGTGACATTTATCTTTATCTTCATCTCAGCTACATATCAGTCTGCAAACACATACACAAATATTTCTTCTTACGCGTCCATGCAACAATTAATCGCCACCCCCTCCCCTCCCCCACCCCCACACACACATGCACTTACCAACAACTGCCTCTACCTCCATTCCCAAAAACTCTCGTCTATGGATTTCTGCGTTTAAAAAGGTCAGAAGTTATCAAATTTCATCATTTTTTAAACTTATCTTTCCTTTTTATCAATGCATTAGTTTTTCTATCTATAAAGCCATCTTTCTATCTATCAGACTTTCATTTACTTTTTACCTTTGACTCTTTACTTGATTTGCCTCTCTCTCTCTCTCTCTCTCTCTCTCTCTCTCTCTCTCTCTCTCTCTCTCTCTCTCTCTCTCTCCCCCCCTCTCTGTCTCTGCCTCTATTTTCTTCTTGTCTTTCTTTGTCTGCCTGTGTCAGTGTGTGTGTGTGTGTGTCTCTCTCTCCCTCCCTCCCTCCCTCCCTCTTATGCCTATGTCTACATCTTTTCAGTCTGTCTTTCTCTGCCTCTATATGTCTATGTGTCTGTCTGTCTGTCTATCTGTCTCTCTTTCTCTCTCTCTCTCTCTCACCTCCCCTACCCCCCTCTGTCTCCTCCACACCTATTTCTCTAGCCAAGTCATATGAATCGCATGAGTTCCAGTTGGGCATGCAGGCGACAGCTGAATTATCGGCGCAGCTGCTGTTTATCAAAACAATTATCAATCAGACAACGCAATGGTTACAACTTCAAAAAATTAATGGTCTAGTTTGAAGATGTGAAGCACATCTACATCCAGTTGAAAACCATCGCGGAGATAATAATAACCACCATATCGCAAAATGTCGACTATAAAACCATGCTGATTTATATCTATTTAAAGCATTTTCAAGCACAAAAAAATACGACTTTTTCAACAGAAAGGACTGAGATGAAAAATGAGATTATTTGGTGTAATAGTTTTGCGATCTTTCCTATTTCTATAGGTCATTACTTGAGAGCACTGATGCATACGCTGTATTTTTTAACACATCAAGAAGGTTAATGTCATTTCCTTGATCGAATGGGGTGAGGCACTTATTATATTTCCGTACAATATGTCGCCTTTGTTGAAATGGGAGTTGCTTTTTTCTTTGTTTTTGTGATGGTGAATATTGATTCGGATGTTGATAGCAGCGAACTATTCCTGTTCATGCGTGTGTGTATGTATGCGTGAGCGTCGAGATTTTACTTCCCGTTTGTCTTGGTGAGCAAGCGCACGCCAAATGAAACGTCCAGTTTAAACAAAAGTCACAACGGTGAAATTAATGAACCAAAGAAGAGCAAAGAAAATAAAGAAATAGTTAATAAATCGGTAAATGTATTAAATGTATATATATATATTGGGATACATGCATTGCGGAAATTAAAGGTCTAAATTTAATTACATTGTTTATATTTCCTATGAAATAACTTTCATTTCATTGGCTTGTAGTATGTATTTTTTTTCTATATAAACTCTAACAATATCCAGGATAATTATTTATAGTTTTATGTGATCGGATATGAGTGATATATATGCCTTTAAAATATATAGAATATTCCCATGAGATCTACACAAATTTTGCTCATCACAGACTGAAAAACAAAGACAAAAAAAAAAACAAAAACCAACAACACATCAAAACTAACCAAAGAACAAAGAAATTGTGAGCACAAGATGAAACAAAGAGGAGCGGCTACGGTGTGAGTTAAAGAAGCATAGGGGTAAATCACCGAACAGGACAGAGCTCTGTAACTTACCCATTACTCGACTAAGACTTCCCGTTCCTTATGTGCCCCTAGATCAATGTCAAGGTGGACGCAATCATTATAACTGCAAGCAAAAGGATTTGGTTTCTTCATTTTCAATTTGTTTTCTCTTTGTTTTTGTTTTAAACTTATATGCTACGTGAGGCACCTCCGTATCTGAAAAACACTAGTTATAGAATATGAGGAGCCGCAGTGATACAAATTAAGCCTAGAGTAAATAGATCTATTGGCGATTATTCTCAATGACACTTTGGGAGCTGCCTTAACCAGGATCTCGATAAGATATAGCATGTATTTTAACGGCTGATCGTAGAAATGTTGAAATAACTGAGCCAAGAATAAATGAATAATGTTATGATGGTGGGGATGCTAGTTGCTATATTATTGATGATGATGACAATGATGATGATGATGATGATGATGATGATGATGATGATGATGATGATGATGATGATGATGATGATGATGATGATGATGATGATGATGATGATGATGATGATGATGATGATGATGATGATGATGATGATGACGATGATGATGATGACGATGACGATGATGATGGTGATGATGATGATAAGGGTGACGATAATTATTGCGATAAAGACGACAATGTTTTTGTTGATCATCATCACGGAAAGAAGCGTGTCAGCGATAATGATGACACTGATGATTGTGATAACGTTGGGAAGACTGGTGTTTATGACAGCAACAAAATATGTGATTGTTTAAAAAATTGAAAAAAAGGACAGAGCATCACTTATCTGGTCTAATAAAAAACCTTCGTGTGAGTTGCATTATCAGGGGACTTGATTAATCGACTGATATAGAGAGAAAAAAGAAAGATTTACTGTGCGACTAAGGCAACATAAACATTTTAGCATTTACAAATTTTGCGAATAAGACCAAGTGTAGTCGAAGATATCAAATCTGAAGCTCCTGAAACTTCTTCTGTATTATGAACTTGAAACCAACGCACTATCACCTCCTTACTGTTTCAATTAAGGAAATTAACAAACTAGAGATACCTTTCGCAAGCGATGCGTTAAGTTATAGAAATCAATATATACATTTCTTTTTTCCTCGCTAGCTTTCCTGCTGCCCTAAAATTTAAAAAAAAAAAATTCAAGATTGTAATTTCTTAAATTGGCTTTATTTATTCTTTCTTTTCCTCAAGCAAATGAATGTATTACTTAACCTAAAAGCTTATGTTATTCGCTCCGAAAAATCCCTTGCAATTTTTTTTAAAAGGCGTTTAAATGCTTTCTATTAATTTTCTACTCGAAAATTCCTACTACAAAAGATCTGTTTCTCCCGGGCAAGAATTGGGATTCTGTTACCGTCAAAGAGGGGAAGACATTAAGGCTAATGGGTGGGCTCGATGCTACTTCTGTTCTGAGATGATGAAGAGAGATAAGCCCAGCCATGGTGATAATAATTAAATTATTTCTTTCGTGAAAAAAAAGAAGATGTGCGCGCTCTCTCTCTCTCTCTTCCTCTCCTCCTTTTTCCTTCATTTAGTTGTTTATAATTATCTATTCTTCCCTCCTCTCAAATTCGCTCTAGATTCCTTGGCATGTGTCAAGCTAACAATGATTTTTCTTTTTTTTCTTGTACATTCGTTTCTCTCTCTCTCTCTCTCTCTCTCTCTCTCTCTCTCTCTCTCTCTCTCTCTCTCTCTCTTTTTATCTATCTATCTATCTATCTATCTATCTATCTCTCTCTCTCCCCCTTTTCGTCTTCTTTCGTGCCTGTATAAAATTTCGAAAGCTCCCCATTTCGTGCTATTTTGATAAAACACCTTTCTAACATGATTAGGATCATTTTGTTATTACACGGTCCTAATTCTCATTCGCTCAGCCTGTACCACTTAGGAATTTCACAATGCTTCTCTCTCCGCTATATTTAGACAACGCTAGACAGGAAACACCCACCACGAACAGTTATTACACGCTCAAATTGAAAGACTGATCAGATTATCTCAAACCAGGCGACGCCAGGATGTTCATGTAACGAACGTTAAAATATCGTGTTCCTGTCTCAAAGGATAGCACAGCGAAAACTTATCTCTCAATATCCTATCTATTTAACTCCTTATTTTACTAGGCTTACGAGAATCACTCCCCTCCACCTCACGATCTGTTTCTGTTTGTAAATCTGTGTTCTCTCTCTCCCTCCCCCCCTCTCTCTCTCCCTCCCTCCCTCTCTCTCTCTCTCTCTCTCTCTCTCTCTCTCTCTCTCTCTCTCTCTCTCTCTCTCTCTCTCTCCCTCTCTTTTAAAATATCTGCCCTTTTCCTGTCTCTATCTCTCTTCATTTTTCGCTTGCCCATACATCTGTATGTCTGTCTCTCTATCTGTCTGTCTGTCTGTCTGTCTGACTGTCTGTCCCTCCCTCTCTCTCTCCCTCTCTCTCTTACCACTGCACCCTGGAACCGCACTCCTTTGCATATCGCAGGTTTCAGTTTGTATAAACATAACGCTCAGCTGCATATCAACTCAAAAGCAAACATTTTTATGATTTATGTGAAAGAAATAAGCCCCGATAAAAAGATATGTCATAAGAGAAACATAGCGAAAAATTCACAGTTTGGTCTGTGGCTAGTTTCAGGACAAAGAACTTATTAAAGAATGTTTAGAAACATGCGGTTAGGTTTATTAAATTTTCTGTTTACTGTGGAGAAAGCCAAACGAGTATGGTGATGCTAAAATAAGGTGTATTATTTATCGTGTCGAGTTATATCAAAGTTGCTGTTTGACTAAATTACAAGATGCGAAGTCGAAAAAAAGTGGTAAAAATAAAGCTTTCAATCTGATTTGGCTTTTTCAAATACTCGTTAAGAAAGAAGGCAATGCGTCAAATTGTGTTCCATTTTGAGAAAATTCAATTACGGTGAGGGAAATTTTCCTTTCTGTTTTTCTCAAATAAGAATGGTGATGTTGAGGACACCAATCATAATAACAAATATAGTAATGCTGATGACGAGAATAATAGTAATAGTGATAACAATGAGAAATATTATTATTATTAGTTTTATGATCATCATCGCCATCGTCATCATCATTATTATCATATTATAATTATATTAATGTTACCATTCTTCTTCTTCTTCTTCTTCTTCTTCTTCTTCTTCTTCTTCTTCTTCTTCTTCTGATTATTATTATCATCATAATCATTATTATTACTATTATTATAATGATTGCTGTCATGTTTATTTTAATAATATCATCATTAATTTTTTTTAAACAGTAAAGCTTTCGAGTTAGAAGCAGGCAGACTATATTCTATAGCCACATTTCTAAGAAAAAAAGCAAAAACAAATAACGAAAGAAAACAGAAAAAAAAACAGATAATTTTCTCTTGAAAGTAAATTAGCATCTCAGTACACGGCGAATAACTCTGCCTTGAAAATTCCATTCCAATTTACACGTTATGTTTGCTTCTGCTTGAAATGTTTACACGTTAGTGCAAGCCCGTAGGCTATTTACATTCACCACAGAGTTGTCACACACACTGGCCAGCTGGGAATTTGCCATGTTCAAATTTGAATCTCCTGTGTACAAAACAGATCTTAAATAATTTTGCTGCAAGATGGGGGCACCAGCATTTTTCATTTTCTGCAATCACTAGAATCCGACTACAGGAAACCGTACAGATTGCGAAGACTGACATTTTTGAATGTTTCATGTTTGAATATTAAAATAGTTTTCAGTATTAAAATATCAAGGTAAAACAAAATTAGGGTTATTCGACAAGACGTAGCATTTCGTTGATCTTCGTAATAAATAAAGCTAAAATAAAAGAAAGTAAAAAGTATGCTACGCTCCAGATGCAGAAACGACGTTGTCTTCTATAATTATGCGTTTTAACAATCTCGTCTCTGATCTACATCTCGTCTTTGCTAATAAGGAGAGACAGGGTGTTTCATTTCAGAAAAACATGAAAATTCCACAGGTATCAGTATTACATCTCGTGGTTAATATTCTGTTTAGCAGTTGTCAAATATTTTAGCAATCGTTGAAGAAACGATTTTTCATTTTTGGTCTAGTTTTATCACTTCAACTTGAAATAAACATTTTTTAATTTGTTCGGTAAAATTCACAACAGGATGGTATTTAAAGTCGTTTATGACGTAACTATTGACCATATCTGCAGCGAACACTACTGAAGTTTGAACAATTAACGTGAACCTGAGAAACATTTCTCGAAAAAATGCAAATCTTTATGCCACAGTTACTGCTGTCATCGTTTGACACTCAACTAAGTTTTATGACTACTTTTCCTGAATTAATGTTTTTTCTTTTTTTTTTCTTTTTTTTTTTTTTAAACCTGTAAACCTTTCATTACTACGTATGTGTGGTTTTGCACATAAAGTATTATTGTCAACTTGCAGTAAGACAAAATCAACTGTTATTACAGTAAGGATCAAGTTTGTGTATGATTATATGCTGACATTGAGCAATTCAAAAAGACTTTCTCCATATTTGAATAAGCGCAAAGTAAGCCTGTCTTGTGCTTTGCATAGATCTATCAAATCGTCTCACTATAAGGAGGCTAAATATAAACCATGCAATCATTCCTCTGGTTATATTCATATCGATTCACTCTGAGAATTGCCTTGTGGAATGAGCCTACCAATTATGGTTGTATTGATAAATGCGTAGGAACTTAACGATGTATTGTGGCCAATGCAAAATACACAAGCTTAGAGCCTTGAAAATTACTATACGCTAAAATCGTTCATCTAATGTTATGGGCAAAAACTTGAAAATGTAAACTGAACAAGGTCATAAAAAGGAGAGATGATTAAGACAGAAACATTGATGAGAGGTACACAGAGAAAAACGGGAACTTTATGGTCCCAAGATAAGAGATTTAGTTTGATAAGCAAAACAGGTCAATTTAATTGAAGACCACATGAAATCTAGATCTTGACAGAGAAGATGTGCTTTCTCAAGAAGATAGGGATAGAGATAGCAGCTGTCCTAGTTAAGGTATAGCCTGCATTTTCACGATATGCCATGCCACAACAAGACCGTTTGCTCTTACCTAAAGTTTTAATCAATTTCGTGCCCTCCGTAAATCTGGTTATTCAATCATTACATGATATTTTCTTACATAATTATCATAAACGTCAGAGAGAGATAGATAGATAGATAGATAGATAGATAGATAGATAGAGAGAGAGAGAGAGAGAGAGAGAGAGAGAGAGAGAGAGAGAGAGAGAGAGAGAGAGAGAGATAGAGGGTTAGAACGAGCTCGAGAGAGAGAGAAAGAGAGAGAGAGTGAGAGAGAGAGAGAGAGAGAGAGAGAGAGAGAGAGAGAGAGAGAGAGAGAGAGAGAGAGAGAGAGAGAGAGAGAGAGAGAGAGAGAGAGAGAGAGAGAGAGAGAGAGAGAGAGAGAGAGAGAGAGAGAACATTTAAACAAATTTCAGTGGTAACAATCTTCCTAATGATGGCTTCACGACCCACTCTTGAGAGGTCACTACCAACTAGTCACAACTCCTATTGACTTTTCGACGTGTGAGGAGAAAACTCCTTTAAGTGACGTTTTGTAATGTTTATAGGAGGAACAAAAAATATAATAATAAAAAGAACCACATGACCATTTCGCCAATTTCGCAGTTTTGAAACGAAGTCATAAAATGAATTACACCAAATTACACATGTGTCAATAAATGAAAGGCCATAAAAGCCATTCATTAACAAAAGTGGAAGACAGACCGGAATGTAAGAAGTTAGAACTAGAATGTTTTTGGGTCAACACCTCTAAATAGGAATAATCATAGAGTTTTACCAATAACACCTATGATTAAAAATAAAATAAAAACATAGACAAAACAAGCAATCAAACAGAACTTCATAGTAAGCACATTGTATACAGAAATTTTCGAGATTACAAGATAGAGAACTAAGAGCAATAAAAACACGGTGTACGTAATTAACAGAAGGTTGTCTTCGAAACATCCTCCTTCGATGAGTGTAACAGATTTCATGGGGTGATCTGTTTCGCTCTGTTTGTCTAGGGGTATGAAAATATATAGCCAGTCACTCGACTAGTCCGCAGAGAGAACTTTCCATTCTCTCTGTTTAAAGCATTATTATCCTTTCAAATTGGAACTTTGCTCTGCTGCTAATGAGAATTTCTAGATTACTTTTAGAGAAGGCAGACTACTGGAATAAATATATGCATTTATAAATCGAGGGTTTCGATCCCACAATCGAAAGCATTACTTTTTTTCTGATCCATTTCACTCAAACGCTATTTGTTATCGGTGTAAAATACTACCTCAAACGAGGGGATAAAAAGCTAATACGAATTTGAAAGAGCATAAAATAAAAAGCCCATTGTACTAAAAATTACACTGAGATCAAATTTAGATTTTAGATCAGTTTATCATTTCCAGGTTTCATCTCAACTATATACCTGTTCGATTACTTTCTCCAACACCAAACATTGTCGTTACATTCCGTGACTTAGTTCCGTTGCTTTAAGGACACTCTAGACCCAAACGACAAGCACTCTCTATCAAGTCTGACACGTTACTGATATGGTATTGGGTCCCAACGTGACAACAATTGAGTTCAAGGGTTTTAACTCGTTACATTTGTTTTGTCCCTTGACGAATAAGGACGGTAACTGTGTTGAGATAGGGGATTAGAGCCCCTGACACTGAAAGTTGATGTGGCTAGGACGTGAATGATAACCAGTAAGACTAGGTGATTCATCTTTGAGTGGCGGTGGTGGCTGTCGGGTAGAGAACGCGCCCTAAGCATGAAGTGAAAATAGTTCATTTTATTGTAAAACTTTTTTTTTTTTTTTGAAGTTTTATAAATTTCGAAAAATAGCATGCTAACCTCTTAAGAGAGACTCTGCTTATCCATATAGATTCAGTTAAGAAGAGCAAGATCGGTTTTTAAAAAAGACATATTTCTTCATTTCCTATCAATTAGGGTAGTTATGAATCTTTTGGTACGAAGAACACTTAATACTGAATGGGTCTAGACTGGCATTGATAACAGACATGCAGAGATTAGGCCATCCCAGATGGTCACATTTTGTTACTAGTTTATTTGGGAGCATAGGCATGGGAGAGAGCAAGTGAGAGAGAGAGAGGGAAAGAGAGAGATAGAGTGATAGAAAGAGAGATAAATAGATAGATGGAGAGAGAAAAAGATATATATATATATATATATATATTATATTATATATATATATTATATTATATTATATCGGGAGAAAGAGAGAGAGACAGAGGGAAATATAGAGCCAGAGAGAGAGAAAAGGAGAGAAAGAAGAGGAAAAGTGTCCCCAATGGTAAATCGGTGTGATCACACCACCAAATCGAACCCCGAGTAATGATTCTAGCATCTGTCCTAGGGTGAAGAGGAGCAGACTCTAAGCATCCTGGCCCGAGGAGAGGGAGTGAAGAGCCCATTGTCCGAGAGATATTCGGCCCTGTCTTTCAATAATGCCTCTAGCCTTGGGACCCTGAGGCTCGCAAAGAGCGCTTCTTTTAAAATTAAAAAAAGTCATAAAAGAAAATGAAAAAAAAAAAAATACGGAAACTCTCATTAGCCGCGAAAAATAAAGTTTTCATTTAAGAGGAGAGTCTATATTAAGAAATTCGAAGCGTTATGGACAAGGAAGATGCTTTTTATTCCTTTTAGTTTTACTTTCGAAATATACATTAGTGATAGGCAAGACAGAGAGCGAGAGCGAGAGAGAGAGAGAGAGAGAGAGAGAGAGAGAGAGAGAGAGAGAGAGAGAGAGAGAGAGAGAGAGAGAGAAATGGAGAAAGAGAAAGATATTTTGGGGCGAAGGGGGGCGGAAATAAATGAAGAGAGAGAGTGGAGGAGAGAAAACGAGAGATAGAAACCAAGGGAGAGAAGATAAAAAGAGAAAGACAGAGGAGAGAGAATGCAAAAGTGTTGAGATTTAAAAAAAAAAATACTGTATATATAAACCTGTAATATGTAATCACATTTGAAAAAAAAAAAAAAGAGAGATGAACCGGCATCCAGCGAAAGGAGAAATTACTCCACTTTTCTCGGAGAAACAAAAAAAGCCAGGAGCTTTCAATATATTTAGAAAATGTCTACAGAATAGACAAGAGAGAAGCTCAAATTGACAGTGACAAATACCTAAGCTAGGGATGATTGTAATAAGAAAAAAAAAACAAATCAAAAACAAAACCAAACCTGAGCCACTTTCTGACCTTTTGACCGTCGTGGTCTCATGGGATAATTATTTCTCCATGTGGCCCAGACAATCTCCTTAGTGGGAACAGATGAAGAACGAATGAACGAACGGCGTGATTAAAGAATGCTGCTTCTCCATTCAAAACAGACTTGTCGTGCAGTTTCAGACGTGTTGTGGTGCAGTTACTGTGATGATTAAAATGTTTGCGATATTGCTGCTTTGAATCTACTCTGACATTAGTTTAATTAAGGATTTGGCGAATCTTAGTGAATTGAGGAAACAAGATTTGTATGATCTTGATTTTCTTCTGAACCAAAATAAAACAAAAAACAACAACAAAAAAAAACAAAAAAACAAACAAAACAAAAACGACAAAACAAAAACAACAACAAAAAACAAATAAAAAAACAAAAACAAAACAAAAGCAAAACAAAACAAACAAAGAAAACAAAAACAAGAAAGATAAGTACAAAGGTTTGAAAATAGCATTTCAAAATTTACAAAAAAGGCAGGAGCATAGGATCTCCGTTAAAAATACATAGGTGGTGTATTACTTTTACCATTATTTCCACAGTATGTGGGGAAAAAATCGTCAGTTAATATCATCAGTTGTAATTTAGATATAATAATTAAAAGTCATTACCATGACTCTTTCAATTTTCTATTCCTTTATTTTCGTTGTCACCATCAGCACCATGCATGATCATCACCATCTTTATCATGAAATATTAAGATCACAATGTAACTTGTACAGCTAAGCTTGGGTAGTGTCCAGCCGTAAAGAATAGGGATTAGTTAGCGTTAGCGTCATCACTGCCTGGTCTCTAAGCAGGCTTATTGATTGACCTGCCAACTCTTTGAGGCGGAAATTGGCATAGTTAGATAAACCTGCCGCATGTTTCCTTGAGATAGGAGATGGTTTTTCTTTCTTTTCTGCTGTTGTTTTAGCTTTAATATATATATATATATATATATATATATATATATATATATATATATATATATATATATTGCTTTTTCCTTTTCTTTTCTTTTCTTTTTTTTTTTGAAAATGGACCTTTTTAATAAAGGTTCAGCCCTTTTTAAAAGTTTTTCAAATTTGTTTTATTATTATTATACTATTATTATTATTATTATTATTATTATTATTATTATTATTATTATTATTATTATTATTATTATTATTATTATTATTATTATTATTATCATTATTATCATCATTATTATATATATTACTATTATTATTATTATTATTATTATTATTATTATTATTATTATTATTATTATTATTATTATTATTATTATTATTGTTATTATTATTATTATATATAAACTGTTTGACCGTCTCTAGGACGTAGAACAAAAACAGCATTGACCTTAGTTCTATGACAGATCCCTAGATGCAGTGTCAGTGCCGGGTTTCGAACTTAATACTGATAAACTGAACAGATAATGTTTGGGCCTAGCGGAGCTCAACGTGATGCTAGGAATATGCACGACAGGAAAAAAAAAAGTTTTCGGTTTATTGATAAATTCAAACGGAAGTCTGAACGGCAATATTAAAAATGAGACCAGTTTACTTGCAATATTATCATTTATTGTGCAATATAAGAAAATAATAGAATAGGAAGAATGATTCATTTTTGTATATGAATCTCACGGTGGGTATATGATGTTAACGTGTTACTTTTTTTTTTTTTTTCCTCCTCTTTTGGTCAACAGAAAGACACGGGTTCTACAACTGTAACAGATAACCTCAACCTATTTTTAAGTATGAATGGAAAGCAAAACCTGTTATTATTGGTATTATTTACTCTCGCTCCATTCTCCGTTAAGTTTCCTCGACCATTGTATCTTACACAATATATTGATAAACGTAAAATTTATTGTATATCACATCCAAGATATAAAAAGCTAACTTCAACTTGAAATTAACGAAAGTGTCAGAAAAAATACTTTGTACACCGCAGAGGAAAAAAAGGGTCCTGAATTATATCTAAGTGATGGTACTTAAGGAATGTTTTGCTCTTATTATAATGATCATTTTATGACCGTAAGCATTGGTTAAGAAGTTACAGAGAAATACATTAATACCACACACAATTCTTCCCTTTCAAAACGTAAAATGGACGGAAAGAAAAACTATGAATTTTTGTAGATTTCAATAGAAAAAAAAATGATAGGGAGGGCAGGGGGGAGTGTCACAAGGTTTGGGGTTGTGGATGGAATGTCATTAGCACTTAAATAAACTCCATGATATTGCTTTGACATGTGAAAGATAGTAAGTCTTTATCTACCCACTGGTTACATTAACTCGAGCTTATTACAAAATATTCTGTTTCTCATATGGATCTAATTTTTGTCTGTTTAAAATATAGAAATACTGAGTGAAATATTCTTAATGCTGCAAGAGAGTGCGTAATGATTGAGAAAGATAATAATATCATCAACAATGAAAGCCCTATGTAAACTGAAAGAAAGAACTTTATTCTGATGTTAACTAAAATATTAGCTAATTAGATCTAATTGGATTCAATTCTTCTGCATTGTTCTCAAATCCTTCTCCAACCCAGTACACAAAATAAAATCATATGACAAGATCATTTAAATACCGTAGCATTAAGTTAAAAATTCTCTACATTTAGTTTTAAATGCAACATAATGAAGATATTGATAAAATAAATTATAGCATATGACTAATTTTTATATTCTCCGACACATAAATTGGTGTCAACAATGTTTTATCAATGCATGGATTAAGATTAGAAAGCACGAAATGAATGATAATAACATGACGTACAGACGTCAGAGGTATAACTATAAAGAAAAAAAAAAGGTTAGAGAAAAATTATTGCTTGTATTTTTTACTTTAACGTGATAAAATTTTGTAACTTAAAGAAAGCAAAATCGCTTGTTCACCAACGAGGAGGCATGGTGACTTTTCTTCATTCATTAATTCAGATCGAAACGAATCGAATGAAATCACTTGCGGTAAGTTATTCTCATCGTCACATCTTTCTTGTACCCGCTTTTTCTTAAGAAGATTTTATGATGTAAGGATGACGGCTGTTGCGCTCTTTGGTAATCCTCTCTCTCTCTCTCTCTCTCTCTCTCTCTCTCTCTCTCTCTCTCTCTCTCTCTCTCTCTCTCTCTCTCGCTCGCTCGCTCTCTTTATCTCTCAGAATTTCAAACATTTTCTATTTGGTTGAGCTTCACTTCACGCAGTGATTAGTAGCAGTTATTGTTTCGACCTTCATCTGATGACCTTTGAGGCGAAAGACTAGGGCTGAGCAAGCAAGAGATCACACAGTCATGGGTGGCTAAAACTACTTTTCTTGCAGTAAAAGCTTCGCTTGAAGAGAAAAGCTTTTATTGACCAATCCGAACTTAACTTCATGAGTTCATCCAATAATATTTTTCTGTCCCATTTTCTGCACACCTGCCGGCAACTACACGCTTCGCCATGATGACGGTAAAGAGTCGTACCTACTTCACAAATTTAGATCTAGATCTAGATTCTGGATCTTTTCGCGAAATAGATATAACCTTTAAAAATTGAAACATATAGAAGATGGCCCATTACAAAAAATTCCCCAGATTATTGGCAAGAATCAGATTTCGAGGATTTTTGTTGAAATACAAAAGATCTAGACGATGTTGCTAGATTACGGTATCCGGTTTTTTTCACCGTGGATATCATTCTTCAAGACAGTCTCGATTGAAATGGATATTCATTATAGTGAAGATACAAACAATAATTATCTTGGAACTAAACTCTAGCAGACATAACAATCACTTCTTGAAGGGCTTTCATTTATTGCCTTTGGTCTAGGCTGGCTGCCAACATCTGTTACTTTGACGATCTTCAATTTGTTCAAAGCTCACAGCAAGCTAAAAGCTGACAACTTCTCTGTTTGATATTGAGAAAGAAAACAAATCTTCTCGGAACGAGTAAAATGACACAACGACCAAAACCAAATAAAAAATAATAATTAAAAAAAATGTCATTTTGAATTGCGCAGTTTGAACTTTATCACATTTTTATAAACCATTTATCTCCTTATACAGAATCAAGGTCAGTTTATTGCAAGACTACGGTTGAGTTAGGTTGGACTTATCTTGTGAACTGGCGCCTTATTGTCTAGGTTAAATTGTACTGTTTAGAATTACGTTTTTAGCACTATCGCTTGTTATGTAGTTCTGCATGTATTTTCTTATTTTAATTAGTTTTTACCGACTCTTATTGCCTGGAGCCTAAGACCAACGCTGAATGGCGCTGTGTATTAAAACTAATTAATTCACCCTTTCCATGTGAATTAATATATCAAGAGATCCATATTCATAATAGTTTTATTATAATGAAAATCATCATTTAAATGCACGGCCGGTCTTCACCACCCACAACCTCCCCCAATCCTTACGTAGTGATCTATAGATTTGTGCGTTGAATGCCATAGATAGATTTTTATCGTTTAGTAGTTTTTTCATAGGGTATTTTAAAAGGCAGATTCGGTTGAATCACACAAAAACCAAGCGTAATACTCTCATATACCAAGACTTTGTCTTTGATCATATAATGTTCATGAACATCACTAATACTGTCTATTTAACCACGATACTAGGAACAAATAACATAACTACGCAAAGAACACACTTCCCTACGACTAAGAAATTCCACTCAAATAATAATACAGTTTTGAGATACGAATGTAAGACACTAGAGTTTCTTCTTGGTTAATTAGAGACGAGGGAAACAATAGACATCATTATTTTTCAATGGTCAAACAAAGCAAATATTTGCTCTTTTCCTCTCTGAGAACGAGTAAAGGGAGAAACATGCTTAGTCTGTTTTTGTTGTTAAAATCCAGTCAAAAGCAGCTATGCTCTGGATATTTATTAGAAAGTCTCTCCTACTCCCAGTCATCTTGCTTGCTTGCTCCATCTCTTCTTTTTTTTTCAGGTCCTCTTTGGTTTTTTTTTTTTTTGTTTTTTTTTTTTTTAATTCCTAAAAGTATTTATCAATTAATAATTGCACACCCTTGCGCCTAACTAGTCCACATAACCATTTTAGTCTGAATTTTGGGAATGCCCATAATGATGAGTGACTCTTTAAAACTCTTATACCAAAATGTGTGCTGTTATAATTACATTAGCGTTATTGCCCTTTTAAACAGACTTACTAGCACTTAAACTAGGTTGCTGTATACAGAGAAATTGTTAAAAGTCTGACGAAGCGAGCTTGGTGAATAATGCTCAACCTAAAGAATGATAAAGAATGCAAAACTGCCAACTTCTCTCTCTCTATTCTTTACATAAATCAACATTTTTTCCAAGTCGACAACACACTCTGTGACTACTCTTATGATGCAGATAGCTGATCGTTATACTCTCTGCTGGTACCTGCATTGCTTGCGGTACTGGTTAGGGAATGCAAAAATAAATAAATAAATAGATAAATACATAAATGAATAAATAAACAAATAAAAAATAAGATAAATAATATAACATTCAAACATTTTTCAACATTTGTCATAGCTATGCAAATTTCAAAACAAGAGTTATTCAGTTTCAAGATAAAACTGCATAAGCAATTTAGTTGATAAGAACACACAGGAAAGCCATTACTCATAAAAAATGTAGATGTACAATGGCAGAATAGAATTGACATTCTTATCTCATGTGGTAATCTTATAAAACGTTTTAAACTCTACATGACTCATAATATTATCCACTCTCTACTTTTCCCATTATTCTTTAATGTCTTAAGTACCAATTATTTTTTAATGTTTGTGCTGCAAGCTCAGGGCTATATTTGTATGAATCAGATTTCAAGAGCAGCGAAGATATCTTTTATCTTTGTTATCTCAGTAGGAATCACAGTTAGTTGCATTTGCCTAACGCCTTCACTGACACTGGTTTTTGTATCTTAACACTCCATACAGTTGCCGAGTAGAACAGAATACATAAAAGAAACTTATGTAAAAACACAATGGGTTATCAACCTCAAGGCTTGAAGTATATTAGATTATAAACAGATATTTGATGCTTTAATTTAAAAAAAAATGATTTCATTTATAAAGCTTTCTTGAAAGTATTTATCTGTCGAGAGACACGAGTGTCGTGAAACTCTGCCTTGTGGCAACCTGACTTGCGTAACATAAGGAGAAAGTTTGAATAGATCTGCTACAACTGAAGCTAATTACCCGTTATAATGATGGATCGGATATAATCGGTTCGAGAAATCAACGCCATCATAAGTTTATTCAACAGCACAGATTTATCGCAGTAATTAACATCTAAATGAATTATCAAACAAAACAGAACAAAAATACTAAAAAAAAAAAAGAAAGAAAGTCAAACATATTTTCTGATTTAAAAAAAAATACTAAAAAAATAAAAATCAAGCATTTTCTGATTCAAAAGAGTGGCAAAAACTAATGATAGCAAAGGCAAACAGGTCTGCAAAACAAAGAATTATCTCTCGTCATTTATGAAAGAAGCTGTGTTATATAATAATTTTTTAATTTATTTTTTTTTTGGAGGGGTCGGGTTGTACTGACCGTGACTAGGGCGGACTCGTGCGCGGTCTAACCACGGATAGTGAGGGACGAACCGCGCGCTCATAACAGAACTACTTCAATAAGGATCCGGGTTGACATTATCACGGAATTGACAGGGCTGTTACATGGTGATGTCGTCGTGACATTAGATGTTGTTGTTATTATTTATTATTATTATTATTATTATTATTATTATTATTATTATTATTATTATTATTATTATTATTATTATTATTATTATTATTATTATTATTATTATTATTATTATTATTATTATTATTATTATTATCATCATCATCATCATCATCATCATCATCATCATCATCATTATTATTATTATCATCATCATCATCATCATTATTATTATTATTATTATTATTATTATTATTATTATTATTATTATTATTATTATTATTATTATTATTATTATTATTATTATTATTATTATTATTATTATTATTATTATTATTATTATTATTATTGTTATTATTATTCATGATTATATAAAAAATAATGGTGAAAATGATAATAAGTGATAATAAGTGCTTGTAAAACTTTTTTTATGATGATTATAAGATGAAAAAGAGCACGATTAGAAAAATAAACCCAATAAAAAAATAATAAAAGGACAAGTATTAATATCTTATTCTTCGAAATGGGCAATTTAATTTTTTTTCTTTAATATTACTAATTAATCTAGCATGCCAAGAGGTTAAGCAGATGACTGTGTTTTTGTTTTAAGAATCATTGTGCTCTTAGTTTTAATTACCTTTGCCTTTCGAATGAGTGAAAAAAACTTCAACAATTTTATTCTCCTTTAGACTTTGTTTCAATTTACATTGTCAACGATTTGAACATCAGCATTGTTTACAAAATCCCACCAAAAAAACCTATTATCTGGGCCGTTATTATTTGGTAGGAATTCCTACCCTTTGAAAACTGTGCGTGTTATTATGGCCACCCGTGACCTTTTAAAGTTAGTCAAATAGTTGTTACTGACATCATTAATAATTGTATTAACAAATTTTTGTAGACAACAACGTTTCTCCCAGCGTAAAGAACATCATTCTTTGCATCTTAATAAATATCCAAATATTTTCTTCATTAGATCACATAGGAACAACGTGACATAATATATGATTTCACTGGCAAAAAAAAAAAGAAGAGAAAAACATCCAGCTCTATCCCTTGTCCTTTCCCCCCTCTTGTCATAAACTAGATCTACTAACAGGTTCATGAAGTCTTCAAAAGAAGAGAAAACTTTTTCATTTGATGTCTATTATTTTTTGGTGTTTTCTGATCCGGTTACAAAGTCAACACTGGTATGTCAACCAAGCCAGGCCCAGATGTACAACACTTGTCCGGACAGCAGACACTGTTACGTCTAGCCTGGATGTTAAGTAAGTCAAGCGTACACATCGAGGGGTTCCGAATGAGACATCAGGGGAATGAAAGAGACGAGATCAATCTGGAGAGATGTTAGGGTTGAATCGTAAATAGAATAAGGTTGTGTCAACTTGGCTTAAATCAGGTTCAGTACAAACACGTTCCATTCAATGAATCGCTTTTTGACTTAGAAACAGTCACGCATATAACTGCAAACTAGACTGATATTTAAAGTAAAAAAAAACAAAAAAACAAAAAAAAAAAAAAAAACAAAAACAAAAAACAAACATACCAAATAAACTAGAGACAAAAAAGGAATAACAAATACTAGTAATTAAGATAAAGAAAAATTGTTCATCCTCAATTTTTTTTCAATTGAACCGGAAAGATATATCACACAAAGACTACGGATTTCATTGTTATTAATATATACTGAGAAAACAAAAAAGTACACGCTATCATAATAAGATAATTATGCTTCAGGCAAAGACATACTGCTCCACAAATTAATACATTATTCATTTCTAGACATGGCAAAATTATTTGCCTCTAACAAAATTAATGTTAGTAGACGTTCTGCGTAGGCAGAACATTAAAAAGTGAAACACATAGATATGATGCGCTGTGCCAAAGTGTTCCTGGACAAATTAGTCATCTTAACATACATGCTATCGAAGTAAACTAATTGTATTTATCACTTTACCCAAGTGCGTGTTTAAAATGTACTTGTACCATATAACTTTTTTTGGACAATTCACATAAAAGAAAAGAGAGGGAATGTTCTGCAACTCTTAAAACAACTTTATAAAAGTTCTTTGTACGAATTGTTTCCCTTTTATAAGGTGAAGATTTCAACGAGCAGGCATTCTTTACTTTGACAAAAAGCGTCTTTAGATTTATCGAGAAATTCTATTGAAAAGAAAATCGACACATTTTCAGCCACAAAATGAACCATGGATTTATTGTATATGGAAAACTAAGTTGATATTAATGAATTATCGAATTTAGTAATGAATTAAAAAAAAAAAAAATTAACTGTACAATAAGCTTAAATGTGAAATGTACTAGCTCAATATGTCTTAAATCTCTAACCCTCATAATACAACAGTGATTTGAGAATATCTTTGTTACTGTTTATGTAAGATCATCTACAATGCCTTATCTTAAAAATGGAGCAAGGCAAAAAATGAGAACGATCTGACAAAGCATTTCTAGACCACCTAAGTACGTCAAATTTAATATAAAGGCGTAATTTGCCTTGAAGATTGCAGTGGTAATACTATTTTTCACCAAAAAAGTGCTTTTGAAAAATTAAAGAATGTAATAATATTTTCTTAAAACAAAAAAGCTGAATGGGCGAACTATTTCCTGTAAACACAGCAGGGCAGAGATGGTAGGAATGAAACTGAAAGTAGCCCTACGATGTAGGCATTGGCAAATCTAAAACCGTTTGAAATAGATCTTTATGTAAAACCTAACTAAATAATCTAAAAAGTTGCATGGACATAGATCCTACATCTAGGACCTATATATTTGCGGTGCCTAGACTTAAATGAAAAGATTCTTCAGTATCAACCGCGAGGAAGTTCCTTAAGTTTTTGTGTCTATAAAGCCATGTAAAAATGGATTCCTTGAATGGGACGAGCTAGACAACACTAATCCTATCAAGGTTTTTATCCTAGTACCCACACCTTTCATTTATAGCTCCCAAGCATCTCTCTAGATCAATGTCGGTTCTGTATCTTCTGGGCGTCTCATTCAAATCCTTCTGTGCATGTTTGCCTGACTTAAAAATCAAGGCTAGACAAAACAGTTTGTAGTGTCTAGAGAAAATGTTTTATAGCTGGGCCTGGCCTGAATGACATATATCAGCGCTGACTTTGTTTGCATCTGAATCATGGTATGCCGAAAGTGTCATTGAAGAAGTATGTCCTCTCACGTGTTGACAAGAATTTGCAAATAGCCATAAATGATGACGAAAAAAGAATATGAAGAAAAAATAAATTAAAGCACGAGGAAATGCAGAAATAAGTTTGCTTCCTTTTTTCACCATTAAAATCATCACTTATTTTTTTCTGTGTATTGACTTACTTTTGATGCCGATACATTTTCCTTTGTCTTGATTGAAAAAAGACAATTTTCTTTGCGGAGATACAACCTTATGTCCAAACTTGTCATTTGAGAGGTTTCGCTGAAGAGTCAAACTAACATACCGTTGGTCTCAGAAGGTTAGAATATTTTAAGTCCCGCCCACGTGACTTGGTTACTCACACCTAGACCAGTGATGGTGCTGGTCAGCGACTTTAGCCAGGCCTCACGTGCCGAGTACACGGTGCGTATGTCGCCTGCGAAACTTCGATATTACTATAATAAAAGAGCTGACGTGAGCTTCTCGACTGGTCTTGTTGCGGTTGCTTTTGATTTAATCGAAATTTGACTTAAGTCGGTTAAGCCTTGAGCATGTTGGGTATCACTGTTCAGGTAAAAACAAAACGTAACCTGGAAGTGGATAAAAGTTTTGAAAGATGGGTTTAAAAAAATTCTTAAGTGTGATGAAAATTGTACACAAACGCACAAGCCGTCAGAAATAAATTGAAAAGATTAGAAAAATTCAAGTGAAAAGAAAAAAAATTTGGAACGCTTCACGAATTTGCGTGTCATCCTTGCGCCAGGGGCCATGCTAATCTTCTCTGTATCGTTCCAATTTTAATAGATGTACTACATGGGTAGTAGTACGAATTGATAGTGTTTCGTACAAAATTTATACTTTCTGACAGTATGTTTGTTAAAAAATTAGTTTTCTTAACATGCATATTAAAGAAGCAAACAAATAGTTCTTAAATTAAAAAAAAACCCATTTTTTGCGGTTAAGGTATTAAATTAATTTATAAAAAATAAAAATATTTTTAAAATTTCATGGTACTTAGAAAATAAATATGTTCTCTCATTTTAAATTTAAATAGGTCTATAAAAGTTTTTTATGCAAATTACTTCCCTTTAATATGCCAAACATTTTCTGCGCGTTGGCAATGCATTATTTCCCTTGACAACGAGCATCATGACTTTTATAAAGTAACTCCACGAAAAAATATATATGTTAAATAACACTTTTTCAACCGCAAAATTATTCATGGGAATATCAAATATGAAACAAATTAAATATTACTGCTTTGATCTCTACTTATTTTCGAATTTAGAATTTTTTTTTTTTAAACATGCAATTATTAGTTTAAATGTTAATTATAAATGAGATATTTTGCTGTCAAAGCTAACTAAAGTAACGTAATGTAGTCTAAATATCTACAGACTGAAACAAAGAGTCTAGCTAGATCTAGACACTCTAACCGCTCGGATATAATCCCTTTTCGCATCGCAGAGATACAGCCCCTTTCGAAACCGTAAACGCATGAGTGGTCAGGGCACATACTGCTGGTCAGTGACTGGAACCAGGCACCGCGGGCACAGCACACGCTCGCTGACACAACACACGCTCACACTGCCAGTTTCTTTTCGCTGCATGCAGGCAGGCGGACACACAACATCACAGACATGAAGCCGGTGCGGTGAGCTAAATGGCGCTAGCTTGAAGTGCGAAATCTTGGAGAACCGGCGAGTTCTTTCGAATAAAAATATTTCGTTTAAAAATTTTTCTCAACGGCTTAATAGTTTATAGTTTCCTCACTATAGATATCCGCTTTTCTTTTGAAAACTACAAATACAACTGAAAAAAAAAAAGCAAAAAAGAAACATCAACCAGAAAAACAAAACAAAACAAAACCCAAAACTTATCAATATTGTTCAAATTTTACCTTACTTTTCCCCAGACAACTTAATTCCCATGCATGTTACATCTTTTCCCGACCGACGCGCTGTGCGATATGCACACGGCACCAGGGAAATCCCGAGCCAGTGACGGCGTGAGTCCCAACAGCGGTCAGTATGTCGTCTGCGAAAGCTCGGTAATAGCTCAATATGCTTTAAAAATTTCAAGTTCAAATTGGAACAGTGTCCTAGAATAGACCCTTGCTGCAGCTGTTTGCTTAAGGCCAGCTACTATGCTTATTTTCAAGGAAAATAGAGGACCTTTTTTCTGTTCCCCTTTATGGATTTGCGTCTTTTTTCTTGTGATTTGAGGGTGGGGTGGTGAAGATGGTTATAGAATGATATAACCGCTACCTAAATTTGCACTTGTGCCTAACCCGATTGTAGAGTTTAAAACGCATGGATCTGACGGACGTTTTCTTCCCATCAGATGAGTCCTGACAGAAGTCCTTTCTAATGCCTGCCGCTTTTCTTCAACTTCTTTGTCCTAAAATGACTGTGTTGGAGTCTCAAAGGATTATTTTAAAAAGAATTGTATTCCTTTCGGTAGGTGATATTCTAAATGGCATTGTAGAAAACTGACCTTTGTGCTTCCTCTTTCCCCTTCAAGTTAATATTTCATCTCGTTAATTTTCATGCGCTTCACTCAAGCCACTTCAGCCTCTGCCTGAGATAACGGGCTTTCTGGTAAATTCCCACAATTGTTTTTTTGACGCCAAATCAAATCAGACTAAAATTATTCGGGGTTCAAATAAATTTAAAAACAGGTTTGTACTATCAATGCGAGTCCTGATTCCCTTTACAATGGTGAGTGAATTCACCAGTGTCTACTCCCGGTATTTCCCCGCGATTCTGCATTACACAAGGACTGTTCGATGCTCAATGCAGCCCTTTTTTTTGTATTTCATAAAATGTTAAACATTCGACAAAGGCAAAGCGACATTAAAAGAAATGTGAATCGATTTAATGATAAATAACATGACTTAGAGTTCTGATAATATTCTCCTAATCTTCTTGCTCTTTTGCCACCTAAGATAACTATGAATTAATCAAGACTCAAAACACTTGAGTTATATTTTTCTTTCAAAATAAACTGTTCCGAAGTTGGAGCGAAAAACAGATATAAAATGATGAGGCTTTACTTGACTTTTTTTTAATATAGTATCTGATTTGGACCTAAAGTTCTTGTAAATACCAGCTTTTTTTTTTTTTTTTTTTTTTAACTTGCGGTTTCAATCTTCAAAAATATTCCTTCTCTTCGTTTAAAGCGCCACAAAGTTTCTACGAGGCAGTTTCAGCTTTTATTGCATAAAACTTTCAATGATCGATGCGCTTTCTCGTAACCTTTAAGATAGTATTGATATTGTCAAAGATTATTTAATTTCCATACCCATTAAAAATACTATGTTCAGGGATAAAAATTATCTTTTTACTTGTTAAACTCCTTGGAAAGGTATAATTGCGAAACTTACGGAAAAATCTGATATTTCTCGTTGCGCCAACTTTTCCATTTTGAATAATTCCTGGCTTTAACAGGAAGTGAATTTAATTGTTTTTTTTTTTTTTTTTTGAAAGCTATATCAATTCTTTAAACATCTTGTTTGGGATTAAAGCATAGTTATATTAAAAGAAGATAGTTCTTACAATACGTTAAGACCCGGATACTAGCGTATAAATATTGTGTGAGTCTATCCTTTTATTATCTTCCCTTTAGTTTAAAAAATCACCTGATTTTTTTTCTGAAGTCCCTTTAATTTTTTGCTGCTTTTTTGCCCCTTTATATAAGTAAAGCATCTTATTTAAAAACACATTTTCTAAAGTTTTCAATATTCATCGAAAGAGACAGACCAGATTCGGTTACTGCAGTATAAACTGCTATAGGTCTCATAATTCCACCTGACTTTATCATTGTTTACTTAATTGTCACAAGGAATTTTCTTTTCATTTTTTTTCAAATATTTTTCTCTCTTTTACAAAAAGTGAGTTCTCTCAATAGTCTTTTTTTCCCGAAATACGTGCAGTCCAAAATTATATTGACACAATTATTTTCAGTTACTGGGGCGAAAATCATATATAAATCGATCCGCCTCTTTGTTGCTTTTCTGGTGAAAAACTAGCATGATCGGACATTTCTGTAAATTTCGCTATTTTTCCGCAGCTTAAAAAGACTGTGAACGAGCCTCATTGATAATCTTTTAAAAGTTTGGTTCTAAAGAGAGCAGGCTTCCGGGTGGAAAATTTATCTCCATTTTCTCTATATGAAGTCTCGATTATTGGACAGCCTTCACACTCTGTCATTTCCCACTAGTGGTTCTTGTATAGATAAATGGTAAGAAATTTTAATCTTTTACACTCTAAAGCTACTCATGACATTGGAGAACTTGACACATCAATGGCAAATTCGGAAGCAGAAAAACTTGAGCTGATAGCATTTGCTGAGGATTACTTCTGTATATTCCCATAATGGCAATGGAAGATTTAAAAAAAAAAGATAAATATATAGTTGGAAGATTTTGGACAAAATGAAAGAGAAAGATGGAAAATTCCAGAGAGATATGGATAAAAAGATCGAGGAGCTAGATAAAGAAAAGACAAAATGTGTTTACGAAAGAAACACGAAGAAAGATTTCATGCTTTTGTTGCCATTCAAATAAAGCAAGTCATCTAAGGAGATTAAAGAAAAAAAATAAAAATCAGTAAAACATGTAAAAGACTAGATATTTAAAAAAAAATATTTATTCAAAGCCTATGAACATACTTAAACATAGATTCTGTAAAGCTTACTACCACTGCCACTACTACTACTACTACTACTACTACTACTACTACTACTACTACTACTACTACTACTACTACTACTACTACTACTACTACTACTACTACTACTACTACTACTACTACTACTACTACTACTACTACTACTACTACTACTACTACTACTACTACTACTACTACTACTACTACCACTACTACTACTACTACTACTACTACTACTACTACTACTACTACTACTACTACTACTACTACTACTACTACTACTACTACTACTACTACTACTACTACTACTATCGTTTTTTGGATCACAACCATTACTGCTTTTGATAATTTTTTTTACAACCTTGAAAGGTATGAATGTTGAAAATCGAAACAAGATCGAAATTTCTTTTTCTTTTCTTTTGTTTCTTTTTTTTTTTTTTTTTTTGAGAAAAAAGGATTATTTCAAAATTTTTAAGAATAGATAACCCTGACTATTCTCCATCATTTAATTAGGTACGCCACTATTATTGGGCTGTAGTTTACAGCAATGTTGCACCACTTGAGTGTAGCATCGTTATGTGCAGACCCTACCACGCATGTCGGCTTCTTGAAATCTACCGCCATCAGGCCTTGTCAATCTTTAGGGATTGATTGATGGTAAGAGTGGACACAAGCTATACGTGCTTGTGGCCAGTTTATATCATGTGCAAATGAAATGTACGTAAGTAATAGAGAGAGAGAGAGAGAGAGAGAGAGAGAGAGAGAGAGAGAGAGAGAGAGAGAGAGAGAGAGAGAGAGAGAGAGAGAGAGAGAGAGAGAGAAATAGAGAGAGATAGAGAGAGGAAGAGAGAGAGAGATTGAGAGAGAGAGAGAGAGAGAGAGAGAAAGAGAGAGAGAGGTAAAGAGAGAGAAAGAGCGAGAGAGAGAAAGAGAGAGAGAGAGAAAGAGAGAGAAAGATAGAGAGAAAAAGAGAGAGAGAAAGAGAGAGAGAGAAAGAGAGAGAGAGAGAGAGAGAGAGAGAGAGAGAGAGAGAGAGAGAGAGAGAGAGAGAGAGAGAGAGAGAGAGAGAGAGAGAGAGATGAAATAAGGACTGGAGTGAGATCTGGACAGGATCGAATGAACTGAAAGTATTTAAACCTAATTGGACAAACAAGGAGGAAAAAGGAACTAGAGGCAGTGAGCGGAACGGGGAGGGTGTGTGTGTGTGTGGGGGGGGGGTGAGGAGTTTCCTAAAGAAGGATGAAGTGACCATACCCACGAAGGGGTGTAGATGATCTAGTGTAAGAGGAGGGTGTAAAGTGATGCATTCCTATTTTTTTTATTTTTGACGAGACATATTATATAATAAAATACCGTGATCCAACTCTAGATCACCACGTGTAACTCTCTCAGACGTAAACGTGTATCTTTATGGTTAAGTGTGTAAGTCCGAGTTGGTGAATTTAAACAGAGATTTCTAGGAACATTTTGGATATATCTTTCTGCCAGGTCCTTCGAACTTTAACGTTTATACGCCTCCAGTCTTGCGTTGTAGTTTACAGGTAAAACTGCCTTCTTTTCTTTATATTTAAAAAAAAATCTAGAACTGTTTTAACAAAGACTCATCAGTTCTATCTCTCTCAGTATGTGAAAAATTCACGAATATGGCACATTTACTGATTCGCATTGCACCTTTTGTTTTACCTGATCTTTCGAAATCAAAATTTCTCCAAAGCTTAAAGCTCATTTTGAAAGTTCAAACTGTGTCCAGTAGCTTAAGTGTAAAGACAATTTAATATTGATAAAACATTTTCACATTTGAAGTTTTCATTCAACCCAACCGTTATTTTATACTACTACAGGCAGACAAAGATGAGGATTTCCAGAGAAAGCCTAACGCTCTCTTCGTCCATCGCTATTATTGTTATGCTTGTGGCAGTATTTTCTGGCTCCAGTGCCGAGCTACTCAACGCAGAAGATGAGCAACGCCTGGTCAGTTTTGTAAAGAACCTAATGGAGTGTCGAAATATACCAGGCTTGACTATGACAATAGTAAAAGGTATTGTTTTAGTTACTTTTGCTATTATGTATGGTTTATCCGTTCAAGGTCAGACTTACTAACCGCTAAGAAAATACCGTATTTGTTATTTTCCCAAATTAATAATAAAAAACAGTTTGAAAAATAATTGCTAAATCCATGCCATTTTACCTTTATCTGACGCATTTTTTTTCTTTAAATATGCTTTGCTAAGGTCAACACTTCAGAGATTATCAATTTTTATACAGTTTTTGATATAATGTGAAAACGCTGACATTGGGCTTATTTACAGACAGAATCAGTCAAGTTTTTCAGAGCTATAGCTTTAATCTAGGGTATTGAGTGATAAAGTCTTGACGCATTTGTTTCATTTCAAAACGAAATGTGGTATCATTCTTATAAATTTTTCAATAAGCTTGAATTGAAATTGCTCTTGACTTTCCAACGGCAGAACTGCCCCAAGGTCACATACAAGGACACCGCATTATATTCTGTATTCCTTTAGAGATTTGTCTAATAACTTCATAATTATACTGATAGAAGTAATAATGGAAAAGCACTATCTATTTCTGTCTTGCTCAACTTTGCCATCTTTTACACCGACATTTGCGTGCTTTTCCATCACAATTAATTTCTGGAACTCTACATAATTCATTGAAAATTTTTTTATCTACATTTTCAGCTTTGATATAAGTTATACATTTTTTGTCGCAGGCAAAGAACACAAAACATATTCTATGGGCGTATCCAACAAGGAGACAGGAGAGCCTGTGGATTCCAGCACACTCTTCTACTTGGGTTCTCTGACCCAGTCCTTCACATCAACCCTCATTGCAGTTCTGACACAGCGCTCTGGAAATGTGTACGTGTCAAATACACTTAGAATTAGCTAGGGAAAGTTCAAAGAAGCATAAATTATCATGCTAGAAAAAGGTTAGGAGTTTGTTTCTGTGTGTGTGAAGATTGTGTTTTGACGTCTGTGTGTCGGTTGTTCAAATTTTAAAGAGATATCTTTAGCCAAAAGTAACTTTATACATTTAAAGATATTATTATTGAAAGCAGAATGAATCGACCAGAATTCTCAGAAAGCCTATTTTGCGCAATGAAGCTCTTGTTGGATGAATTAAGCACTTAAAACTTGTGAAGTCAAAATAATGTCCTACTGGAGTATTTACAATATATGTCGTGGGTTCGACTAACTCTTTGTGTGGGATAATGTGCAGGATAACTGGATCGTTTTATTGGCTGAATTTAGTTGAAAAATATCTGGAGATCATAATTATCTGATACAAGCACAGAAAAGAACAACTTATTATTATCCCCCCCCCCTCCCCTCTTTCCCTAGAATTCATTTTGACTCACCAATCGCGCAGTTGATTGGTGGGGAACTGAGGCTGACCAACAAAGTTCTTTCAGAGGAGATAACTCTAAGAGACGCCCTCATGCACAGGACTGGTTTATCTACAGGTTTGTTTGATGCACGCTGACTGGAAGTTGGAGAGAGGGAGGAAGAGAGAAAAGAGAGAGAGAGAGAGAGAGAGAGAGAGAGAGAGAGAGAGAGAGAGAGAGAGAGAGAGAGAGAGAGAGGGGCCGATTTTAGAGGTTTTTGAATTATTCCTATTTTATGTTCATTTTCTCCTAATCTACACGCCATCTTGTTAATAATTTCTTAAGCCCGCTAATTTCAACAGCTACTTTTAATAAAGACTGAAAAATTTTGGCAAATTGATAAGCAAAAGATAGGAGCATAGCTAGCTTATCTTTCCTGCCTGCGGTCAGCATAGAAAATATCGCTCTAAAGACTTTAGGAGCAGTTGGGGTGATATGAACAGCTGGTTTTAAATACAAAGTATTTTGAATTGTTTACTCTCTTCCATTTTTTCGTTCAATGAATTACGATATGAATTACGATTGTTATGGGAGGCATATCTTTAGTGCTGAGTGAAGAAAAAACGTTTAAACTTCATTCTTGTTGATCATCAAAATAAATAAAAAAAGAAGAAAATAACGAATAAATGCAAATTTACCAAGTGTGTTACGAAATCGAAATACCTAAGCAGTAAATAAAACAAAGTACCTTTATCGATAAAACGCAGAAGTTTTGAGTCTTGGCTACAAATATTAAAAGCAAAAAAAAAATAATAATAATAATAATAATAATAATAATAATAATAATAATAATAATAATAATAATAATAATAATAATAATAATAATAAAAAATAAACAAACAAATCATGGAAAATTAAATATGTAAAACAATAAGTACCAGATTAAGAGCTTTCAAATATTGGCAAATTTCATAAGTAGAGTAAAACTTTGCAGCAGTTTCCTATTAAGTATAATAAAAAATAGTAAGTCTACAGCCGTGGACAAATCACTTCCTGGTTTGCTCCTGCCTGTGTCATATTGTCCTAATTCGCGTCGTGCTGTGTGTCACACAGGTAGTATTGGAGCTTTGACCGGACTGCCCAAGGCGATGTCTAGAGGGGAGGTAATCAAGTAAGTGACAACGTTTGATTGATAACACGGGATGATTTACCTTTAAGCCGGATGGCTCGTAATTCAATGCAACAGATACAGTGGTTTCTCGTGACTTTACATGGGTGGTTAAGGATATTGAGATAAAGTGGTGTAAGTTCTAAGTGAATTTTGTGTTTGAGAGTACCAAATTATGTTATTATGATATACTCTATTCATTTTCGATATTATAACAGTTTCAGCGCAATATTTAAAGGCCTCGATGTCATAACTAAGAAGAAATGCCTTTAATGAACAACAACAACAACAACAACAACAACAAAAAGAGTTAATATAGCATAGATTAAGAGGGGAAAAGGTTTAAGGATAGTCGATAGCATTGCTGGCTTAAAGTACTTTACAGTTATGCTATGTTTTGACCTAGCTTAAATGATCATTTTACAGTAAAACGCTTTACAAAAAACGTTGTGCTGAAATTTTCATAGCAAAGTAAAAGATATTTTCCTGCTAACCCTACTTAGAAAATAATACTGTTGTAGTAGTTTGA
This sequence comes from Elysia crispata, assembly GCA_033675545.1. Classification (NCBI taxonomy): domain Eukaryota; kingdom Metazoa; phylum Mollusca; class Gastropoda; family Plakobranchidae; genus Elysia; species Elysia crispata. The sequence goes on along the minus strand of JAWDGP010002895.1, from coordinate 1,912,512 downwards.
ACATAAGTTAGTTTCGTTAATTCTGTCGGAATCATCCTGTTTTTAATTTCTTTATGCATAATTCATACCATTTCAAAATCAATCTAAGAACTAATGTATCCTTTTCAATGCTCTGCACTCACTTTTTGATGGAACGAACGATGGTTTCACACAACTTTGTGTTTATTAATTCAAATTGCACATCATTTTCATTTATATCAAATTATGTGATAGAAGTGCTTCAAATATATTTTGTATGATTTTGTTGCGGTCACACCAATTAATGCAAAATTTATTTTACATTACTTTTTACCAATTCTCAGTCAACTCAAGCATCTTCCTCTCTTGGGAGTCTTTCGGGATGATTTTAGCTTCAACCAGTTCATCTACACCTTGGCAGCCTATGTGGGCGAGAAAATCACCGGAAGTTCTTGGGAGAAACTTATGCGCACACACCTGCTCGATCGTCTGCTCATGTCGTCCACCTTAGTGGAAGCGGATGACGTCACGGCCCCCGGCTTTGCTAGGTCTTACGTGTCGGAGAAAGGCGTTCTGAAAGAGATCAACAGCAAGCTGTTCGAGTGAGTTGTGTGTCTGGCTTGAGGACTCTCATTCTCGTGATAGATTATTTTTGATAACCACCTGACCTTTGCTAGTTTCCACAAGCTATTATAACAATTCGGTTTACTAACGGTGACTGCGCAACCAAAAACAAAAACAAAAGAAAAGAAAAGAAAAAAAAGGAAACAAACAAAAAAACAAAACAAAACAAAGCAAAACAAAACAACCGATTCCAAGAAAGACTATATGATATCTGTTTTCTTTTAAATCACAATAAATTTGTTTTTAAACCCATAGACTTTTGAGAAGTGATTGAATATAATGAATCGTTATGAACCCTTACTGTGTAGGACTTTTTACAGACCTACGCTCGGTTTATGGCCATCAAAAGCACCTGATTTTGGAGAAAATAAGTAGTTCGAGAAAGTTACTAGACAAACAACTGCTCATAATTGATTAGCAAAAAGTGTAATTGGTTCCGCACAACATCAGAGACAGTAGTAGGAGTGCAAAGAACGGTGTTTGTTGGCAGCAAAAGCAGAAGTTGTTGTGGTACTAATGATATGATGGTGATAGCACTAGGCGGCCGGCAGAAATGTAAGATGTGGTCATTTCAGTTGTGTAAGAGACTTAAAATGGGTTAAGAAAACAGTTGTCGTCTATCATTGTACCGGTGGTTGAGGTGACGGGAGTACAATACAATGTTAGCAACAGGGGATAATAGACAAGGAAATGGATTGTTTGTTTTCTTCAATCTAGAGGAGATTGGTTATACTAATTAGCTCTTTGACATTGGAACTTTTTTCAAACGACTTCTACTTGACTAATATGCTTATGATAATACTCATTAGCGTTCTATACAATGTTAAGCCCAACAGTCGCGCCATCTTATAGACAGTTATTCAAAGATTTCTCTCACTTTCTTCAACCGACAGCGCTGGTCCCTTGGCTCCAGCATCGTTCATGTTCACCAACGCTGATGACATGGTGAAGGCTCTCAAGTTCTTTCTGGGCGCCCCCAACTTGCTCTCTCAGGTACAGCTACCTCCGCCAGTCCTGGAAGAGGTCATGACCCCTCGCACGCTCCTCCCAGCCGGGTTCCGGGAATCCTTGGATAAGTCTCACTATGTCTGGCCAGTACCTGATGTCAGTGTCGGGTACGCCATGGGATTTTTCAGGAATGTGTACAGAGGTGGGTCAACCCAAAGGGATTTGCAGTCTACTTGATTAATGCTAATTACATACTACCCGATTTTTATGTATCTATTTAAAAAATCAAAATGTTATCTTTATCTTTAATAATCGTATTAACCATAATTAATTAAATAAAATCAGGATTTAAAAAAAGGTTTGCTTAAGAGAGGTTTATTTTTCTTTTCTAATCGAATAACTTTTTTTTGTAAACATTACATCCTTTGATATACCCTTAAGACTAACTAACAAAGATTCCTTCGATTCCTTTTTCAGCTCTGCATAAAAAAAACAACCTTCCAAGTTAAATATGTCTCTGAAAATACATTTTTAAAACGTTATTTGTCATTCTAAACATTTTATGTGATTGCAATATATTCCATTCGCTCTTGACACAAAACCAACGATGCTAAAGCCATATCATTTCTTTACTGTCTTACTACCGCCGTAAAATGGATCTTATCAAAGTGTATTCACGTCAAAGATACATGTTGTCTCAAACCAGTTCGACATGCAGCTGGAATCTCATAAAGCCGTTAATGTCCTCTAATTCTTGCTCTGTTTCTCTTGTCAGGTATGCAGGTCCCCTGGCACGCAAGCTCCAGCCACGGTTTCACTTCCATCATGTGGATGGTCCCAGAGAGAAGCATCGGTGTCTTTATTTCCATCAACGGCCAAAAGTATTCCACCACACCGCTTACACCTTTACAGGTATGTGCAATAGATATCACGTAATGAGCAACATACTCTATACGATACTTTGCCTTTCGCTGACCCCATCCTTTAATGATTAAATCAGTATTGTTTTTTTTTTTTTTGTCAATTCTCGTGACGCTTATCAATTATTTTTGTTTTCCTGAAATTGAATTGGAATGAAATGGGCATCGGAATTAAAGTCAAATCGATTTTTTGCTTGCCTCCCTCAAGAATTCCGAATGGTGACATAATTGAGTTTTGTGCGAGCTGTTGAATCGGCCAAGTGAAGGAAGCCATCGATTTACTTCAATAAGTCGAAAAGAGCAAAAAGCGTAGCATAATTATACATACCGTAAGTTATGCTAAACGTTTCAACGGCAAAGGTCACGCCATTTTTTTCTGATATTCCCGGTATTGGTTTTGGCTGGAATGAATACAGATAGTGGTTGCGGAAGATAGTCACCTTCATCAAGCCATCTTTAAGGAATGAGAAATTTTCAACACTGAATATTTCCACTAGAAAAAAAAAAAAAAAAAAAAATAACAACTTACCCCCCCCCCCCCCAAAAAAAAAAAAAAAAAAAAAAAAAAAACAGCAGCAGCAACTACAACAACAACAACGGAGTTTCTAGCTCTTTTAAGATACTATTTTTGTTTCTTTGTTTTTTCAGTCTTAGTTTATTGTATCTTTCTTAATCATGTTTCTTTTTCATAGCATTGAAATGCAAATAATAACGAATTACTCGTAAATAAAAAATTAAGCACCTTCTATATGTCTAACATTGTCTTACATTAATAATCCATGCTATTGAAAAAGCTCGGTGGACTTTTTTTTTTTTTATCTTTTATTAAGATTCTTCCAAGCGATGTGTCACAGTATCTCCCAAAAGTAATTTCATTAGAAAAAATGCGTACATGCATAATATTACTTTATTTAAATGGCATTCCAAGATCGCTCTATCTTTAAAAGAAGATACCTTTAAATAAGGAAGAACATCAATTTTATAATTTCATAGTGTCGCGGTTAGCTTGAATTTCACTTTTCACAATAAGTTTTTGATGTTTGCCAAAAACAATTTTAATTTTTTGTTGCAGGCCATAACTTACACAGTTACCGATTTACTGCTCGGAGAAGAACCGTGGATCAACGAGACCAGCTCCTGCACGTTCCCCGAGACGTGGATCAAACTCCCAGAGTTCCCTGACGTGAAGCTGGAGACAAAAGAGCCGGACCACCCGCTGGAGTCTTACATCGGGACATTCGGCAACGATTTGCTGGGAGACATGGTCGTCAGAAAGTCGACGACTGATGATCAGGCTCTGTCGATGGTAATGAGTGAGGTCACAGGTCAGCTACTTCCGGAAGGTGGGAATGTCTTCCGGCTTTTCTTGGACGGCAGTTTTAATCACCTCAGACAGCCCGAGGAGGGGAAACATCCTTTACCTTTTCTAAGGTATCGTTCGAATTTTCGATCGTTTTAGGTTTTGGGGTTAAAAACAATTTGATCATTTAACGTTAAAATGCAACTCGTGATGCAAAACCTTGCTTAAATGATCGAGCATGAAGGTAAATGGCGAAAGATAGAGGTTTGATATACAGCAATTGATGCTTGTGTAATATACAATATAAGTATTCTGATGTTTTCTAGTAGTACAATTTCGCTGCAGTTAAGAAGTAGCAGCACGAATTAATACTTATCGAGAATGATAAGTAAAGTCGAAGTGAGAAACCGGTAATTCAAAAATGATTATGCTACACTGATAAGCGTAAATGAAAATATTTTGAAGGTTTTGGTATGTTTTCTAGACTTTTTGTATTGTATATTAGTTTAAATGGTTACACAAAGTTACCTTCTTTTATATCTTTGGCCTGAGACCATACCCTTAAACTGTTTCGGTAATATAACGAATTATAATTACCAATTTCTTGAGTCAAAATGTCTTATTTTCTTGCTGGCATCAGTTTTATAGGCTTATAGACAATAAAATATCAACACTTTTAACTGGTGAGTCGATATATTGGCTTTTGAGATTTCCTGGTTACTAAACGAAAATTTTTTACCGCCATCTAAATATATTTACGATTAATTTTGTTAGTTTGTTCTTGTCTTCCAGATTCTTCTTCGACTTTAAAGTTAAAGAATGTGTAGCTGTGAAGGTGCCAGATTCTATTTTTGGAGGATCACCAATCACGTTCCACAAAAAGCCAGACGTCAAAGAAGAGTTGTGAAATTCATCGATTTTTTTTAGCCTTAATGGTTTTTTTTATTTTATTTTATGAAGTTATCGAAAATTACTTTCATGATGAAATGTGCATGTGAGCGTTTTTTTTTTTCTTGCATAAAAGATCATCATAAATCACAATCTTAAATTCGTAACAACCGCTTATTGACATAAGTTCGGATGATTAACAATACAGCACAGTTTCTGCCAATAATTTTAAAACGATTATTTTAAGCACATTTTCTTTTTTTTCCTACTGATGTAGTTTGTTAAAATTAAAAAAAAAAAGGCTTGGTTCAAATTCTTTAAAGGGATATGATATATAATTCTCGGTTATCAAAGATAACAGTTATTAGCAATTTCATTTCAGCATGTATTTTTTTTTTTATATTTATTGCATCAGGTTATGAAAAGAAAGTATGAATGTCCGGTCAATAACCTTACAGGAATAGCGTGCAGATAATTCATGTGAAAGGAATATGGAACTGTGAATAAAAGGGAAATAGATTCCAATTATTGATATATTGTTGTTCGAACATAATTTTGTGTTAAAATGGAAAAAAAATAAAGCATAATGCTTATTACAAATCTACATGTTTTTAGCCGGATAGAATTTGTGTTCGAGGTTTACATAATCACTCTTCACGTTTCGCATGGCCTTGTGTCAATTTTTATGACTCAATATAAAAAAAGATTAATCCTTGTGGACAATGTATCATATAAAATATCACTTAAGTAAGGAATTCTTTAATCCAAAAGGAGAAAAACTTTAGGATCTAAGAAAAGATTGCAGTAGGCAAATCAAACAGTTTGTTGATTTCGATTACAAAATAATGAAGCTTTTGCACTTTCATTCTGGTTCACATTTCCTTATGTCAGTGGCGTTATCGCAATAAACATCATCACAATTATTGGAAGCAGTCATCATTATAATCATCGTCTGATTTTTATTTTTCTCTGTCATTAATTGTGCATCTTTTTTTAACTATTACGGGTACCACTGTCTCTATGATTACCATCACTGTCTTTTGGTAAAGTTAGGGTTAAGAAAGTATTTTCATACATCAGCTACCGTCAAGCACTTTTTTGTCGTCGGTTTAAAAAATGCCGGCTTTAATTGATGTGAAGTAATTTTGTGAATAGCCTGATGATTGGGCATGGAATGCGCGAATAATGACAGGAGCATAGAAGCTGTAAGCAGTAAGAGGCGAAGACCTGTAGTGTGATCAAAGAAATGCCCTAAGAAGGATATAATGACAGGAACATAGAAGCTGTAAGCAGTAAGAGGCGAAGACCTGTAGTGTGATCAAAGAAATGCCCTAAGAAGGATATAATGACAGGAACATAGAAGCTGTAAGCAGTAAGAGGCGAAGACCTGTAGTGTGATCAAAGAAATGCCCTAAGAAGGATATAATGACAGGAACATAGAAGCTGTAAGCAGTAAGAGGCGAAGACCTGTAGTGTGATCAAAGAAATGCCCTAAGAAGGATATAATGACAGGAACATAGAAGCTGTAAGCAGTAAGAGGCGAAGACCTGTAGTGTGATCAAAGAAATGCCCTAAGAAGGATACAAGGACAGGCAAAAAGATCTAAAATTATACTTTAATATTGATATCATTATTTAGGGTGAAAATCTGATGGTGTACAAATGAATATCATGAGAGCAGTAACTTACTCAAGAGGATCAGTGTAGTGTGAGTATGATGTAAAGGTATGAAGCAAAGATGACATTGAATGTCTTACAAGTGTTAAAAACGACTAAAAAAACCAATAACATTCCAATAAAATAACTATCGATAACAATATTAATTGGCTTGTTACATTTGAGACTCAAAACAAAGGTTAATTATAATTTCGATATCTCAATCAACTTTTTATATTGATTTATTGTACCATTGGACGATTACTTTTCGTCTAAGGATGATAATTTTATAGAGCGTAAAGGTTCTGGAGGTTACCTGAATACTTTTTAAAGATTGCCTCATAATTAGATTGTCTATAGATTTTTTTAAATGGAATATTTTGCGTCTTTGTTCGAACGTTCGCTTATCTATCTTCCATCCTATAAATATGTGTATCTATCACAAATAGCCGTTCGTCTAAGTTTGGGTTTCATATAAATCTGTATCGCGACAATTAGCACTACCATCATCATCTCATCATTATCACCATCATCATCATCATCATCATCATCATCGTCACATCATCATCATCATCATCATCATTATCATCATCATCATAATATTGCCATCTTCATCATCATCATCAACATGATTATCATTATCATCATCATCATCATCGGCACATCGTTATCATCATCATCATCATCATCATTAACATTATAATACTGTCATCTTCATTATCGTCATCTTCCTCATCATCAGTATAGAATCGCGTTTATCTCTTTCTTTCAAACAATCTAAATAATCTATCTATTAATCATACCTAAAATTGAAAAAAAGAGAACCAGACTGTCTTTACTTTGTGTTTATTTTCTCAATTGTGTATTTAGACGGTACGGTTATATACGTACACTACATAATAATGTACATGAATCTAAATGCAGCTAGCTGACAAGAATTGCAAAACTTAAAGGCTGATATTAAAATTATGTACATATTTACCCTAATGGACAAAATTTAAATTGATTTGAAATGAGTGGATAATGGAAAAAAGGAAACATAAATCTTGAGGTTATTAAGTAAAAGAAAAAAGTTCTAATTAAATAGTAGACATACAAAAAGAAGTTGTCCAAATCAGTCGAATGTCGAAATGTATCATCGGTCATGGTACATGTTGCGCAATGCATTCGTTTCTATGGTTCACCATCAAGTTCATCAAATATTCAACTTTTTGGAATTTTTTTCCGTAGTTACATACTGATGCGTAATATATATATATATATATATATATATATCTGTCGTACTCAACATATTGAAAAAAGGACACTCGCATAACGAAAAGTATTTAGAAAATTGAAGGGTATATCTCGTTTTCTAATTATCTATATGTGTTGGAAAAATAAAATCACAAAACTTGATCATTTTTTAGTGTTCTAAAATTTTTCGAAGATATAATAGAGAATTAAAAAGAATTACAAACAAAACTGTTTTGCTTGCTTAAAGTTGATTATTGACCTGTACGGGGTGTGCTAGTTCATCCATTAAGTTAAACTAAAAACATTGATTACATACTGAAAAATATGAGCTCTATATATCATAAAAACCAATACAAAAGTTAAAAAGAGAAAAGGAAAATCATATGTTTCACAAACTTCTAAGGATTAGATTAGTCTCAAAAAGAAATAAACATTTTGAGTGTGATTTTTTTTTGTTTCCTTTTAATTTCTTTGGCTCTGTCTTTTTTCTTGGCACTCAACGTTAAGGAATAATTGTTTTCTATTTTTTTATATAATTTTCATATTTATGCTTTACATGGGCTTAAAGAGCTGCGCTGCTATTTCTCAAAAGTAAATCGTTCGCCTTCGCCTTCGTGCTTAATATTTCCTTTAGACTATAATCATTCTTAGTGCTGAAGTCCTGATAATTCTGCAGTGTTTTTGTGATTCTGCGTGTTTGTCTTTAAGGGTATGATTGCTTTTGGTCACTTTATTTTCAATGATTTTCAGAGGCTTGATGAGGATTATTTAATATTTTTGGCACGTTCAGTGAATTACTTATAATACTACTGAGATAAAGAAAAAACATGATTATGGCTTAAGAATGAAATAATGACCGTGTTGAAGAATGTTACTCTTAAGAAGTTAATTCTAACCGTGATTTTTTTCACATGGGGACGATGAAGATGATGATAATGATGATGATGATGATGATGACGATGATGATGATGATGATAACGTAGATTTTGATGATGAGGATAATAATAATAATATTGAGGATGTTGAAGGTGATAATGAGATATGATGATGATGATAATGATGATGATGATGATGATGATGATGATGATGATGATGATGATGATGATGATGATGATGATGATGATGATGATGATGATGATGATGATGATGATGATGATGACAATGACGTTGAAGAGATGTGCAAAAATGACAATAACCTCAAAATTATAATTTTTTCGCAGTCGTATAGGCTCTATGTGATAATTTTAACATTTTTGGTGAAACCTTTTTTTTTGAATATTTTGATAAGAAAAGGATTTACTTTCAGTCTGAATATTTTTTCAAAATTCTTATCTGAAGTACTATTCCTCTCCCTCTTTCCCTATTCTTCCTTGTCTTAGCCCCATTAACTTTCTCTCCTCGTGCTACGCATTTATTATTATTTTTTATTTATTTTACCATCCTCCATGATAAACTTCTGTTTTTTTCCTTCTTCATTATTAATTTCCTATTCCTTCATTTATCATTCTTTGTTCGCATTTCGTTCCGTCCCTTTTCAGATAACGAAAAGACCTAGACAGTAACGCTGTTTATACAAATTTTTACAGCTTAACAGCTGTATTAAACTTTCATTAATCAAGGACTTTCCCATCTAATATTTTTCAACAATTTCTATAATACTATTTCTTTTGATTATACTAAAACTAATTTTAAAAGAGGAAGGGAAAAGATAGTTTTCAAACAGTGGTGATCTATTTAGATAGACAATTGAAGAGCGCATAGGAATTTCCAAATGAACATATGAATCAAATGGATCGAGAAATAATGCTTGCTTTTGAATTGGGAAGTTTTGTGGGCGTTAAAATGGATTTTAATGACAGAATAATATTTATTACATTATACTTTCAATGAGTTGCTAGTGAGCGGCTCTACAAATACACAACAGCGAAGTATAAAAAAACGTTCAGCTGATAGAAAACTATACAATTATGTTCAAATTGTTACATTCAATACAATACATGCAGCACGATAAACGAGTCCTACTTGTCACTAACTCAAATCCACATGACTTGAGATTTTAAACTTTCTGATGGACTGTGGTTAGGGTAAGGATTACTTGCAGCTTTATTCCTGACATATAGTTCTGCCTCTTTATAAGTCATTGCAAAAGAATTTTGAAAAACTTTTAGGTTGGCAAGCATTATGTTTAAAATTAGATATAATTGAGACATAATTAATACATGTAAATTATTTTACAAAGCACCTCAATCCTACTCTGTCGGTGTAGCTACAGGCATTCATACATAATTATGTTCTGTTTTGAACTTTACTATTTTACTCACAGTAGTATTTAGTGCACATATGCCAGAAGGTGAATACTTTAGAGTACAATGTTGACTTAGCTTCTAGTATTAGTTTCAATACTTACATTAGAGTTGATAAATGCCATTAGAATCAAAACTGCCAGCTTGCCATGTAAATTTGTTAATAAGTAGTATTTTTTTTAAATCTTTTCTGTTTTTTGATATTAATATGGTAATTGAATACATACTTTAGACCTTGAAGTCAGTACTGCCAGTGTTAACAGATTGTGATTACCAATATATGAGTGTTATACACTCAAAATACATTACTCTGCTGCAGTATTGCCACAGTAAAGCAAAATAGAGGGATGGATTTCTATTATACTCCTGAAAACCGTTACTGCTAATGTTTGATCAGCGTAAGGTTAGCGCCTGAGAGATGTCTTAATAAATGCAATCGGCTAGGCAATGAGTAGAGGATACCCATAAAGTTTGCCATTTTAAACTGTTAACATGCAGAAATTCGATTATTTCTTAGATAAATTTATAGCTCATTATCTACACACTTTATTCTTGTTATAGAACTAACCTACATTCCACTGAGAACATTAAACACTGGAAAAAATATCGGATAAGGGTAGGGCCAACAATTACAAACGACAGGTCAAAATCCTGATAAACACCTGGCATCCCCAATTTTTTTTTTTTACACAGCCACCGGAAGTACATCACTATTGCTGCTGGCGTAGTCGCCGCCATCTTTGACAATCATTTCATGCGCCTCTGGGGCAGAGTTGGACTTGATGAGAACCGCGTCCCCCTTGTCCTCAGAGGGCACGCCGTTTTTGTAGAGGGCGTCCCTGGGGTCGCGGTTCTTGCGGCACTGCTTGACGATACGCATGATCTCCTCCACAGGGGGTAGAACCACGACCACTATGGCCATCACTATAGCCCAGCCCTGGGGGACACAAAGCAAATTAATTATGGGATATCATAATTTAAATTCTGGAATTTTCATATTTATCTCAGGGTCGTTTCAAAAGTTTTGTTGTTTCTTTTCTTTTTTTTTTTAAAGACTATGGATTCTCACAAAGGTGTAAAAAACGTACTACCGGTACCTTAAAAGAATATGGTAATCATCTAATTTTGCTCTTTCCAAATCTATTTTAAGATGGCATTTTTAAGGTTATGGATTTCCGTAAAAGTGCTCTTTCCAAATCTATTTTAAGATCTTATAAACGGTTATCAAAAGGTAATGAATTCTCGCAAAAAGTGTCCAAAATTGCCCTACTTTGCTGCAATTCATAGCTGCGCATCTATTTTAAATTGATAATGAATATTTAAACGGATTTTTAAATTCATTTGAACTTTTACCAAATTAGCTAGCTATTCTAATGCATAGCTGCGCATTGATTTATAGCTAAATGGCAACCAATGACGAAAAGCTATAAACAAATGATAAACGTTTTCGCGCTAACATCACTGAAGTTGTCGCAGTGCTTGATTGATTTTTATCTTAAAATGGAGAAGATTTTTAGACAATTGAAACGATCGTTCTCTGATTGAGTACAGTTAGCAAAAAAGCATTTTATCTAGAATCTGTTGGTATAATACAGGTAGATAAAGAAATTGTTCTCACGATTCAACGTTGAAACTATTAAGAAGAGTGGGAGAGAGAGAGAGAGAGAGAGAGAGAGAGAGAGAGAGAGAGAGAGAGAGAGAGAGAGAGAGAGAGAGAGAGAGAGAGAGAGAGAGAGAGAGAGAGAGAGAGAGAGAGAGAGAGAGAGAGAAACAGGGAGAGAAAGAGGATCATGTGACTCAGGATAAGGCAGTCAAAGAAAATTAGGGAATGTTACCAATAAATGAAAAAAAAATAATGAATAACGCGAAAGACAAATCTAAATGAAGGAGAGAGTAGCATTTCTATACCTGAGTAAAGTTGATCCACACAGTAAAATTTGTGAAGCCCATATCAGGGAAGGAAACCATTATGGAGGGGATAAAGACAGCGAACAGGAAAATGCTGCAGCCTCCAGCAACATAGGCTGTTATCTTGGCTTTGTGAAACACTTTGTTCATCTGCTCAGCACTGGGCCGCTCTTCATAATCCATGCCCTGTGAAACAAAGAAAAATTAGAACTGGAAACAATGATTATTTCAAGCGACGGTGTTTCGTTTATTAACAATTTTATAATTGTTTTGGTAACACAGCTTTGCTTTCACTCCGCATCTTGTTTTCGGGAGCAGAAAAAGACTTCCTAAAGACGAACAAAAGAATATCACTCTAAGTTATCACCGCTTAAAGATGTGTACTTAGTTATTTCCCTTAACGAAAATGACTCTCTTCGCTTTGTCATTTATTTTTTTGTTTTTAATCAGTATAGCGTAGCGAGCATGCTATAAATAAGTCTAGAGTGTGGATCAAAGGCTAGAAATCGGTAAGAGTCCCAGAAAACGAGATACAGCAAAAAAAAAAAAAAAAAAATAAATAAAAGATAGAATGGCAAGAAAATTGTACTTTTGGCTTCTTCTTTATTCGTTATAGATTATTCACCTTTAGAATGGACATTAAAAATACCACTAATTTATCTTAACACTCGTAGCCTTACCTTGAAATCTTCTCTATAGAGTATTTCCCACGGTTGAAGAGGATTATCGATGTCATACATTTTCATCCACTCAAACTCTTCGTCAGCAGGACCTGCAGCAGAAGGATCAAGTTACGATGACTAAAGCGCAAAGGGTATTTTATTTTTTATTTTACGCATCAATATGATAACTAAGTCAAAGAAAAATGAATGCTAAACCATATAATTCTACTTAAATGTGGCAAATGTTCATCACTTTTCACTGATCTATCATATAACCGAATTAATTTAATCTTCAATGCGTCTTTAAAGAACTCACTAAGAGTCATACATGTTTCTTTGTTTTTGACGAGAATCGCTGATCATGATTATTCTTGATTTCATAAAGAGAACCCAAGCAACAAATGCATTTTTATGCCTTTGAGTTTCTACCCACCCTCAAAACGCTGAAAATTATGCTTCATGAAAATATTTACCACCATTTTTCTGTTCTTTATAAAGAAGAACACTTTTTTTTTTTAAATTAAGGTTAGTTATAAACCGTGTGTTCGAGTATAAATCTTTATAATATGGATGCTTTTATAATTTATTTTTAATTTTGTCTATGGATACAGAAGCTCTGAGAAAGTACAGTATAGAATTTTTCAGTAAATGTTTTGTGTGTGTGTGTGTGTGTTTGGGGGAGTGCGTGTAAGCATGCAAATAAAACATCTGATAACGGGAACTTTGTAGTGATGTATGAATGTATATAAGGATTATCCAATAAAATAATATTGATCGATAATTACATTTGATTTTGTGCGCCATGAAATACCTCAAGTTGATCATGATTGTATTTTTTTCGCCAGTATGCTAAGATTCGTTAAGTGCATGAAATCACTTTTTAGTTACTGCTTAAGTTTTATGAGTAGAAACAAGTAACTTAGTCTTGACATAATTTTAGCGTTTGCCGTAACTTTTATTTTTGCATGTCATAAGAAATACCTTACTTTGAGTGCTACTGGTACATATCTTAAAGGTATATTTACATGATCCAATTTGCAGGTCGTAACTCCATTCCCCTCAAACAAGCAATTGGTAGGGCTAGCTGCAAATTCATTCGTGCAAACGTACATTTAAATGTGTGGATGCGCTTTAAACTAGAGATACCCTAACGAGAGTTTAAAAAAAAAGTTACTGTAACGCGTTGTGCTATAATTTGAGCTATTCATTTCCTCACCTATTTTTTTTTTTTTTTGGTGCGTAACTTTTGGGTAACGGATCGACTAGATCTATGTACATTATCTCATTTGGTTGCATAACGTTTGTATTTCAAGCCTAAGAACTTAGTCCTGTTTATTGAACACAGCCCGCACTTGTATGGCCAAGATTCTTTTGGAATCTCCGACCTAGTTCTAGCATAGTAATGATCTCGTCACCCCTTGTTTACCTTTATTTTGATTGGTTGCTAATTGCTAGTGACGTGTACAAAGAATATTCTCTTACGATTTATGTAATTCCTTTGCTGGATGATTCGACGAGATTTTGTATAAATAAGAGTCGAAATTATGTTCAATCAGTCAACATCAAGTTACACCTACAGTGAATTTAAGAGTCTACCTACAGTGAGTTTAAGAGTGTACAGTGATTATAGAGTCAAGCTCTTCTTTTGGATTAAACAGTTTGCAATTTTTACTTGCGGACTTCAGACTTATTTTCTGCGGACTAGTCGTGTGATTGGCTGTGTATATTTTCATGCCCCTAGACAAACAGAGCCTAACAGATCACCCCCATCAAAATCTGTTACACTTACCTTTTATTTTATGCGTTAGGAGAGAGCCTACGATGCACACAGACAAACTGACTACGAAACCGACGACGTTGCCAGCCAATATGGTATAGTCCTGCACTGTATTGTCCAGGAAGTTGTAGAGACCTCCAGGGTAGGTTGTGGCTGTCACCAGGGCAGCCGTCACACCACACACCAGGCCCGAGATGCTGCCTGCGGGCATAAAAAATACCTTTGTTATTGCTTGATTGATGGACATTTGGTAAAGAGCTTTAACTTCTCTATTGAAAGAAGAAACAAATTCTCTTTCTTGAGACAAATAAACGAAAGTTTTATATTTTGAAAACTGTTACTCTCAATATCTTTGGGGAAACTTAAAGAAATTTTTTTTTCTTCATAATTTTTTTTTTTCACAGCAATGTTTACTTAACTACTGCGGAGTTTATTGGTCTTTGGCAAAGAGCTTAAATCTCTCTACACGTTAACGTAAATGCTCTTTTTTCTTCAAACGAGAAAATGAAATGCTGTTACCTAGATGTGTTGGTACTTAATAGAGGAAAATCGGCGAACTAAAATTTGTATTCACCATTAGTCCCCCCAAAAAAATTGTTTGCATGAACTTCTGAGAACATGTTTATCCCTACATCTAGACGTTAATATAAATCGAACGTATAAATTAAATCATTTTTTTGGTTGATCAAATAATCGCACACCTGCAATGAGCCCTTTCCCGGTGGCCTTCACCCAGATGATGGAGAGCACCACGGGGGGGAAGCAGGGGATGGTCACCGTGGCGCCGGAGTAGAAGATCCAGTTGAGGTCGATGCCAGAGCTGAACACAACCAGGCCGAGAGGCACCATGGACACGGTCACCCAAACGATGCACCAGTTCTTGAAGCTAAACAGGAAGTCCATGTACTCTCTGCCCAGGTGGTGTTGGGAGAGCAACGAAGGAAAATTAAGGGCAGAAAGTTTAACAATGGGGAGTAAATATTAGGCGTTACAAAGAAAGAGAGTGAAAATTTAAACAGGATTAATTTGAAGAAGAAAGGAAGCCTTAAAAAAAAAAAGGAAGAAATGCAAGGAATCGGCGATTTGCCTGAGAATTGTTGAAAATCATTTTCATTGGCTGGGTTGAAGGAAAAGAGCCTGAAAATATTGTTAAAATAAATTTGTTGCACTGGGCTTAGAATCATTGAAACAAAAGAAAGAAGTTTGTTCAGACACATAAAATTGAAAAAAAAAAATGCTTATTATAAATATCATGCGGCATTAAAAGTAAAGTATATTCGTTCAAAGAGATTCGGTAACGATTTTTTAAAGCTGTGGACATCTTTTGGTTCCCAGAGGATCTATCTGGGAGATGAACCTACCTATATCTTCCGTGGGTCTGACACTTATAGGGCTGTTTCTGATAGTATTGTGTAGAGCGTTGAGCTTGCGCCATGTCTTCTGCGCAGATACTGCAATTCGTGGCGACAGCGCATGAGCAAAGATCACTTCCGTCAGCGTGGGCGTTATTCATAGATTTCTCTAAGCCCTTCCGTGTTTTCCCACACAGCACACAATGGTGTGGCTCAAGGTTGTCTCTGTAACATAAATAGCAGTGGGTTTTTTTTTATTTTTTTTTTTTTCAGTTATTTTCATAACAAGGCTATCTCGAACCAGTTTTACATATCAAGCAACCTTCCGCCTTACATAGTAGAGCTAAAAATATCAGGCTCTAAACTCAATAATTAAACGGAAGGTTTGGAATCGACGGGGAATGAGAAGATAAAATAAACACCCCAATTAAGAAAAAAAGTTAAAGGAAAGGGAGAGGGGGGCCGATATTTTTTTCCTTTCAATTTTTAAACTTGCAGTTCATCCCAACTTAACTTTCTTGGCATACTTAATCTATTACTTATAAAGTAAAAATAACCAACTTCAATGAAATGTTGTTATATGGTCCTATTCCTAAGAATTGCTTGAACGAGGAAACCTTATTGTATTATAATGAGGTCAGTCGATCATATCTAAAAATGACCTTGACCAGAACTTAATTTAATGCAAAGTTGATAGAATGTTTTTATACTTCTAAAAGTTCACAAGCAAAAACAAAAATAATTTCAGAAAATCCAACCCTTTAAACTGAACGAGCTTCACTTACTGACCTAAACGGTTTGATATAAGTCTGGTAGATATCGTAGACGATGACCGAGGACAAGCCCATCACCTCGCCAGATCCAGTGGACATGAGGGCCATGGCACCCATGGTCAGTATAAGAATCCCGCCAGCGGATCCCAGAACTTTCTCGGCAATCAGAGGCGTGACCAGCCCTGGTGGTGGAGAATGGGTGAGGTTAGAGTTAGGTTTAGGGTTAGCGTTAGGGTTAGCGTTAGGGTTAGCGTTAGGGTTGGGGTTAGGGTGAGAGTGAGAGTTAGGGTTAGGGTGAGGGTGAGAGTTAGGGTTAGGGTTAGAGTTAGGTTTAGGGTTAGCGTTAGCGTTAGGGTTAGGGTGAGAGTGAGGGTTAGGGTAAGGGTTAGAGTTAGGTTTAGGGTTAGCGTTAGGGTTGGGGTTAGGGTTTGGGTGAGGGTTAGGATGAGGGTGAGGGTTAGGGTTAAGATTAGGATTAGGGTTAATGGGTTAGGGTTAGGGTTATAGGGTTAGGGTTAGGACTAGGGTGAGAGTGAGGGTTAGGGTTAGGGTGAGGAAGAAAAGCAGGAATAAGATGGTTTTACGGTTCTTTCTACACGATTTTTTTTTTTTTTTTTTTTTTTTACAAACCAAAGCAGTTTCAACTATAATTTGGAGTGCATCATTGGTTCGCTGACTGATTTGACGATGATCACTAGCATCTATCAATGTCATTCTCTGACTATCACCAGACATTTTTAAAGAATCTTAGACTGAGGAAGATTTAAATGCGTTTCTTTGCGAAAAAATATTCCAAAAAAGATAGGTCTGATAATAAACCAACGGCCAACAAAAGGCACAATCACATTACTTGATGAAAAAATATTACGTATGGTGAATCATGAAACAATAATTATTAAAAGTTTTAACCCAAACACCAACATCCCCAAATTACAATGTACCTTGGGTAACGTGTGAGAGAAACCCAAATAAGTCGGGGATGTTGTGAAGATATAATAGAGCCTACCCTGATCTATTTGATCGGCAGTAAGCAGGTGTGTTCCATTGGCGTGGCTCAGGGCCAGGTAGGCCATCCCGGTGGTTGTGGCCATCACGTTCGGGATAGAGAACCATATAAACCCAGCCAGGATGAAGCCCCATACTCCCTGTGTTGATGGAACAAGAACAGAAGTGCAAAAAAGTTCATTCGATTTACCAGATTTGTCCTTTTTTGTGAAAAGCGTTCAGTTAGATGAAACTAGCAACATTTGTTGCCGTGGTTTATGCGACTCAGCGTTCGTGTTTCTCCTATGTATTTCTTAGTACTCGTTGCATCAATGGATTCTATTATTATTTTTTTTTTTTGTAGAATTTCCACCTTACCTCCAGATTCTCTTTCTTTCTCTTTCTCTCTCTCCCCCTCTCTCTCTCTTCCTCTCCATCCATCCCTCTCTCTCTCTCTCTCTCATCTTTTTCTGCTTTTCTCACTCTCTTGTCCCTTTCTTGCTTTAAACCCTTTTAATCTCTTGATTTCTACATAATTATATGTCACTACTTTATCTATGCCTATATTTATTTTCACTTCTTATATATCCCTGTATATGTAATATCTTTCTGTCCAGTTACCTATGAACTTATATAACTTTCTTCCCACCCACCCTTCTCTCTCTCTCTCTCTCTCTCTCTCTCTCTCTCTCTCTCTCTCTCTCTCTCTTTTTCCCTCTTCCATTAGACGCAGATAGCAGACCTACATCCACACACACACCAGTACCTACCTGTATAGGTTTGGCAGCGATGCGAGACTGCCAAGACGCCTGGTCGCAGTAGGTCACAGCTGATGACACGAAGATCTCGATGATTCCAAACATGAAGGCGCCCCACGATCGGAAAGTCAGGTAACTGAAAGAGTCGGTGTAATCTGATGTTATTTGAGCTCTCTCTGATTGATTGATTTATAAAATTAATTGATTTATTAATCGATTGCTCGATTTACTGGGATCAATTCATTGATATTTGGGAGACCTGGTACCTCAAAGAAACTCTCGAGCGATTCTATCGATTGGTTTAAAAATAGAGACAGGGAGGAAGATGTGGAGAAGAGAGGCAGGGAAAGGAAAGATTGAGGATTAGATAGAAAAGAGAGTAGACAGAGCTAGAGATAGATAGATAGAGAGATGAATAGATCGATATATAGATAGATAAAGAGACAGGTAGATGGACATGGAGAAAAAATAAGAGAGATTTTGACAACAAGAGAGAAGAAATGAGAGACATTCAGAGACAAAGGAAGGATCGGAGAGAGAAAGTAAGAGAGAGAGAGAGAGAGAGAGAGAGAGAGAGAGAGAGAGAGAGAGAGAGAGAGAGAGAGAGAGAGAGAGACAGACAGACAGACAGACAGACAGACAGACAGACAGACAGAGACAGAGACAGAGAGAGAGTGAAAGAGAGAGAGAGAGAGAGAGAGAGAGAGAGAGAGAGAGAGAGAGAGAGAGAGAGAGAGAGAGTTAAGAAAAGAGAGATAAGTAAACAAAACTGTACCTGTTGTTCACGTTATCATCCGGCCCTTTGATGCACGATATAGACTCGTACATCTTCTCCATGTTACCGATGGTGTCGAACTCCGAGTCCGTGTTGTGCAGAATCTTCACAACGAACACGATAAATAGGATGAAGACCAGACAGGCGTTGAAGTACGAGACATAGAAAGTCGTTCCCAAACCACCGATCAGGGAGTACGACCCAAACAGGGCGGCCATGATTAGAACGCTGAATTCGTCGCTAGCGTTTTCTGTGAGAGACTGGAGAGGGGAGAAAGTGGAATCATTGAGAAGCTATTTTTTAAAGCAATCCTCAACGTACGTATAATTATGATTTCTTGTTAAGAAAGCTTACTTTTCGTAGGCAAAATGAAAAGGGAAATGGTGGATGCATGAAATAAAAAAAAAAAAAAATTGCTTCCTAAGTGAGGCAATGCCCTTGAAAATTAGTCAATAGGTATTTTTAAAAAATTGTCTCCCTTTTCAACGCCAAGGATTGATTGTTGTGAAGTCGTCACATCAGAAAGGAAATTCCAGGTTAGTTGCTCAAAATGTCATATACATATGTGTCTCACTGATTAGGATTTCTGTTTATCAATCTATATAGCTATCATCGCTTGAGTTTTCTGTAAGAGACTGGAGAGGGAGAAAGTGGTTTCATCCAGAAGGTGCTTTCGAAAGCATTCATCAAAGTGTACAAAATCATGGTTTATCATCAAGAAAGCTTTCAAGTCGTACAAAAAATAAAGGGAAAAATGGTGTATGAATGGGGAAAAAAAAATCTTACTTGCTCAGGGAAGCAACGCATATAACATGTTAGTCAATGTAAATTTTTTTCGCATTATTTCCCTTCGATACTTCTCTTCATAATTATTCTTAAGGTTTACGACAATTCAGATATAATTCATGTTACTTGCAATACTTATTGTAATGGAGCAATATGGGTACTCTCCAAACGCCAAAAGACTACGCCTGATTGTATAAAACCACCATCAGAACAAATAAAGAAGAAAACGAATATGAAGAATTTTCAATATCAAGGAATGATTGTAGTGAAATCGTCACATAAGAAAGGAAATTCTAGGTAACTCACCATTTCATATTCGTTGGTGTGACACTGGATAGGATTTCTGCCTGGGTTTAAACATATCCTATTCATGGCTTGGCGAAACTATCTTAGTCTATGTGCTCAAAGAAATATATAAAAAGGGGCATCACTTAGCTTAAAACTCATGTTTATGGTAAGTTTTGCGCTGTACATGAAGGAAATTTTTATTCGTAAAAACTACCAAATAGCTTACCACATGAAAAAAAGGTAAATATTGCCAAGAAATACAATTTTCAGTTTTTCGGGTCATTATTGTTCAAAATTTGTGGAACATAAATTGGAACTCAAGTTTGAGGGAAACGATCGAGACAAATAAAAAGATAGATGAAGAGACGGAGAGAGAGAGAGAGAGAGAGAGAGAGAGAGAGAGAGAGAGAGAGAGAGAGAGAGAGAGAGAGAGAGAGAGAGAGAGAGAGAGAGAGAGAGAGAGAGAGAGAGAGAGAGAGAGAGAGAGAGAGAGAGAGAGAGATAGAGAGAGAGATACTGACAGACAGACAAAGACAGAGACAAATAGGATTGGTCAAATGAAAAGAAATATAACTATTTTGATTTTTTTGCAACATATTACACTCCTCTGTTAATTAGCAAGAATGTTGCAACTCCTGTGTTTACTTTAGATCCTCTTTATTCCATGGTTAGAGATGATAGGGTTAACAAAAAAAGACGTTTAATTATTAGAATGTGTGTATCTATGTTGAACAAAGGCGGCAAGGTTTATTTAACAAACCTGAAAGAAATAGACTGCCTGTATGCGGAGGTAATATAAGGTTACAGTTAGATTACTTTTTTCTTCTTCTTCAAAATCACACAGGGCCTGTTTTGACAGAGAAAAAAAAAGAAGGAGAAAGAGACAGAGAAAGAGAGAGAGAGAGAGAGAGAGAGAGAGAGAGAGAGAGAGAGAGAGAGAGAGAGAGAGAGAGAGAGAGAGAGAGAGAGAGAGAGAGAGAGAGGCAAGAGGAACCACAAGACATGAAATCAAAACAAAAACAATAACAAATGATAATAATAACATAAATTGCAGTATATCTCGAGCAGCAAATTTACAGAAATGGGTGAAGCCTTATCTGAAAATGTCTAATATAATCTATTTGGAGTTTAGATAACTTTTCTTTGTCCTCTTACCCGATGTGAACAAAAGTACAAATAAGGCAAATATCAACAAGAAGGAAAAATAACAAATAAGACACATACTACACACCCGTAATAATAGCGTTTACATAAACACACATACACACACACTCATACATATAAAGTTTGAACCGAGCATCCAAGCTAACAGGAAGCTTTAGACATAAGTATTATGCATATTTGTAATATATGTGATCTAGAGAAAAATTGTGGACAAAAGTTAGTGAGTTAGTGAATGAGAGAGAGAGAGAAAAAGAGAGCGAAAGAATGAAAGAAAGAAAGATATATACAAACATGCATAGAGAGTTCATGTTTAGAATCAATGGCATCGTGAGTGTCTTTGTAGTCTCCAGAATGACAGGAGCTAAGCAATCAAACTTAGACGGCTTTTCACCATCCATGTTTGACCTCTTCTTGTTGGGACCTGACCTTGACACTGAAAGGTGTTGTCTTGGATTTATCAATATTGTTCTAACCGTGTACACAAGTTAAAAGAAATAGATCAATGTAGATGTGTTTACACAATGGGTTGTTTTGACTGGTTAAGCTTAATAGGTAAGTAAAAAATAGCACAGGGTTTTTCTTAAAAGTTTAACGTCGCCTAAGTTTCTCGTTGAGACTTATTAGGGAAATAAAGACGTCAATATCGCGAGGGAAAAAAATAGAGAAGAGTGAAGGAAATGAGAAAGTAGGAGTAAGAGAGAGAGAGAGAGAGAGAGAGAGAGAGAGAGAGAGAGAGAGAGAGAGAGACAGAGAAGACAGAGAGAGAGAGAGAGAGAGAGAGAGAGAGAGAGAGAGAGAGAGAGAGAGAGAGAGAGAGAGAGAGAGAGAGAGAGAGAGAGAGAGAGAGAGTATTAACATTTCAGATTTAAAAGAACTGCCTTTAAGTCCCATCAAGAGCATTAGTTCAGTGGGAATGAAATGCTGTCAAATGGAGAAATACCAAATCTTAAGCAAATGTCACCAAAGGTGATTTAAGAAAAAGCATTTGCGATTTAGAATGGCTCTCTTATAAACCGTGCCCTCCCCCCCAAAAAAAAAAAAATAAAAAAAATATTAAGTAGCATTAGCTTCTTGAAAAAAATGCAAAGTGCCTGCACACTTCACAAAAATACTAGCCATACAGCAAACCAAGACATTTTAACCAACCTGTATTGTGGCTTTGCCTGCTAACAGGACACCGATAGTAATCACAAGATTGGTAATTATAGCAAAGAAACAGAATACTGTATGGGTGTATTTTCCGAACCTCGCCTTGATAATCTGAAACAGAGAGAATCAGGAAGGATTAGATCTAATAGCTCTTTACAAAAGTTTAAACTTGTCTTACACGACTATCTTTACATCTATTCAATATTGATTCCAGTAAAAAAATCAGATTCTCTGACATTCTATTTCAATTACTTACAGTGATCGTACAAAAGGGAAAGTCAAGATCAAAGTTAAAAAAAAATGTTATAAGTGAATTGTTACCATAATAGTTATGACAACCCTGAAGTGGTAGTAGTAGTAGTAGTAGTAGTAGTAGTAGTAGTAGTAGTAGTAGTAGTAGTAGTAGTAGTAGTAGTAGTAGTAGTAGTAGTAGTAGTAGTAGTAGTAGTAGTAGTAGTAGTAGTAGTAGTAGTAGTAGTAGTAGTAGTAGTAGTAGTAGTAGTAGTAGTAGTAGTAGTAGTAGTAGTAGTAGTAGTAGTAGTAATAATGATGATGATGATGATGATGATGATGATGATGATGATGATGATGATGATGATGATGCTGATGATAATAATAATAATAATAATAATAATAATAATAATAATAATAATAATAATAATAATAATAATAATAATAATAATAATAATAATAATAATAATAATAATAATAATAATAATTATTATTATTAAATGGGTATGAAAAGGGTGTCTCAAGATTAATGCCAAAACTGCATCATATTCTGAGGTCAAATCGGGACATGAGGTTTTTAGCATGAACAAAAAAGATAACGTAGTTTACAAAGGAAAAAAATGTTTTGATAATGCTAAATAAGTAAGGGTCCTTGTTTAATTATTCGATCTACTCTTTCCTTAGTTCTTGTCAAACAAAATTGTGGTTGTACGAGATGATAAAAAATGCGTTATAAATATAATCAAAATAAAACCTCTTTTTAATGGACGTTGTAAGTATACCTAGTCACGTGACAAACCAATCTTTTTTCGTACCGTATGGCTTTGATTCTTTTTTTTGTTATTTATTTTTTTTTCATTCTGTCCCAGTTTAAAAGCACTGGCTTCTTCTCTTACTAAGTGACTCGCCCCATTCATTTTGACCCGTCAATTGCTTTGTAGTTTGTTCTGTGGCGAGGTATCAGGATGAGCGATTGACATGTCCCCAAGGAAGAAAAAAGAAGAAGATAATACGAAGCGCTCTATGTTAGAGCAACAGGGGTATCTGTTTACTCAAGGTTAACACGAAACAGTTCAAAGAGTGCTCATTTACAGCTGTTTCTTAGGTTTCTCTCTCTCTTTCTCTTTCTCTCTCTTTCTCTTTCTCTCTCTCTCTCTCTCTCTCTCTCTCTCTCTCTCTCTCTCTCTCTCTTTGTCTCTATCTCTGTCCTTCTCTTTGTCTATCTCTCTCTCACTCTCACTCACTCTCTCTCTTTTTCTCGCTCTCTCTCTCTCTCTCTCTCTCTCTCTCTCTCTCTCTCTCTCTCTCTCTCTCTCTCTCTCTCTTTGTCTATAGAGTGATAGACGTATCGTTGTAAGTTTTAATTTCTAATTCCTGTCTTAAGAAAGCCAGACCAAAGGATCGGAATTTTGTTTTCCTTTTTTTCACACGATAACGCATTTCGGCTTCACTGTTTGTAAGTCACAGATGATTTATATTCTTACACATCATTATATAAGCTTTGATAAAACTTAGCATTTGAAGCCATCTTGAACCGTTTGGTTCAGCCATCTCATATAAAACTGTAATAAGTTTATTTTTGAATAAATATGATATTATTACACTGCGCTGATGTGTTTCCAATAACTCTGTATCAAGGGTAAGAGAAAAAATGTTATTACGTTGATCTTTTTACTATCTCTGCATGTTATTTCAATTACGAAAAGACATTGCCAGCTAAGTGTTGTTTTTCAACGGTAGGCCACTTAGTTTTGTATAGATGAATAGTATATAACGCCGATAGTTTGCTAAAAATTAAGACAAGGCGAGACCACTGGATTTTTTTTTTCTTTTTTTTCTTTTTTTATTATTCATTCTTTTTAATTTATGAAAGTGTGTATATAATTGTAGAGTAGGGGCTGCCAAAAACGAAAATATTGCTCTGTATGATTTTGTGTTGACAAATTAACGAGCGCATACCGGTTCTTATTAGTTTATCGAAGTATAAAGATTAGTATACATGTATTACTATTATTTCCTCTAGTACTTTATGACACTGTCCGCTCTTGCACCTTGCGTCCTGCTATTTCGGATCCCTCCTTTTTTGTGGACTGTTTCCGCAAGCCTTAGATGTTGAGCCTATCCAAGGATAGTTCCTGACGATGATGGATGTGCACCAAATGAGGCTTAGAGGTTCCCATATTGGGCTAACTTGGTAACCCAGAGACGCCGTTTCGAGAGGGTTAAAGGAATATGACGAGGGGCGGGAGAATATAGAGCAAAATGAGGGACACAGTGGTGTGGAAGAGAGGAAGAAAAATGGCTAGAGTAGTCTCAAAGAAATAATAATACGACGAAGTGAGGCAAGATGGAGATTATGGAATAGTGATGCGAGACAAGGGATAAGAAAGTAAAGGGATAAGATCGGAAAAAAGGAAGAGATAAAAGAAGGAAAATGAGAGATGAGTGGCAGAGACACGGAGACAAGCAGGGACTGGTTAGTTATAAAGTTACTTGGAAGAGAATGGAGTAAGAGGTGTAAGAGACAATAGAGTGGCAAATAAAAGGAAAATAGGGGCAAGTCGAACACAGTAGAAAAAAAATAATTGTAGTGATGAACAGAAGGGCAGAGGCTGAGAAATGAAAAAAAATGATGAATAGGGAAGAACAGAGTAACAGCAAGATGAGGAAAAAAAAATATGAAAGATCGTTGCAAGACAATGAGTATGTCTGCAAGGAGGTTTTTGGGTAATTCGCTGGGCTCAAACCAAGAAACAGAAATCTTAAATTTATAGATAATGAGAAAGAGAGAAGAGTGAGAGAGTAGATTGAAAGATAACGAGATAGATGGAGAGAGTTAAAGTAAGAGAGAGAGAGAGAGAGAGAGAGAGAGAGAGAGAGAGAGAGAGAGAGAGAGAGAGAGAGAGAGAGAGAGAGAGAGAGAGAGAGAGAGAGAAAGAGAGGACTGGAAGAAAATGCAGGAGCATGGCTTGGATGAAGTAGGGGGTCAGGTATAAGGAAAAGAGTGACATGGCCCTGTAAAACAAAGAACGAGCTGCACACATTTAGTTACCTTATAGCCAGTTTGATCGAATGCAATATTGCGAGTGTGTCCTTGTACTATGCTTTAGTTTTTCTCTCTACATCCTCCTCAAAAGAAATATTTCCTAATTGCTCTTTTGCGTGCTTAATCATCATACAAACTCATTCAGATATAATTATAGGCTGCGCTTTAAAGATTAAAAAAAATGTTTTTTTGCCTGTAACAAAGGCGAATCTGTTGATAAATGTGCCAATCACACCCTTAAGATAAAACAATAAGAGTACAAAGGCTTTTTATGATATATATATATCTCTGTGCCCCAGGGATCTGCATGTAGGATCTTTGTTTTCCACTTGTCACACTTTTTATAAGGTATTATGAATTATAATTTTCGGCTCTGTATTTTAGATAAAAAAAAAAAATAAAAAAAAAATGATGTGCATTCATTGGGTAATAATTCAAGACCCTTTTTGGTCCACTATTTATCTATTTGGCTCTTTGTTTTTGTTTATCTAGTTTTGCAAAGGTCCAATGCAAGGGAAGATAATTTATTCCTTTTTTTTAGTTTTTAAAATGAACAATACTGATATGTGGACTAATCGTGTACCTTGGCGCAACAATAAACTAGCCTCTTTTTTAATCCGGCCTACTTGTTATCTTTTATCTATAAAAATTGAAAAAAGCTAAAAGTGCCTCTGATAATAAGTTCTAGGCAGGTGCTGTGCGTGTTTACATGGTGAAAGTGAGTGTTTATGTGCGTGGGAGGGAGACAGAGAGAGCGAGAGGGAGATAGATAGATAAATAGAGAGAGAGATAGAGAGATAGATAGATAGAGAGAGACAGAGCGAGAGAAATAGAGGAAGATAGAGAGAGATAGAGAGATACATATATATATATATATATATATATATATATATATATATATAGAGAGAGAGAGAGAGAGAGAGAGAGAGAGAGAGAGAGAGAGAGAGAGAGAGAGAGAGAGATAGATAGATAGATAGAGAGAGAGATAGAGAGAGAGACAGACAGACAGACAAACAGACACTCAGACAGAGACAGACACAGTGAAAACGAGAGAGAGAGAGAGAGAGAGAGAGAGAGAGAGAGAGAGAGAGAGAGAGAGAGAGAGAGACAGACAGACAGACAGACAGACAGACAGACAGGCACTCAGACAGACAGAGATAGACACAGTGAGAGCGAGAGTGAGCGAGCGAACGAACGAGCGAGCGAGAGAGAGAGAGAGAGAGAGAGAGAGAGAGAGAGAGAGAGAGAGAGAGAGAGAGAGAGAGAGAGAGAGAGAGAGAGAGAGAGAGAGAGAGAGAGAGAGAGAGAGACATTTTATCGCGAAAATAGTTGAAAAAGTTTTGTTTGCTTTATGTCCATATGTCTCATTATCTTTTCATCACTCTTGATCTTTTACATACTCTTTCTCTTTATCTCCAATTTTTTCTTTCGTTTTCAATATATTTTTCTGTGTTCATTCCACTGCGTATGATTTATATATCTGTCTGTCTGTCTCTTTCTCTTTTCTTTCCCTCTCTTTCTCCCTCACTTTACTGATCGTATCTTTCTTTAATGGCTCGGCCTACCTAATTGTTCTTCCGTCTCTCTTATTTCTTGTTTCTACTAATCTCTCTTCTAGAATTATCTCTAGGATGAAAAGCAGAGAATGTAACACCCGTGCTCAATAATACACATGTAAATTTAATTATAAACGCAGAGCGAAAAAAAAAATTACAAAGTTACAAAATTAAAAAAAAAATTATATATGAAGTAAGGCTGTCATGATTAAGATGCCTGTTTTATTACCTGTAGATACGTCTTTGCGCCAGGCGCCTTGGTTTTGAACTGGACAGACATCACAGGAAACACGAAAATGTTGAACATAATCCCAACAGCATACCAGTAGGTTCCAGCAATGCCATTCTGATCAGAACAAAATAAATAGAAAAAAAATGAGGATCATTAGTTGCGGTGGGCCTAAAAAAAAGATTAAATCAAAGACGATAGATGAAAAACATAATGTAGCAGTGGAAAAGTGTGCGTTGCTGTTTGGGGTTATGGTAAAACAGAAAGGCATGGTTTTTGCTTCACCCCTCCCCCCCCACACACAAATTAATGAGGACATAATTGTGCCCCCCCCCCCCCCCCCCCACCCCCCAAAACCACCAAAAAAAAAAAAAAAAAAGAAAAAAAATCCTACTTTTTTTTTTTCAACTCTAGAAGATCTTGGTCTAGATTAAGAAGTATTTAGATCACTATGTGGTGAATGGTAGTTGAGATATAATAACTAGATCTAGATCTCTATGTAGATCTTGATCTAGAATCTAGATCTATAATCGATTCATCGGATTCTCGGTTACATAATTTTTATTCGAAATTTGAAGTTATCGGCCCAACTCACACCAAGTTTGAACGCACACAAAGCTTGAACGCTTGATCTGGTAAGGTAGTTTAATGCGATTGTAGTTAAACACAAAAATTGCTTACATCTTAAAAAGTGTTTTTTGCGACGAATAAAACCTTCAAGATATTATTCTATTTCAACAAGGAAACCACAATTTTCAAAGCCTAAACGGCTAAAGTGAGTTGGGCTGATATCTGCAAATTTACTTGAATTTTTGTGTGTAGATCTAGTTTAATATACAACGTTTAATTAACAGTGTATTGTGTGAGCGAACGAATAATCTTTGGAAAACTGTGCAGGTGGTGTAAAGCAAATGGGGAAATATCAGCTCTGAACATAGGTCAAATTAGATAAAAGATTGAAAGAAACAGACTGGTCGCGTTATATAGTTTCCGTGAGAGACTTCAGAGACGTAATATTTAACCCAAAAATTGTGATGCATTGACCTAAATGTAGAATCACTCAACAATATGTCCTTTGCTGTGCTTCTTCTCACGTAAGTCCCCGTAGCGCAGTGGATAGCGCGCTGGACTTCTAATCCAGAGGTCGCGGGTTCGAATCCCGCCGGGGATGACCAGTTTTTTTTTTCCTCTTTTTTTTTTTCTTTCCAAGTAATCTTCTTCTTCATATTATTTTATCGTTATCATTCCTTTTGTTATAGTATTGTTATCATTTCTTTATTCTTCCTAAAAATAGTTGACATTACGTAGTGCTTCAGTATTTCGTTGCATTGACTCCTAACATGCTTGACTAACAGAGTATGTCCAAATAATGGGTTAGGTGCGGATTTCCCCATTTCAATCGTCACACAATTTACAGTATCAAGACAAGCTATATTCTGTTAAAAAAAAAAAAAAATGGCGGATTTGGAATGACTAAAAATAATCTCTATCGAAATATTACTTTTTGTTCCTTTATTGTTTTTTCCCCCCAGCTTTTTTGTTTTGTTTGTTTCATTGATCATTTTTTTTAAAACTTTTTTCTTTACATGATTTATTATTATTTTTTTTTTAATTATTCTTTTTTATTTTCATTTTGTTTAACTTTCCCCCCTTTTTCAATATTCCAATAAGATAGATGAAAAAAAAAAGCGATTGTCTCGGAAAGCTATGATGTCCAGCCTTTTTTAATCAGTAGCATGACCATAGTTTACCATTATAATTATCTGAAGGCGATGTTCTAGTGATGAAAGCGCAGTGCACCATATTGAAATGAAATGAAGAAAACTTAATTGAAGTAACTAAATCACTCTTTTAGGATAATCATTGTGCAAAGTCCCCTATCACATTAAATTGTTACGAGTTTATCTTATTTTTAATTGTTTAATACATTGTATTGAAAAATTGTAGAAAGCGGTTAGATTTGTGTATTTTCTTATTACAAACTTGCTTTTCTTGATGATGTTCATGCAAATCTTTGTAAAGGAAAAAAATATTACTTTTTCGGAAAGAATATCTGCAAACAAAAACCTCGTTTTCCTAGAAGCATGTCACAAAATGTGAGATGGTCTGGATGTGATCAAACAATCTGCGCGACAGAAACAAATTGTAGAGTTTTACTGCTTTCAGTAGGGCTAGATGTTTGTATTATTTATTCAGTTTTGCTTTTTACTTTAATTTTCATATTTTGAGAACGGGCTGTGCATAGTTCCCACTGCATTTTTATGGCCATCTACTTTTCGAAAAGCTAGACGCACGTACTTGTGGAGATTACCCATCATTCTTTTCCCTCTAATTTGATAATAATTTAAACAAAAATGAGCACTTTTGCCTATGCTGTTTTCTCAGTCATACTGCCCTAAGCGTTTTATAAATTTTTCTCCCGATAGATCGTTTCCAAACAATGGTTGAATTCATTCTTAACATCTAATAATACGTTTTTACAACAAGGAAATGTAACTCATACTCGGAAAGATTTTCATCAGATGTCCTGGCTTACAAAGTTACATCTCGGAAGTTCTCGGTTTAAAAGCAACCAGGCGTAGGTGATGGATCTGCTGTAAGTCATGGGTAAAAGTACATTTATGTGATCACTTCAGGATAACTGCTAAAAGCAGAAGAAAACCGATGCCTCTCTAAAATGTCAAAGTGAGCTGTACCATATAAAAAATTGTCACAATAGGACATTTTATTTTTTGTTGCTGAGTGGGCTGATGATGGGGGTGAATAAAAAGGAATTTCTAAGAATTATTTAATCGTAACTTTGCAAAAAAAGTTAAATGAAATTGGCCTCTATAACTGCGGATATGAAAAGATCTGTTAACTTTGGTGGTTTTGCCTGTAGTAAGGGAGGTCTCCGGACGTCCGTGTGAAAAATAATATCAGCGTTTGTCAATAGCACGATCAGATGTGACTTTCATATATGGCTCAACATTACTGCAAACTTTTATAAGCTCCAACTCCTATTAACATTCCTAGGTTTCCTAGGTGAAACTTTTTTTTTATTATTATTAGAGAGGTCAGAAAACAGATGCATTGATGTTTTTTTCTCCCTAGAAGTGCAAAGATGTAATATAATTATTAGCTTGGCTTTGGTCCTCAAACTCCTGTTGGTCCAAAAGTTGAAGACTTTACTTAAAACTACGATGCCGTCGGATCCATGCTATTTTTTTTACTTCTTTTTTTCTCCTTATTTCAATCCAGGTTTCAATTTCCAACTTAACGCTCCAGTTGATCTTTGAATCTCAACCCCATTTTTTTAAAGTTTTTTCTGCAATGGCCGGGCTGATTATTCACATACCGCCATCCTATAATGTCGTATTTTTCCTTCAACTTTCATATTATGCGGAATGATTTTTGGGACTTCCGTTTTTCGTTTCTATTTCCCGTATAGCTTTTTAGACATAATAAACTATTATGCGCTTGGGTGGTCTGTCCTGTCGATCACACTTCCGAAAAACAACCATAAATCACTTCTGGAGGTGTTTACGCATGGACGAATTTGGGATGAGTTGTAACAACGGAAGTTAAAATTCATGTTAAGAAAGAAATAGTTGTTTTGATGGTTGACTCTCTCACACATTGGACTTTCTAGCTGTGGATGAAAGAGCAATATCTAGAACATGGGGCTTGCATTTTTCTTATAGTTTCCCTCTCAAAGCTCGTCTAGAAATAATTAGACCATACACAGACCAGATTGGTCTGAGAGGATTTTCATCCCCGAGACGGTCAGCCAGCCACCACCACCACCACCACCACCATCATCATCAAGCCGGGACGGGCCAGTAGATCTAGATCTAGATCTCTACCAAGAACCTGGTACCGTAGTGACGAGATCGACCCACTAAATAATTCTATCAGCCCTGCCCGGCTATGTGGCGTGAGAGGGTATCGACGACGTAGCAAGAGGCAATCAGGCCCGTGTAATGGCGGAGCCGGGGAAGGTGTGGGGGGCGGGTCGCGCGTGGCCTGTATCTCCCGGCCTGTTATTAGACGGGTGAGAAGTACGGTGACAGGGAGTCTGCGCTCCCTTGTCTTGGGCGCCGATTGCCCGCCAACATGGCAGACCCTTCATTTGCCAATTAGGCGTGTACGTGACGGCAGCGAAGGGGGATCGGATAACTCTTGTCCCCCCAACCTATCTTTATTTTTTTTTGCTTTCCTTCTCTCCTCCTTGGGGAAGAGCGGCTAAGTTATGAAAGTTGACTACAGGGATGCGTAGGGTATGACGGGTTGAAGCGAATGGTGACGGTGGAGTCAATAATCAAGGAACAACACTGTTGTGGTTTTTTTTTTTTTTTTGAGGAGCAGAGTCGAGTAGACTTTGGGAGACGGAAGTGAAGCTGGGTAATACTACCGAAGTCCCTGCGACGTTGACAATGTTTGTTTTTGTGATGATGAAAGTAATCAAAGCAGTTGCCACTGAAGACTTATTTTTTAAGTCTGAGATTAATGGATAAGGTAGTACTTTAAAAAAATGAAACAAAAAAAAACAAACAAAAAAAAAAGATGATGCAAGGAAAAAAAACGACACTCAGACAGATGAAAACAGAATCATAGAAAAAGAAAAGGAAGAGAAAGACTCGCAGTAACACACCTAAATAATAGATAGAGACAATTACAGCAATTATAAGTCACTAGATTGATAGAGACAGAGATAGATAAATGAGACTTGAGTGGATTCAAGATATTGTGTGATAGAAAAGATTTCAATTATGTTAATATGGCATTTGAAAAAGATATTTTACAGTGGATAATTTGGTGTTGCATATGAAATAAGCACAATGGGGCGGATACCAATTTAAAGACCCTTTCCTTTGCTTCAGTAAAACATTTTTCAAAACTTTTTATGACTTTAAATCTTGTTAGTAATCTAAACGAGCGAAACTTTCTCAGATCAAGATGTTCAAAAGGGAAGATAATTATAAAGAAATGCTCCTGGCGAAAGGACAGCACTCAATATTACCATTATATCTTCTTGTATCAAGGAAATGTCCTTACGTTCCAAGAGAAGGTAACCACCATGTAGAGTACAACAACACAAAGCTTCTACGGCGATATCCTCGGATTAAGCAGAAGATCCTAGCGTAATCCCACAAGTGTCCTTGTCACCAAAATCTAGGTTAATAAGTGCTTTGCGCATGTGTCCAGGATGAAACTGTGTCGTCCTACAGGCAGCTCACTACCACCACAACAATCATAGGACATATACAGCGACGTCAATGGGATGGATAATTTGCTATCGCTGTAAGCAAAAGATCTGTTGAAGGCAATATTGTTGGTGCCCTGATGGTAGACCATTGACACACGAATTAGAAAGTCTAAGGTTTAAATCCTGTCTCGCCGCGTGCGATGTTCAATCATTTCAAAAAAAAATCTTTTATACAAATTTCCTCGCCCCGCTTATGTGTTAAGAGGACATTAGGCATACTGTAAAGAAAGGTCTTGGCAGTTTGATAGAGAGACGCGCTTTTTCTATCTATTGTTAAACATAAGCTGCTGTTTCTCGCTAATTTAATTTAAAGTAGTTGAGATGAAGGATCACTAGCAACGGAAGATAGTTTTGAAGATATTAAATAAAAAAACAAACAAGTGAAAATCTATTTTTAACGAAATGAATACTCCATATATTCTGTACTAGCTAGTCCAAGCTGACAGGGTAAAACAGTTTTCCTGTGGTAAGTCCTGCCTCACACAGGTTGAACTGTGTCCAGCTGACCATTATTTTCGTTGGTTTACAAATTTTCTTCCTATTTATATATTTTTCTTGCCAAGGTTAAGAAATAACAGTAAACTAGTATGGAAACTTAGGGAACAAAACGAAAAACAAGTTAAAACCAAACTTGAGGGTATGATGGGATTGAGAAAGATGCACTTAGCAAACATATGGAAATACCTCGCTTCAACAAAGTCCGTTCACACCGCGTTTAGGAAGATTAGGGAATGATTCAGAGCAAACTCTGCCAGTAGCCCTGGACTACAACCATTGACGGTTGAGAAGGGAGAAGGGCAGACGAAGACATAGAACATTGCAGCATTTGCCAGATTAAAAAATAAAAGACAAACAGAAGGTCTAGCTTTTGTTTCAAGTTTTAAGCGCACACGCATCAAGTCTCTGTCCAGAAGAACAGATCTGAACTGTTGAGCCCCATCCCCCAACACGACAAGGGTTTGAAACCTGTTACAAACGGTTCCTGCGATATCAGTGCGAGCTGTTTACCTACAACCAACGCACCAGTAATATACCGTGCATTTAGTCGAGATATATTTGTTTATCCGATAAGATTATTGACTCATGTTTCTTCTAAGTCAATGGTGTATCTATTATGGAAAAGAAAAAGCTTGAATTCAAAATATAATTAAATTAGGTTTTCATAATTTTCGCCGTGTATTAATCAATGTCGAAACATTCCCTGATTGGATTGTTAAAAATTACGAACAGAATTTCAAACAGGTATTATTTTTTTTAAATCGTAGGGTTTTATTTATCGATACAATTCGCGGACTGAAAAATGCAATAGAATGAGGAGCGTTGTTTTTCTTCCTTCATCCAAAAACAATCTCCAAGCCCAAAGGCTCCGCCGGCTGTTCTGATTATTTGGAATGATATCCATGTCAATGTTATTACGGCGGCTGGTGGGCCCTTGTATGGCTGTCAATGATTGTCATATTAGT
Organism: Elysia crispata; assembly: GCA_033675545.1. Lineage (NCBI taxonomy): Eukaryota > Metazoa > Mollusca > Gastropoda > Plakobranchidae > Elysia > Elysia crispata. The sequence continues at coordinate 1,878,531 of JAWDGP010002895.1, read as the reverse complement.
GGCTGAGGGCTTCGGATGACTAAAGAGGGGATATTGAGCCACTTCCAAGCATTCCTGGCCTGTCAACACAACAGTCCCTCTCCAAGTGGACTATAGTGCTTGGGATTTTCATACTGGTCTTTGCAGTTTTGAGTGTAACGGTCAGGTCGTTAGTGGCTGGTATGGTGAAGGAGAAGATCGATGAGAATTCAGTGGTGCCAGATATGTATTATTAACTTTTTGTTTTTTTAGGTAAGGAATCTGCTCTTAATGCACGGCTAGGATTATACATATTACATAGGCGTTTAATGTTCCATTGCAATCCAACTGACCAGTCACAAAAAGTACACGACAGGAACTAAATGGCAGTTAATTTGGAAATTAAGGGACTGTTTTCTTAAGCGCAGCCGAAAAAAAGATGATTCAATCTTTTAAAAAAGTCCGTTTCAAGTTTTCATTTAATTTAGAAAAACAGAATAACAAACCATTATAAATGATGAAAATGACGAAAATCGAAAGTGTGTAACATTTTGTATGTCTAACGGCCAGATTCAAACAAATAGCAGTCCCATAAGTAGAATACAAAAAAATGAGCAATGGCAAGGACAAGCCTGGGACACAGGGAGAGCAGGGAAAAGGGAATATAGTAAAACAAAGCTGATAATGGCAAAAACACATAAAAAAAAAAACGGCTACGAACCGATGTAAAAGGTGGACAGAGAAAAAAAAGAACCATTGCTTTTGAGATTTAACATAAAAGAAATATATAGGTTATTCCCTGGACCACCAAAATGATTAGCGGGTCATGAAAAAAAAACAAAAAAACTATGCATTCCATACTCTAGCTCTTGAGTCCACAGTAAGTGAGAATACCGAATAAAGAAACACGAAAACTTGGAAGGAAAAAAAATCAGACAAATGCAGAGATATTCCTTGCCTCTACATTCTTTCTCTGCATTTGTCTGGTTGTAAGATATTTATGCGACTCTCAAGCAGTTTTAAAAGTCTTCCTGTCAGTTTTTCATCCCATGCGTTTCTCGAGGAATTTAGACAGAATCTGCGAGATTCTGTAACTCCGAAGATGGATGGTTTGATGTGATCCTACCCCAACCACCAGATTAGCCCAGCAAGGATTGAATTGCAGATCTACGACGCTCGATCGACTAAAAATCTGGAACCCACATTTTTTAAACTCTTCAATTCTTCCATCCTCTATCACTCCACTTTTTTTTTACATCATAACCCCCTTAATCTGTTATGACTGAAAGATCAGTATATTCCAAAGCTGCAGTTGGACTTTGCCTACTAACTGTTGCTTTCGAAAACAACGCCATGAAAATCTATAATTCTTACGTGCCTTATGATATCAGGGAATCTTGTGCAGGGGGAGACAATCCACTTGAGGATTATTTTTTTACCTTGAGATGCAAGAGTCTCACCTATTGTCGCCCCTGATCCTCTTACAGAGAGCCCTTTCGCTACAAAGGGAATGAGAAACGCATCAGCAAAACGTCATCCATGAGAGAAATGCCCCCGTTTGACTGGCGGGTAGGGCGTAATAACTTTAATTTGATTCAGTTTTGATTGGGCACGAATCTCATAAAGCAAAGGTCATAAACTTGTCAGAGGAATCCCGAAGTCGCATTATTCAGCTTGGGTTTCGTTTCGATTTGTTTTGCTTCTTTTTCTTCTTCCCTAGCTTTGTGTCTGGGAGAATGCGTCGAAAATTTGTTTTGTCACGCCTCTATTTTATATTTACATAGCTAAAAGATCAATGGAGACATAGAACATTACTGGATGCTCAGATCCGTAAGAAAGTTCTCTAATTATGTCTACACAAACAAGTCGATAGGACTTTTAACACACACATGATAATATCTGGAACCGGACATGCAAGTGCAATTACGTAAGATGAAATATATACTGTGGACCAAAAATATTTATTGACTAACAACAATACTGCAGCATTGACGTCTGGATCGTTTCCAGTATAATATATATAAACGTAGAAAGGGTCAGAAAACATTTGACTGCAAGAAGGGTTTAAGTAATGCAAATTCTGATCAGCTGATGTCCATGTTTTTCAAGAGAAAACGCTATATATTATCAGAGAAGAATTTCTGAAGAGAGTTAATTTAAACTGTGTACCACCAGATTTTGACATGGCTCTGGTGTCCAATCAACATGACTAAGCATTTTGTATGTACAATCTATTTTTGGGTAATTGGATAGAACCATGTTTTGACGCAATTTTGGGCTGATAGTTACTTGCAAAATGGACAAAGAACAAACATATAATAGAAACAAAGCAATTTGTCGACCAACCCAAGAAATGTTTAGACATGCAGCTAGAGATAACACTACTAAAGGCAATGTGTGCAAAAAATAATATCAGTAAAAATTATTCTTTCGCAATTTATGAGTTATAGAGTAGATCGAATATTTCTTTACAATTTTTTTCCTGTGGATAACCTTTTGGTGCTGTTCATGTTGGTAACATTGGTGAAGCACAAACAAGACAGAAACTTATTTGAAGTAATGAAATCAGAAAATTGTGTTACTTTAAACAGCATCAAAGAGTTTCCCAAATAGGTGAAAATCTATTATATACTGCTATATCTGTTTCTGCCCTTTAAAATTGGAATTTACGAAAGTGACTAAAGAAGAAGAGGAGGAGGAGAACGTAAAAAGGTACGCAATTCAAGAACCTTGAGGATTATTCACAGATATTTATTCAGCTCAAGATAACTTGGAGACATTATGGCTTTAATTAAAAGAGGTGAATATTTTTAGATCAGATCATTTTCGTGACAAATAATTTCTAATTTTAGCTTAAAAATATGCTACAAAATAATTCGGTAGGAAGAAATATTAATTAGAAAAGCATTGAAATAATTTTTTTTTTCATTTTGTTTGATTTTGTTCATGGTTTCGATTTATTTTTGTTTCTGCTCTTTTTTTTTTTAAAGAAAATTTTTTCTTATCACGCATAAGAAAAAGAAAAAAGTCTGTGTAACAGAATGCAGTAACTGTTATTCACTGCCACAAAAAACAACAACAAAAACAACAAAAAACCAAACAAAACAAGCAACCAAAAACTGCTCTTTAAAAAGTTTGTTTAAAAACACAAGGTGAGCCAGAAATCTATTTTATGGATTGAGGTGATTTTTCCTCGCATAAAAGAGGTTATCGCTTAATAGAATTTGATGGAATATTTTTACTGCCATGTAACCCTTGATGTCCACCTCAGACAGAATAGGACTATACAAACTAGAACCTATTCCCCATCAGATGACCAGCAACGGAATTTGAGCACCGAATCTCTGAAATTATAGCTGCATAATCATTCTGAGAATTTTCTGCTTTCTAAGCGACTCTTCTGAGCTGTCAAAGACCTAGAGAAAGTTAGGCACAAATGTAAATGATGACTTTGCCAAGTGTCTTGTTCCGCATAACGTGAATTTAAAACTTTTTATTGAGGGTAGCTTCCTTGGATGCTTTTTGCATCAGACCTAAAACTCGCTGTATGAGCGGGAATTTTTCAGACCTTATCTTTTCAAGACAGACCTAGATTCTCATTTATGACGCTGACGTGTAAAGAGAACCCTAACCAGAGACACCAAAAATACGCAGACGAAGCTTTGCGACATGGCAAAAATTCATAGCGCGCAACGCCTTGTACTATTTTTGGTATTGTTTTTTGTTACTATTATTCATAACTTCAACTTCCTTTAAGTATATTTCATAGGGCTAAAGAATCAAAAGTCAATCTTATGATATTAATGTTGCGAATTCATAACAATTTTAACTATTCATAAAACTCTATTGCGACATTTCATGTTATGAATAGTCGTTGTGCAAAACCCTTCAAAGCCAAAGCAGCCAGTTCTGTCCTACATAATCATATGAAACGCTCTTACATGGAGGGAGACCCAAGACACCATCACCATTCCTACCTTAGTGGTCAGTGTGGCGCTGTGCAGGATGTCCCCTGGCCAGAAGAGCTGCGACGCCACGGTCACGGCGGTCAAGGAGAGACTCACGTTACCACCAGCGTCGAAAGTCGTGTCCAGGTTATGCTCGTCGTGGAACACATGCTTGCGGATGGCGTTATGGACCAGAGCCAGTATGATGGAGAACCCTCCGAAACCGACCAGCATCAGCAGAGCTGTTTTCTCGCGTGTCAGGACTGGGCTCACGCTGGGGGAGGTCGTTCATGAGATGGGGAAAAAAAGATATTAGAATTCTTGTAAATTATGATTAAAGCAGATAAAAACTGCGGGTGTTATTAATAAATTCCGTTTACAAAATCAATGTCCAAGGAGGTGCACCTCATTTGAACGGACAGGTAATGAAAATAAACTGATATAAGCAACCTTAATACTCATTTCACGACTAAAGGTTCATTTATTTAAGCGCTTTCTCCATAAAATGTTACCTTCTTGAAAAACAGTTCACGGTTATTACCCCCTTCCCACCCCGCACCCCCCATCCAAATACATACTTTTTCCGTCCTCTCCAACGCACCCTTTTTAATTCCAACATTGAGCATAGTTATACTTTATTGTTTGCATGATTAATATGAACCAATGTAGTGGTAATCTTGTATAGACGAAAAAAGCTTTGTAAATCGCTAGGGGTGACCATTCCAATTACCTGATCAAGAATGTGACAAAAATAAAAAGGCGAATTTAAATTGTATGTTTCTCGAAAGAGACTGAAAATTTATTAAACTGTTAAGAAAAAGGGGCACATAATACATTCACTTTGCATTTGAGAAACTTATGCTTCATTTATTGTTATTGAAATGTTGGAAAAGATTTGCACGAAAGAGAGGCTAACGAAAAAAAAGAGCCAAATGAAAAAGAGGAGAGAGAGAGAGAGAGAGAGAGAGAGAGAGAGAGAGAGAGAGAGAGAGAGAGAGAGAGAGAGAGAGAGAGAGAGAGAGAGAGAGAGAGAGAGAGAGAGAGAGAGAGAGAGAGAGAGAGAGAGAGAGAGAGAGAGAGAGAGAGAGAGAGAGAGAGAGAGAGAGAGAGAGAGAGAGAGAGAGAGAGAGAGAGAGAGTTTTTCCGCTACTTGAACCATAAGAATCGATGTGTTCAAATGGAATGTCTTGTTCTTATCTTGAGTTTTAATTGACTTGAGAGTTTCACACTAGCTACATCATGGTTTCTGCAGTGGTTTCTAAGATTATTTTAAACTTAAGAATGTTTTCGAATGCATTAATGATTTTTTATTTTCTTATTCAAGGCTGAAGTTATTTTCAGAATATCGGTCACTGAATTATTATTGCTTCAATTTACTGAGTGTATCTTCTCATTCATTCATTTGAAATGCAAGGGATACCTTCGTATAAATGATGAGACATTGTTTTACTTTTCAAGTTACAAATTTATAATATGATTCTTATAAAAGTAAAAGTTAGAAATTGGGTATTGGTTAAACTAGCAATCTGCAAACGTAATGTTTTGACTGTAAGCATCGTCAGATTTTTATGATTATAACTATATTGGTTATGGAATTCTCTACGAAGAAAAAAAATGACAGAAAACAGGGTTGTTGAAACTGAACAGGAAGTTTCATACTGCCTAAAAATAAAAGAAGTCGGCAAAACACAAACTAGCATAAAAATTGGGATCATCCATTGCAAATTGGTAGTCAAAGGCAAAAAGAATGTAGAAAAGAGACGTAAGCGATAAATAAGATACGGTATAATAAAGTTGCATAGAGGATTAAGAAATCAGTTCAATAACCACAGAAAGGATAGCGAATCAAATTAATGGAAATACTGCGCCTCAGAGAATTTTAACGTAGAATAACATCTGTTATGCGGCGCCGTTGGAGAAATAGTTTTCACTTGAGATCAGTGTTCGATCTACTACGCTTCAGTTCAAATCTTGTGCGCTGGAGAAGGAGGAAAGACCGCCCATGCCCGCTTTGCCAAGCAGAGCATGTCCTAAGCTGTGGCAAGATAGCCCCACTTGTTAGGGCGATACTACTGGGTGGATAACAAAACGCTTTCATGATTTGCTGCAGCCTTTTAGTCTGCCTG
>JAWDGP010002895.1:1840000-1867500 GCA_033675545.1 Elysia crispata | reverse complement strand
TCTGTTTAAAGGTGATTCGATTGCATCCTTTGGACACCAGGGCAAGATGACTTAATTAATAAAACCAAATGGATATCAAATAGTTTAAGTATTCATAATTTAGACATTTAGGAAGAGGAAAAAAAATACAGTTTTCATCAAACGCATAGACTTCGCAAAGCGAAAATGCTAAATCAAATTTCATTTGGTTTCAAGCAAATATTATATTTCATTAGATAACCATTTAAGGTTGTGAAAATCCACACATACACACACGCACACAATCACAAAGCCTAGAGGCACAAGAAAGGAAGCTGTTATGACATCCTCTCAACCCCTGCCACTTCCATTTTACCACCACCTCCTCAAGGTCTGCCACTATTGGCGAATGAATTTACGACTCTTCGCCCAGTTTTATTGGTCTCGTCGCAGAAAGATTAATTAATGCCCTAGGAATTCACTGCCTACGTCATTAAAGGAGAATACTGTTCATTAGTTAAGTTAGATGGAATTTCTCTCATCAAACACACCTTGTTTTACTTCATAATTATTTATCATGATGATATCATTTATGGAGACTTTAAAAAAAACAAAAAAACAAAAAACACAGAGGACAACAAGAATATCAAACAAAAGAAAAAGATTAGCATTTGTTAGGTTTCCACAAAATTCGAGGCGTTTTAACAATTGATAAAAACTATCATTTTCACGTTACGCCCACTTTTACAGGATTAATCAGCTTATAACTGTTCCACTAAGTTAATTCTTGTATCTCGTCAAGATGGTGTCCGAATGCTCCTGATGTGTATAAAATTCAAGTTACTAAGCTAAATAATTGCTAATAATATGCTCTGCTCATCTTTTGCTTCAGAGAAAATCTGTGATTTTAAAAACCGTAGAGCTAATCAGAAGAATACAATGAATGTTTAAAGTTAACCCGTTAACTTGTAAAGATTTTGTGCGCTCAGTCAGATTTGGGTTAAACAATTTTCCTCGGTATGAAAGAAATTTCGTGGTCGGGATCAAACGTAAAGAAAATATGAGGTGGAGGGTTAAGATAGGTTCTCATCGAATTGGTTATTTTCCAATTAAAACCCATAGGTTATAGCGATATTTTGAAGGTTATGCGATAAATAACATTTAAAAGGGATTTCATGAAAAGATATTTTGAATCGGTCCCCTTGAGGTAACATGAGTATGTTGAGTATAAGTCCATCTTAAAATCTAAGAGTGAAACACGTTATTGACTGATGAAAAAAAAAACGTCGGAACTGATGAGGTGATAGTGTGGACTTAAGCGCCTGTAATAATAATTCTAGACAAAGAAATAGATAAAAAAAAATTCTAAAAGAAAAAAGAAAAAGAAAGAAAAGGAGAAAAACAACTGCAACAAAAACTTGATTATTTTAATTTTGCCAATGTAAACATTAAATAGAAACTTCGAAAGCAATCATTAAAAGTTAAAAGATCTCGGTTGAATTAATCTAAAATACTGCTGAGTACTAAAATGATTGAAAATCTTCTTGATCAATATTCTCAGATAAACGGGTAAATCTCATACAAATCACTTTGAGCCTGACCATAACAGTTAAGTATTTTCTCTTATCAAGCTTCAACCCTGCTCGCATTCATCCTATTTCTATGCAAATTGTCAACTCTGAAAGATATTCTTTCGGAAAAACCCAGTGTGGCTTACCCAGGATCTGGGGAAAACCATGCCCCGTTATCGCACAGACAATCTGTCACTTCATCAGAATCATATCGATAACTTCAAAGCTTTCAGCACGGCACTGACAGATCCGCGTCATAATAAAACAATTTCTAAAGATGGAGTTCCCCCCCTTCGTTTTCTTTCCTCTAAAAAAGAGTTTCTGCTGTGATTGAGTCTTGCGGCAAGCCAGAGGCTCTGCACGACTTAGATAATCTAATAGCAGTCAAGGCGGTTTCAGTCTCTCAGCGGTAACCGAGGTGATAGGGTTTTACGGTGCCCGTTACTTGCCCCGCATTTTGGGGTCTCAGTTTTTTTTCTTGGTTTGCAGCGGCACAAATTGTGATGCCTAGTTAAAAAGCTAAATTATACTTTCTAAACAGGAAAAGGTAAAATTTATGAACGTGAAAAATTATCCTCCTTTTAGAATTTTTTTTTGTGGTTAACTAGGTTTAAATCGCATAAAAGACCGGAAAAAATAGCTGAAACAGCAAAGACTGAGTCGAATAAAATAACGTCGTTTGCGAATCAAAAAATGCTATGGGAATGGTAGCAAAAAACAAAAAACAAAAAAACAAAAAACAACAACAAAAAAAAAAAAAAAAAGAAAACACACACACACAATAAAAACCTTTTAATTTAATACAAACATAGGAAGAGACACAATTATATGCTTACTTAATTGAGTTACAAGTTAAACGTCTAAATTTAGAGCGATGACGTTTACTCCAAAGGATCCTATTTTAGATGACATAATTTTCTATCATTTCTTTCATTTCTTTTTCTTTAAATTTTAGAGAAGTATACAACTGAACTTGTCTATAAGAGTGTGGACAAATTCATTACTGAGCCAGAAAAAAAGATGAAACAAATTGTTGGAATATGTGAAGGATAGAATTATTTTTCTGGACAAAATGAAAAGGATATAATTCTTGTCGACTTGGTACAAAGAAACTCTTCTAAACTAAGATAGATTTCTTAAAAATTCAAATTCACTTAAAGATTCTTTATAAATATTTACAATCGTGAAGTTTAAATGAAGACGAAGCCATCAATTCCAGCAAGGCAGTTCACAGCATTATAATGGCATTAAAAAAAAAATCTTAAAATAAACGACAAAAGTAGTCTATTTCCTAGATTAGCTCTGAATTGATTGATTACCGGACTGTCATAATCATAGAGATTCAGGCTAACAATGGCACTCTTTAATTTCTGATTCGCACAGCCTTTGAGTATTACAACATTCTACTCACCGTCCCTTTAACAAACAATATATTGAACATGAATCTAACATAACGCAATAATTAAATTTTCCTTCCCTCCAACTGTTTACCACATGCTCATAAAGCAAATTTTTGAAGCGCGTCTAATTTTCTCGAATGCTCTCGTGCTTGGAAACATTCGCTTTCAAAACAGATTTAATTTCGAAATCGTTTGTTTGTTAAAATATTGTGCAAAGGTTGAGTAAATAGCCTCAGTCGAACATTGTTTTCTTGTTTGATTAGAAAAAAATGTTTCTGGGAAAAATGCTTTCTTTAAGATTTTTATACGTTTTTATCATATCTTCTGCTTTAGTTTTCCTAATTTATTCTTGCCACGCATTTGTTTTAATACTTTTAGTTCCTTATATTCACTCCCTCCCTCCCCCTCCCCCCCAAAAAAAAAATCATAATTTAGTACAGCGACGGGGGACTAGGGCAATGATGAGCCAGTTAAATATTTTTAACACAGCCATTGATTCAATTGATGACCTCTTGTTTGTTAATCCAAAGCTCCTGTGACTGAACTTTCTGGCAATCCCTTTGCTTAACCCATGAAAAACTTTTCGGTTTCTCTTATTTAAAGATCCCGCAATTACAAGTAATGAATCCTGTGGAGTGGCCGGTTTAGTTTTATAGGAAAATTTGAGGCTGACTTCAGTTTTAAGCTATTACAGTGGTTTTACTTATACAGCAAAACTACAAAATCTAATTAAATATTTTTTTTTTGCTTACAGAAGTACATGAAATAAATTTTGCTTAATGTTTACCCTTAACAGACAGGAATGCTAGGTCTGTCTAAAATGTTTCCCATTTTTTTTTCTCAATAGCAACATTTATTTTCTTCGCAGACTTGTGGTTATTACAGAGAGTGTAGGAGCCTACTCCAGGATTTTTTTTTTAACAAATAAGGAATGCAGGATTGTTCAAAGAACGACGAAACCTCTTATTTATATTTCTACATAATTGTATTGTATAAGAATGAAGAACGCGTTTAGAAAAAAAAAAACCAAAAAAACCCCCTTTATTAAGGCCACTGATATATTTAAAACTACATTTTAATAGCAAAAATTAGGATAAGAATACGGAAAAAAAGCATTTATCGGTGAAATAGAATAAATCAAGGACAAGAAGAACGACACAATGGTTTTAAGAGCAAAGAACAATAAATGTAGAGAACGAGAGAGAGAGAGAGAGAGAGAGAGAGAGAGAGAGAGAGAGAGAGAGAGAGAGTGAGAGGGGGAGAGAGATAGCATAGATAGACAGAGAGAGACAGAAAGAGAGAGAGAGAGAGAGAGAGAGAGAGAGAGAGAGAGAGAGAAACGGAGGGATGTTAGCGTGTAAAAGATATATGTATGTATATATATATATATATATATATATATATATATATATATATATATATATATATATATATATATATATAAATTAGATCAAGTACAAAGAAGAAAGTAGAAAACCTAAGTCCTCTCAATTAATGTATTGTCGTGAACCATAAAAAAATCAATCTTTTGATTTTTTTATTATGATTACTTTATCTTTCTGTCACTCTATTTTTATCTTGCTCACTTCTTTTCTCTCTCTCTCTCTCTCTCTCTCGCTCTCTCTCTCTCTCTGTCTGTATCTATCTACTTACCTATCTATCTCTCTCCCCCTCTCACTCTCTCTCTCTCTCCCTTTCTTTCTCTTTTTCTCACATTCTGTAATTTTCTTGTAAATTTTCTTTACGTTCAAGAGGTCAGTATCTTTAAAAAAAAAACTAAAAAAAAAAAAAAACAAGTGGGACTCTTTGCTTTCAATTACGTTACTTTAAAAGATGAAAAAAAAACAACAAAACAAAACCAAAAAAAAAAAAAAGAAACGAAAATTTTTACAGGATAAAATAACACGGCTTAATAATGAAGTTTTATGCTTATGAGACCGCCAACATCCAATATTTTTTTGCCCTGAATTCTGGAAGCAAATGACAAAAGATATATTTTATCTGAATTAATAATTCACATTATCGTACCCTTGTTTAACAGATTGAATTAAATAGTATTTAGAATGCCTCTTTCAATTTTTTTATGTGTTTGCTTTTTGTCTTTAAAAAAAAAAAACACAAATAAAAAAAAAAAACTAACAAAAAAAAACATTATTAAATTGAATTTTTTTTTGGCTAATTAGAACATTAAAATTACAGTGAAATAGTAAAAAAAAATTCTGTGCCAAGTTGAAAACCTTTGATTCTAGTTGAATCTCGAAAATCAAACAATGGTGAGAGGAGAGCAAAAAGGCGTCGGAAAATAATTAGCTCAATGTGACTGAGGCGTACATAGGGGAAATCAAAATCTCAGCCTGCAGACGGGTTTTGACACTGGTATTTTCAGTCAATAGTCTTTCCTGGTTCCGCCAGATCTTAACTTTAAAATTGCAAATGGGACCAGCTGCTAATGTAACCGTTTTCCTGACCTACATTAAAAGATATTTATTGTCTGAAAAAATTTTCCTCGTGTGGATTTTTTTCGGTTAATCATTACTTGAAACATTTATATACAGATATAATTAGGTTCCTTAATGCGTCCCGAGGTTTTCACTTATTACGAGGGAAAAGACACACCGCTAAGAATTAATATAATTTTTCTAAATACTGCTCTCAATACAAGGAAGTCCGCTTTGCCTCTCTGATTCTGTTATAATGGTTCGGTTACTATTGTTGCTCTTTTATGAAAAAAAGACACAAAAAGATAAGACGAAAGGAGAAAAGTTAAACGTGAAGAGATATATATGAAAAAGGTAGTGAGAGAAAGAGAGATGCAAAGACACACAGACGAGTAAGAGAGGTAGAACAACATAGAAAGACAGTGAGATAAAGAGGGGGAGAGAGTAAGAGAGAGAGAGAGAGAGAGAGAGAGAGAGAGAGAGAGAGAGAGAGAGAGAGAGGGAAAGAGAGAAAGAAAGAGAGATGAGAGAGACTTACCCAGACGAAGAGAAAACAAAAAGATTCACACACTTAGAGAAACAAAGACAGGCAGCATAAACCTTTAAAAGAATAAAAACATTGGAGATTGAGCGAGCGGGATTGGAGTGAAAGAAAGAAAATAAAAAAAAATTGAAGAGAGAGGCTGGATTGTATGCTAATATAGAAATGAAAGAGAGAGAGAGAGAGAGAGAGAGAGAGAGAGAGAGAGAGAGAGAGAGAGAGAGAGAAAGACAGAGAGAGAGAGAGAGAGAGAGAGAGAGAGAGAGAGAGAGAGAGAGAGAGAGAGAGAGAGAGAGAGAGAGAGAGAGAGAGAGAGAGAGAGAGAGAGAGAGAGAGAGAGAGAGAGAGAGATTGGTAACGGGCTATAAGTAGATAGAATTTCTTTACCATATTTTTTTGTTAGAAGCATCTCCGACTTTTTCACTTCTAGTTTCCTCTCACTAGAGAACGAATCAAAAGATTGATCTATATATAAGAAAAAGCAATAAAGTACAAATGCCAGTCCAAATCTCAGACCAGTGCAACAGTATTTGGCATGTCAGTTGACAATAATTGTCAAAATTCTTTTGAAGGCGAAACGACTAAAATCGCGGAGAGCAAAATCCCCTGCTCCTCGTCGATCACAATAGCGCAAAGAAAATTGTTCTCCTCCAGTGATCCTTTTGGAAAATAGTATTATTCGGGGAGTCTGAAAATTGACATTTAAGTCAATTCATTGTAGATTGCTCATTTCGACTTTGAGATACAGCGCTATACAGTTATTTAAGGATATCGTTTTCTCAATGAGGCCAAAAAGAAGATATTTTGTAAAGCATACCGTAGAAAAATAAGCTTGAAGAAAGGAGAAATGGACAAAATAATGATCATAGAAGTAAAATGGTTTGGTTGACAGCCAGGATTACTCATTTTTACTGCTAGCTCGGGATTTAACCTTTAGGTTTATTGGATAATGAAGAAAATTACTAAATTACGATGCTCCCTTAAGAAGTCAAACATGACAGTGCTAACGTCTCAATGTTTAACAGATCTCTTAAGGTTAAGATTAACAATCAAATTGATTTTTTCACACGGAAGTAGCAGCAACACGATGTTTTTCGGTGTTTTCATTAATCGAAACAAATACTATAATATGTTCGCAGAAACTGCATGCAGCTTTTACCTCTGAAAGTGTTGATGAGAAAAAAAAATTTGTGCGCTTTTAGAAAAACCTATTTCGCTGAGGGTATGACAATTTTTTTTTTCATTCAATATTTACCCTAAAAAACGTCAAAGCATTGGTCTAGAACGCAATAAAATTAGTTTAACCACTCAAAGTAACCAAGCACAATTTTCCATTGTATGTTCAGTAAATTTGTGTCTTTAAATAGGTTTGTTTTTCCATTTCGAGCAGTTTCCATTGATAAAATGTGTTGATTCAAGTCGGCAAGTCTTTAACCTTTTGAACATGTAAAGTTCCCGGTAGGTCTTCTCGGCAAAGTATTCACCTGTGATATTCCTGACCTTTGGATATTGTTTACTTTAATTTTTTCAATAACCACTTAGTGAACCAGGAATAATCGGGAGACCGTGTCTATGTTTATACTATTCAGACTAGTTTCGCACATTAAGCTTAACGTTAAAGTAATGGTCTATGAAAAATATTATTGGTCTATTGCAATCTTATGCTTTAAACTCAACACGTCTTGTGCTAAAGGCTCCTTTTCCTTTAGAAATGAAAGGAAAGAACAAGACAAATTACCAGATCGCTCTTCTAAACCTTTTGAGCAGTTATTGTAAAGCATCATTGCAGCGTTGCAAAAACTGCATTGTAACCTAATTGTGTAATGGGTGGTCAACAAATATTGATGAAGCCCCAGTTTACCGTCTATGGTGGATTGGGTTTGTATGAATATCCATCAATTTAATTCGTCCAGGCATTTCACTTATTAACAAGCTACGACAGTTAATTATGCCTCTCAACTTTTCTCAGACCCAATTATCTAAAAACATAAAAATTTGACACGAAGTGTTTGTTTAAGAGGAGATTCACTTCCCACGCCAATCGCTAAAAGACGGCAATTAGGAAAAGGCACGGTCATTGATGTTTTTGTACATGCTCATTACTGATCTAGAGTGCAGGAGAAAGATAGTTTCAACGATAATAGTAATTTGAATGTGCGCATGTCAAATCAGTTCATTTTCAAAGAAAAAATTTTTGAGTACCAAATTCAAAGTTTGCCCTTTCTGAGATAAAAAGGTCAGTCGACCATTTAGATTGTCGAGGCCCATAATTTTAAAATACTTTGATTTTATATATAGATGCAAAGAATATATTCGTTTCTTTATTTTATAAGGAAAATTAATGGAAAAAATCTAAAGATGTGTTTATTTAAACTTAATTCCAATAAAATTTTTATTCCAGCATTCGATGGGTAAAAAAATCGAAGTTTTTTTTTATTTCACAGGAGCATCGATGTTTCTGAAATTGAAACTTCTTCTCCGTAGAACTTACGCTCGTGCTAAAATATTTCATTGTTTTATTTTAAAAAAAATGAATTAATCGAGCTTTTGGAGAGAGTAGATGCTTATTGATAGTTTGATTTAGTCCAGCTACTTCGAGGTGATTTCATTCATCTACGTTAGAGATATTTTTTTAAGCGATATAGACTTAAAGAGGAAGTGACCTCTGTATAACAACAGCACGACCATTATTTCTCATACTATCTTTTTGTTCATCTGTCTTTGCGTGTGTTAGTGCCATAGAATATTACACCTTATTACTGCCAATAAATAAATGTATAAGCCTACCGCGTAACCCAGTTGTGATGCCTAGATATCTTTCTTTTTTTAAAAAATCAGCTCAGTTTTTTGCAATTTATATCAATATCAATACAAGAATAATCTAAGACATACGTCAGTTAAGAATAAAAAATAATTGTACAAATACAACTCTGAATAAGTTTTCATATTAAGATAAATTTCGGTTATAACCAGTGCGTTATCCATCGAATGAGTAAAGTATTTACAAAAGCACATCATGATTGTTGAGGCCTTTATCTGGCCGCTTTCGTTATAATGAGGTTTATGGTTTGTTTTATAAGTATTGTGACTCGATACTAAATGGAAGCAGATTAACACAGAAGCTGTGTGGTAATAAGGCCACCAATCTTCTCTTCTACAGGCCTTACACCTGCATGCTTTCAATGCGATTGAATATCGGATTCAAGTGAACTGTTCCGAGCCATTTGTGCTAGATATGCCGTGAAACTGGAAGGATGTTCACGTTAAATATAATTTGGCCCAATTGGTTAAGCTCGTGCAAGATCAAATTCTGTTTGGTGTGCAAGCTTCATGCCATCTTGCCTCTGCTGCAGCAGATCTCCGCTGTCGCTTTAGGTCCAGTTCAGACAGGACGTTCCAGTTATTCGGGAGAATGGCGTTTTATTTTTACATTTTTTTAAAGCGGATCCAGAATAATTAAATGCATTTGTCAAGGAATACAACTATTGCAGATTTAGAATTAGCTATTATCCAAATTCCCCACGGCACGCGGTAGTGTCTTGTTTTACTAGGGTGTGGATTTTTCAACAAATAAAAAATATATATGTTGAAATGAAATAAATAAGACTTTTCATCAACGGGACTGTCCTTCCTATGCAAAATTGAGGTAGTGTATCTGCTTGATCTCTGCTCTGTCTTCAAGTGCTTTACCTCTATATAATTATACACTGAAAAGATAACAGAAACAATCTAGGTCCTAATCTCAGTCTGTATAACAAGGACAGAATACTCTTTGATAACCTCTTTTGTTATCAAAAGAAACGGGGGAAATAAGAAACTCTAATCTAATTAGTTGGGACATTAATCTAATCATAAAATTTTATTAATGTAGTACAAATTTAAAGTAAGATATTACAGACGTTGAAATAGAAAAAAAAACAAGGCATTTTGTTAGACATTGTAGTGAGTCGTAACACAAATGAAGCAATGAAGCGCGGCACAACACGAACATAAATAATGAAGCGTTTTAGGACTCAAACATAAACTATGGAGCGCGTCAGGATTTAAAATTAAATAATGGAGCACTTCTGAACACAAAAAAAAAAACAAAAAACAATGGAGCACATGGGAACACAAACACAAACAATGAAGCGTGTCGGAACATAAACATAGAGACTGTAGTGCGTCAGAACACAAACATAAACAATTAAGCGGGTCAGATTATAAATGAAACAATAAAACGCGTCAGAACACAAACAGAAATAATGGAGCGTATTAGAACACAAACGTAAACAATGCAGCGCGTCAGTACATTAACATAAATAACGGAGCGCATCTGAACACCAACATAAACAATTAAGCGGGTCAGATCACAAACATAAACAATTAAGCGGGTCAGATCACAAATGAAACAATAAAACGCGTCAGAACACAAACAGAAATAATGGAGCGCGCCAGTACATTAACATAGATAACAGAGCGCATCTGAACAACAGCATAAATAATTAAGCGGGTCAGATCACAAATGAGACAATAAAACGCGTCAGAACACAAACAGAAATAATGGAGCGTATTAGAACACAAATGTAAACAATGGAGCGCGTCAGTACATTAACATAGATAACAGAGCGCATCTGAACACCAACATAAACAATGGAGCCTGTCAGAACACAAACATAAACAATGAAGCGTGTCGGAACACAAACATAAACAATGAAGCGCGTCAGAACACAAACATAAACAATGAAGCGCGTCAGAACACAAACATAAACAATGGAGCAAGTTAAATAAAACACACAAACATTAACAATGCAGCGCATCAGAATACCAACATAAACTACAGAGTGCGTCAGAATACCAACTTTGAGGAACAACATATAGGCATCAAAATATCAACCTTGGCGAAAGATCAAGTCAGAATAGAGACATTTTGCATGTAATAGAGAATGTTGTTGTTATTATTATTATTATTATTATTATTATTATTATTATTATTATTATTATTATTATTATTATTATTATTATTATTATTATTATTATTATTATTATTATTATTATTATTATCATACTATAATTATTATGTAGCAAAGTGCCTCAAAGCTTCATCACAAATTTAAAATGGAATGTTTCTCTTTATTCAAAAGAACTCAAAAGGAAACGTTTCAAACAGTTCTAAATATATATATATATATATATATATATATATATATATATATATATATATATATATATATGTCAGGCCGGCTAAATCTAGATACTATATTTTCATGACTATTCCTTTTAAAATAACTTTTTAGATATTTTGAAAAGAAAATTAATAGCCTGGTGACACTTTACACGTATCAATAATAATGCCACCTACCGCGATGAATTGAGAAAAAAAAAAAGGAAATTTACAAAGTTTAGGAGATAAAGGCTACATACCAAAGTAGCAATAGGAGTAGAGAGAATGAAATGTAGGAGAGATCCAAATCGGCTCTGTATTGCTACAAATATCGAAACTAAAACTATGATTTTTTTGTTTCTGATTGTTTTCCTGTAGTCTAAACAATCCGTCCGCTACGGATTGAAATGTGAAAAATAAAAATAAAAATATGAAATACTCATTTTAAAAGAGGTAGAGTTGCGTTTATTGTTTCTTTCTTTATTAAAAAAAGCTTCATTGTAATTTTCTTCTTTGCATCAAAATTAAAATAGAAACTAAAGGTTTAGATGATTATATTTTATTACATTTTTTTGGTTGTTTTATCTCATTTAATTTTATAATTTCGTTAAATTAAGGTCCAAAAATACTAACACAAAAAAAAAAAAAAATAATAATAAAACTTTATTTGATCGCTTCTCACTTAAACAAAATAAAAATAAAAAACACAAAAACCGAAGCCAAAGGAAAAGAAATACTACGTGTCTAGTTAATGTTTTTAGTTATTATAGAAATTGAAGTGACGGCTTGATACAAGTTTAAACAAGTTAAAAAATAAAAAAAACCACTTGAACAGAGAGGATCTGTCCGGTAAAATGGTTCATCAAAAATCGAGCAGAAAGTGAGTCAGAAGTAGGTAGAATTTTTTTTCCCCCAAATCAAAGACGATTCTCAGTTACACCACGGTAAGCCGACTTTCTGAAGACTGAGGTGCTCGCTTTCGAAACTCTGTCACATAGCTTTGGGAAGTTTTCTTTCATCCTTTTTTTACAGCATCAAACTCCCAAGGATAGTATGAAGTATGCCAAAACAAATAAAAAGCGGGGAAAAAAAGTCGACTCTTTCAACCTTCATGTACTCGAAATTTTTGCCTCTGGTCCTGAAAAAGTAATATCAGTCGAGCTGACCAGTGATCCTGCTTGGTGGATCAGCTTTATTGACAGTCAGATCTGTAGTCAGTGTAAAGGCGCACGGCAATAAGGAATCAGTTCGGCTACTCTGCTTAAAGAGCTTGTGACTTGCACCCTGTTGGAAGAGTGAGTTTGAGGGCGGGGAAGGAGGGAGAGAGAGAGAGAGAGAGAGAGAGAGAGAGAGAGAGAGAGAGAGAGAGAGAGAGAGAGAGAGAGAGAGAGAGAGAGAGAGAGAGAGAGAGAGAGAGAGAGAGAGAGAGAGAGAGAAAGGGGGGGGGGAGGGGGGGTGAGAGAGAGAACTTTTTCTGTTTCTATGTTGAGCGATTAGTGCAAAATTTTGTTTGCGTTTGGTTCTCTCAATTTCATTCATCCATCTCTCTCTCTCTCTCACACACACACACACACTCTCTCTCTCTCTTACCCTCTATCTTTATCATTCTTTCTTTAAAAAAGCTTAAATTAAGTTGCAGATTATTTATGAAGAGAATCAAGTAAATAGGATGTATTTGTTGAGAGTATGAGCTGAGAATAACACCGCAGTGGATCTATTTCTGGTTCTTTGTTTAATCAGTGCTCTACCAAGTGACTATGATCTGGGCAACTGCTTATTTTGTACAGTGGCTCATGTTAACTAGCAAATCAGTCAATCAAATACGAATTAGGCCTTATATCGATAAATATTGAAACGAAAGGAATTCCATTAAAGATCCACAAAGTGGCTTTCCTTCGATCCACAACAAAAGAGAAACATGCTTTAGTTTAAACAGTCTAATAAACAGTGTCATTGTTTGGGATGCTTACGTTATATTCCTCTTCCCTTACGTTTGGAAGACAAGATCAACGTAAACGTGTGCTGTGATTTAAAATTTTGAATTTTTGAACTTTTTTAAAGTAATATAACGGCCTTTAGAAAGCTATTTTGTATTAAGATCTCTTTCGTTATAAATGGATTTCTCATCCTTAACTACACGCCTCGATATTAGAAAAATTTATTCCACCACACAAACCGGTCAAAAACCCAATTAACTATTGTCTGATGATGCCAAAAATCCATTATAAAATATTGCGAACTCAGTCATTAAAAAATTTGAATGATAGTTATCTCCCTTGTTATTGTTTCATTCATACGAAGATTAAAGAAACATCGTATAATTCGCAGCAGATCGTAATTTCATTGTTTTCCCACCTGAATTTATTTTTTATTAATCTTATCTGAGTTGAATATATGAGATCTTCTGGCCAAGAAACCATCCAACCACTCAGACAGGTATTACTGACGCCACTGAATGACAACTAGGGTTTTTTTTTTTTGGACATTGGAGATAACATTTAAGTGTATGCTGCAGTGTTCTCGACAGTTAAGAAGAACAGAAGACCGACTGTTTATTTACTTGATATCGCTCAATGAGATAAACCTAAAGTACTTTTACTGAAACGAAGCCTTATAATTTCTTTTTTAAAAATTAGCCTAATTTTTTTTTATAACGAATGATTGACTGATTGCATCTATAGCATTTGATATCCTCTCCGTTTCTAGAAGAATATGTAAGGAGTCAAAAGTGTTGATGGGTGCGAGAGAGAGAGAGAGAGAGAGAGAGAGAGAGAGAGAGAGAGAGAGAGAGAGAGAGAGAGAGAGAGAGACAGACAGACAGACAGAGACAGAGACAAAGAAACAGAGACACAAAAATCAGAAATAGAAAGATATATAAATACAGCCTCGCAAATGTAGTTATAGAGAAAGAGAGAGAGAGAGAGAGAGAGAGAAAGAAAGAGAGAGAGAGAGAGAGAGAGAGAGAGAGAGAGAGAGAGAGAGAGAGAGAGAGAGAAATCGATAAAGAAGAGAGTGAGAGAAGGTCAGAGTAAAACCGCATCGGTTTTTTTTTTGTTTTGTTTGTTTTTGATTTAGTTAAGACTACTAAAACTCAAGTTGGCAAAATTGATAATTTTGCTCATAACAATATTCTTGCTCATATGCTAAAATATACCACGAAAAAAAAGTTCTCGTTAACATGGAGTATCCCTCATCAATTCTCCATATTATTTTAAAAAACAAAACAAAAAAAAAACAAAAAAAACCCAGAAAACAAGAAACAAGTAAGAAACATTTAATAATCCGTCTAAAGTTTCAATGTATAATTCATTCGTTTTTATATTCTAAATAAGATTATTGGTGCAAAAATACAGGAAAAAAACAAGAAAAAGGCAAAAACAAACAAAACAAAAAGCAAAGAAAACAAGAACATCCCCCCCCCCCCCCCCAGGTTTTAAAACATGCTCAGGAATAATGCGCTTCTTGGGAATCAAGGTAAATTTCAACAATAAATTCACCTTATCGAAATGACACTTTCAACAAAACACCTCTAACACCTCTAGCAATGAAAAGTGTCACGTTCTTTCATCTTGATACTGTTTTGTAGCTTAAAATAATAAGATACCACGAGCCTGTTACCAAGTGTGAGAACCGCTGTATTTGATCCTGAAAAGTGAGACTGCGCTCCTGTTTTAATTCTCTTTTTGTCTTATTTATCCTTAGGTGCACTGCAGATTTGCATCGTATTTTGGAGGCGTATGCATTTCAAGTCGTTCTTCCATCTTCGACAAAGATTAGACATTCACTAAAGTTTTTTGTAAATGAATCTTTTAATGATTCTTGGAAACAATCCAGTGATGCAACAAATTTACTAAAAATCCGTTTGGGTGTGGATGGTTTACGTTTATTTGGATCTATGCTTTACTGAAAAATCCGTTGGTAAAAAAGGTAAATATGTTGACCACCACACACACATTATGCATCAACGTGATACCGTAAACCACATTCAGTATTTTTTTCATTACCGAGAATGGACTGGATTCAAAAACATTGTATCAGGTTCTAAAACATTTCCTGCGTTTAGCTGAATACATTTTTAATGCCTTTTACTTTTTCAGAAAGATCGTATGCAATGTAATACATGTATCTTTACAAGAAGCCCAGTTTTTCAAGTTGCTATTTTGTGGTCCTGCTTGCAACGGATTATTTTCATTTTTCTTGTTTTCTTTTGCAATTATTTTTTTTTTGTCTCCTTTTCTTCAATTATTATTCTCATCTATTAGTCTTTTATTTGTACCTTTGGGTTCGCTCTCCATGATATTCTTTTTTGCTTAGGTGCGTTATGCGCCGTTCTAAAAACTTAGTGGAAAAATAAATGTACCATAGAAATAAAATGTACTCCCCTGGGATACCTGGTGAAGAAATAAGGAAGTCCGAAGCAAATTATGGAGTGATGAGAGAATAATGTGGCTATTGCTTTAACGCACCTGTTGAGTAGTTCTGGTTATGTGGTCTTGTGACAGGGTCCTCGGTCTAAGGGAAAAATATCACTAGATCTACTTTATGATCAGTTTTGAGCCGTATTTTCTCTCAGACCACTGTAGTAAACAGTGCGTGAATTTCGCTATAATAAAGCTGTTTTGGGATTTTCTTTCTCTGTAGTCTACTTCAATGTCTTGTGTTATAGACACAGCTTTCGAATTTAGGGACGGAGGTTCGAATCTCACTGCTCTTAGTTCAAATTTAAAGTAAGGATGAATAGAGAAATTTCCGTGTATGAAAAACAAAATATTAGACGTTTTTGGTCAGACGAAAGATAATCACAAGAATGTTTTTATACATTTAAAAGTATAATTAGGGAGAAAAGACTTGTGTAAGGTCACTTCTGTTTATTCACATTGAAAGCAAAATAGAAATCAGACTTTATCTTGAATGATCCATCGTTCATGAAGTGAAATTTATTAAAAAATCCAGTTCGAGTTTTATTTGTTCACAGACGATAATGATTTTTAATGCACTTGATGTGAAAATTACTATTGAATGGCCATGAAACATAAATTGTTTAACATCAGTTGATTAGGCCCGTAATCGAAGGTGGCACCATACCTATTTCTCCTTAATTTAAACCAAGAAATAGAACATCAGGTCAGGTGTCTCACAACAAACGAGAAAAAGATGGGTTTAAAAACAAAATAGGGGTAAGAGAATTGGGGTGCATTGAACCTAAGTAACTGGCTTTCTCAACAATATCGTTTCATAAGACGACTGTGCCCAAAATCGTTCTGGTCTCAGGAAGATAAAGTTCGAAATAACTTCAAAATTTGGCGTATATACATTAATTTTCAGACTCTCATATCTAGACTTCGTTTTTTCTAATATAAATCTCTCATGAAATTTCTTTTGAAAAAAAAAAAACAAAAAAACAAAACAAAACATACATTCAACAGAATGTACACTAGATTGAATGATGTAAAAAAATGTGTGCCTAATAACTTGAAAAGCATTCTTTTATTCAGTTATTCTATGCCAATTTTTTAACAGATCTCAAAACATGTTTGGTGAAAAGGTTTCCAGTGAGTGTAAAACTAAAGTGTGCAAAGTCATTTACTATCATTCGCAAGATAGAAAAATGTCAAGATTTGTTTGTGCGGCGGAATATAAGGGATGTAATGAATGAATGAGTCAAATTTGATCAGGCAAACAAAAATATAAAAAGTAGTATAAGTAGTAGTAGTAATAGTAGTAGTAGTAGTAGTAGTAGTAGTAGTAGTAGTAGTAGTAGTAGTAGTAGTAGTAGTAGTAGTAGTAGTAGTAGTAGTAGTAGTAGTAGTAGTAGTAATGATGAGGATGATGATGATGATAATATTAATAATAATAATAATAATAATAATAATAATAATAATAATAATAATAATAATTATAATAATAATTATAATAATAATAATAATAATAATAATAATAATAATAATAATAATAATAATAATAATAATAATAATAATAATAATAATAATAATGATTATGATAATAATAATAATAGTAGTAGTAGTAATAATAGTAATAATTATAATAATAATAATAATAATAATAATAATAATAATAATAATAATAATATTAATAGTAATAATAATAATAATAATAATAATAATAATAATTATAATAGTCATAATAATTATAATAATAATAATAATAATAATAGTAATAATAATAATAATAATAATAGTAATAATAATAATAATAATAATAATAATAATAATAATAATAATAATAATAATAATAATAATAATAATAATAATAATAATAATATTAATAATAACAATAATAATAATCATAGTCATAATAATATTAGTAAAGAAAACGAAAAGGATGACTATGATAACTCTGTGGAGGAAGACTTGATGATCGACATTAATGAACAACAAATAACTATATAAAATAACCGTTCACGTTATAATTTCTTTAAAAAATATTATAACCCTGAGAAAAAAATGCACGAGTTTTAAATTATATTCATAAATTTAAGAATTTTTTTACGCGCCAAAACTTAAACTTTAAAAATCGTTTTCCCTCTTCGTCCAAATACTACCGAAAACCAATAATAGTGATTGCGTATAGTCACTCTATAGCTGCACGTTAAATTACATTTAAGAGTCTTTAATTAAGATAAACTTTAAGCGCCTGATAAGGCCTGCCATAAAATGGGATATAAATGGAAACTTCTTTTTCTCAAGACTGAATAATCTTGCTCTCCAGAAACAAGGAAAGAACCGCATTGTTCCTTAACGAAAATAACCTAAGCGTGTTAGAACTGACATCGATGGAAAGGAATCAATTAACAGATTTCTTTAATGAGAAATCACGGGTCTGGATGAACAATTGCGCTTTGTGGGAACTTGAGAGAGAGAGTGAGAGAGAGAGAGAGAGAGGGAGAGATAGATAGATAGATAGAGAGAGAGAAAGAGAGAGAGAGAAAGAGAGGGAGAAATAGAGATAGAGAGAGAGGGAGAGAGAGGGAGAAATAGAGATAGAGAGAGAGAGAGAGAGGGAGAGAGAGGAAGAGAGAGAGAGGAAGGGAGAGAGAAAGAGAGAGAGAGAGAGAGGGAGAGAGAGAGGGAGAAATAGAGAGAGAGGGAGAGATAGATAGATAGATAGAGAGAGAGAGAGAGAGAGAGAGAGAGAGAGAGAGAGAGAGAAAGAGAAAAGAGACAGAGAAAGAGATTGAGAAGTTTCTTTTCCCTTTTATTCACTGAAAGTGCAAGAAAACAGCGATTCAGACCTATTACACAAGCATCGTGCAGATTTTTTTTTCTTTCGTGAAGAAGAAATTAATAGAGTCGAATCATTTATGACTTTGTAAGTGACCCAGATTCTTTTAAAGGGAAGTTCTTATTGCTTTCTGTGTTGCTTTTTACTTCTTGGGCTCAGTTTCTGTTACGAATTATGATAATCTAAAAGTTAAGACCCCATGATTGAGTCATTTAGTCATAATTGATGTACATGTGTTTGTAATAGAATAGGTTTCTTTTATTAAAGTCATTAAAAGACTAATGCGTTTTCGAATAAAATATAGAATAGTGTTATGTAACTATATGAAAAACACATACACTGCGATAAGCAAAATTTCCTCATTGCATCTGTATATCTCCTTCTTTGTCTCCCCTCTACCATCCTTTCTTTATGCCTCTCCTCTCGTTTCTACCTTTTTTTCTTAGTGTCACCTTGTTTGTGTTATCTCTTTTTGCGCCTTCCCTCCTCCTTCTCCTCCTCGTCTCTCTCTCTCTCTCTCTCTCTCTCTCTCTCTCTCTCTCTCTCTCTCTCTCTCTCTCTCTCTCTCTCTCTCTCTTTTCTTCCTTTCATGAGAATTGCACTATTGTTCTGATTTTTCTTATACATAATATATCCTATAATATTTTTCCTATGATCGCTTCCGAACAGAACCTCTCATACAATTTGCTTTACACGTTATACTACGACAAATTTTGGCACAGGAGCCAAAGAAGAGCAGGATGTTTCTCCGTATAAGCAGGCTTATTATAGGACTAGCCTCTAGCTATGAAATGATTGCCCGCAGTTTCTGAAGCAGGTCCACTTTGTCTAGAATACGACCTTTTCAAAGTAGACACATACCGAAGGCTTGAGAATCATATGGGGAAAATCGAGAGCTAAAGATGCATGCCTTCTACATTAGTTTGTAGATTTTTTTTTTTATTTCGAGATCTGAAAAATGACTTAAAAATTGTAGTTTTAAATTAATACCCTAGGATAATTTTGTTTTTAGGCTTACCTGGACATGTCTACTTTTTTAAAAACGGATCGACAAAAATTTAGATAAAGATGGAAATGTTAAGTAGTTTTTTTCTACAAATATTCATATCAGTTTAACAGAAAATCTCTGTAACGAGATGTCTTACTTCAATCCTACCATCTTCCAGTATGTACAGACACTGCACTTCTCCAGCTACTTGGTCATTGCGTTCATTATTTAAAAAAATATTTCTTTAACCAACATCAAACATATCTAGCATGCACTCTTTTTGTCAGAGCAAGCGAAAAATGTCAGCTCCATGTACGTCCATCTCACCTGAGCAAATAAGTTTAACAAAATGCTCAATCTGGGCCCCTTATTTTTTTTTTTAAGATAAAGATCCAGATCTAACTGACCCAGCCGAACATGTATGAACTGTCTTGTTGGAGCACAATGTATACCTGATAAAGAATGTAAAAAGTTTTTTTTCTTGGATTTTGAAAAAAAAACCAGTTGACCGTTTTGTTATAAATGTTCAGCTGCCTTATAATAAGGCTCTCTGTCTCTCTGTCTCTCTCTCTCTCTGTCTCTCTCTCTCTTCTTTTATATGTTTTTTTATTCTTCAAGTCGAAATGTTTACTTTTTTAAGGTCGTTTTGTTGCAAATGTAATATAGAATGCATATATTCTTTTTATAATATCCAACTTAATCTTAACACATTTTTTTAGAACTATTTCTTAAGAATATTAATTACAAATGTTCAATGACAAGGCAATAACGCAATTTGAAGAAGGGGTATGCAACAGACTATTCAAAAAATATATCCTCCACACAATTAGTTACTCCAATATCATACATTAATGAGCTCTAGGTTTTTAACAGGCCGTTAGTTTATCACCCCCACCCCCTACTCCCCCATCACTCCTCGGGGTCCCTCTTAAAGAAAAAAAAAATAAGGGTGGCAATAATAAAAAAACGATCTAAGTTGTTTCCGAAAAAAAAGATAAAAACAGGTACACCCAGTTTACGAAGTGGTATGAAATCAACATAAAAAAAAACCAACAACAACATACAACTTTTATAAGCAGGGCTTTTTGAAATCTTCCATCAAAAATGTAAAAGATGGTCATCAGTATTTGATATTATTATTATTATTATTATTATTATTATTATTATTATTATTATTATTATTATTATTATTATTATTATTATTATTATTATTATTATTATTATTATTGTTACTACTATAAGCAAGGTTGGAAATAAAGAAACATAAAAATTTTTTAAAAATTCGGAATGAACTTTTCTTTAAAGGTTCTTCTTTTACGATATGTTAGCAAAACGTTTAAATTTTAATATTCATGGTACATTTTATTGCCTCTTGCTCGGAATGGGAAAATGCCGGTGTTAGCTGGATATTCCGAGATTGGGTCACAAACATCAAGATCCTTCTCTGACATGTTTGATCAAACTGCACCGTGTTTGTTTGTTTCGAACAGACCAGAAAATTATTGTTCACGCGACTTATTCCAGATGTTCCAGGGAGTCAACATACGTTAAGCGAATTACTCGCCCAACGCATTCATCGGTTAGCATTTCGTATACTATCAAGAAAGATAAGGCATACCTACAGAAACTGATATCAACGGGTGGCTAAACAATCAGAAATACTGAAATGGACGGGGCGCAATCTTACATCTGAAATAGGTAGTCCTCCTTGGCGTGCTCGGTGCTGATTTGCTCGTTATTGTTATGTTTCAGGTAAACAATTTCTTGGACAGATATGGTGAGAGAAAGATTCTAGAAGCTCTTTGTTTTTCGTTTTATTCTCTCCCACTTTTTTCCCATCTCTTTTTCGGCGTTTCTCTCTCTCTCTCTCTCTCTCTCTCTCTATATATATATATATATATATATATATATATATATATATATATATTCTGTCTCTCTCTTTCTATCTCTTTTCTTTTCTCTGTCTGCTTTGTCTCTCTCTCTCTCTCTCTCTCTCTCTCTCTCTCTCTCTCTCTGTCTGTCTTCTTACTTTCTTTCCATCTCTCGCATTCACAATTCAGAACTATCTCACAGGGATATTTTACAACCAATTCATTACGTTTTATGACAGAAAAAAAAAGGAAAATAATATTATCGTTAAAAACTATCTTCTTAAAACCTTTTCGGCACCATCACGATCTGAAACGACTTCAGCTCAAAAGAGTTAATTTCACGCTTAGAACCATATGTGCTTCTACAGAAGGTTATAGGCATTTTGTTTTGGAAGCCAAGGCATGTGTATAGGCATTCCCAATATTTACTTTGGCTGTCTTATCCATAGACTGTCTGTAATAGATAGGATGAATAGGTCTTTGTGAAGGAAAAAGAGAACAATAAGAAGGATGGGTGAAAGAGAGAGAGATATATATATAGATAGATAGATAGATAGATAGATAGATAGATAGATAGATAGATAGATAGATAGATAGATAGATAGATAGATAGATAGATAGATAGATAGATAGAGAAAAAGAATCAGAGAGATTGAGAGAAAGTAGATAACGACATATTGGATAGGGCGAAATGAAGTTGTAGACATGTACATACATAAATGAAAAAAAAAAAAAGAAAGAGAAGGTGCGAGAGGTATTAAAAAAAAAACAACCAACCAGAAAGCATTACATCTATGTAGTGCTTTCAAAACTATTGTATTACATTAAAGCACTTACCCAATATTTGCTGTCGGAGAGCTCAGTTTAACAGGACAACCACTTTGGTTGAACGCTGTAGAAGTGTCCAGATCTGTTCGCTCGGTCACCTGGGCTCGAACTCCAGCCACCGCTACAACAATAATTGCCGCAGCGAAGGTAAGAAGCGAGCGATCTAAGCAGAAGGCCATTTTGACCCAGACTTAGAGTGCTTGAACTGGCACAGACGAGGGGTGTGAGAAAAACCTGGAGTTCAGCTGTTGAAGAGTTTCCTCACTAAACTGCACTACTGGAGTCATAGCATGTCAAGGCGCATAGGCGAACACGATTTGACAAAATGCAAGTAGAAAAGTAATACTTTGGAAATTGTTTAAACAGAAGGTATATAAAAGTAGACTGAATCGGCGCTTTGTTGTCCCTGTTTTCTATATCTTTCTTACAACATTTTCACAGTTTTTTTGTTATTTTTTTAATATAAGTCTGCACAATCTTTAAATGGATTTTTTTTACAAATAATTATTATATAGAAAAAGTAAAATAAATAAATTCTAAAATCTTCACTTTCCTTGAATTAAAAGCATTCCACACCAAGAACGATTATAATACTAGATTATCAATTGTATGCATTTAACTAAGAAAAATATAAATAATAATGTCTAATTGTAAAAAAAAAAAATTCGGAAATACAGTGCATCAAATTTTTATTGCCGACTTGCTCGATACAACTGCATTCCTAAGTTAATTCTTCGAAAAGTGCATCTCTGTTTATTGTAAAAAAACAACAAAATAAAACAAACAAACAAAAAAAAACAAAAACAAAAAAAAACAACAAAAAAACAACATAAAAAAAAAACATTCTGCAAAACTATGGCGGTCATACAGTCGCAACGTAAATCTAGTTAGTAATCTTTGAAGGTCTTAAAATTTAATGACAGTATGTCTTATCCAGAAAATGAATGAATCTCTCGATATACCACTAAACGTGTGAGGAAACTTTCGTATCACGACAAACAGACGCTTCTCACAGTTACATAGCTGTTTGTGGGTTACCAATCTAGGTTGGAGAGATAAGACACATACAAAGTTTGGGGGCCCGACCTTAGATCTTGTAACTTCTAGTACGCGACGTGTAGGCACACGTACGAAGGTTAATAGTGACATTTATAAACCACGCAATACTGGAAAATTGGTTATTATGATTAGAGATTTTGCTGTATAACAAAGTGGGGGCTACTTCATCTTACTGTGCAGCTTTGTATCGTATGTTTTAATTTTTCTATATCATAACTTGTTCTATTGCATTAATGTTGTAAAGGAAATAGAAACGACGGCAACGCATTCTTAGGGCGCATTCAGAGAAATGAAAAAAAAAAACGTGACAATGTGCAAGTAATTAAAATCGACTTTCTCTTTCAAACAACTAGACTTGGAAACCAATGATCGCCACTTCAGCTTGCTAAAACTTCAATTTTCAAGGTGAAAGCCCGACCATAATTTTTTATTTTTAAAGAATTCAAAACACAGAAGCAATACAATCTTAAAAAAATGATAATAAAACGCGTCTCTAAAACAACCAGCATGTCTCAATGCTTCCCGAGTGACCCTGACACGTGAAGTGAAGATTTCGAAGAATGTTCTCCATGTTTATAAGACTGTGCGAAAGGAATTGTGGGTCAATTAATCGTGAAATAGGCTGTTCCGGTGAGTGCTTATTGTGTTAAGTTTGTGTTAAGCGCACGTCAAGGAGTTTTTCAGTGCAACTAGAAAAATTTGAAGAAATCACTACAAGATTTGCTCCAGAGGACCCTTAATGGGTTTATTTGGTTCCTGTTTAGAAATAAAACGATTAAGCTTTTCAAGATGAAAATGGTTGTTTGGATTACTTTATTTTACGCACTGTGCAAATTGAAATACTGGATATCAGATATACTAGGTTTTACATTGTATTTAAAGGTAGGATTCGTTCAAAGAGTAAGTTTTATAATTTCCGAAAATACTCGTATTAGGCTATTATTTTTGACCGAGTGAATGATATTATTTTGTTATGCATTTTTTGTGCTACAATATTATGCTGGACAAAAGCGATAGTACTTCTGTTATTTAAAAAAAGAAAAAGAAAAAATATTAGTTGGAGAATTGCTATAACTTTTTCTTACACAATAATATTCATTCGCCAATTAGAAAGTTTCTTCTATCAAAGATAACTTTTAATCAAAGTAACGAAACTGAATCATCACACAAAAATAATGCTATTAAAAAAAAGCCGCAGACAACTCACTAAAATCCGAGAATCAGCGTTGAAAGAATAATATTTCTTTCAACTAACAATATAATATATTCGTCTCTCCCGCAGGGTGTAAAGTTTTGCAATTTGCACTGTTATCAAAGGCTTATCGGCAACCTGTCCTTGGTCCCTGTTTCCCCGTATTATAGAGACAACATAGCAGGCCGTCGGTGAACAAGAGAGACGCAAGCCACAGACGCAAACCGCGCCAGTCAAAATGTCTATGTGCTCGGAGACGGTCGGTGCGCTATCAGTGGGTTTATGACCGCAGTGGTGGTAAGGCGAGCGTTCTTAGTGCGCTGGGGAACAGGGAAGAGGTACACGTGAGAAGAAGAAAAGAAGGGATGGTAAGGGATTGAATGGAGGTATCACTGCGAAGATTGTGTGGGAATAGAATATAAAAAAGTTTTCATTTGCTTGTCTTCATAATATTATTTGTATGAACAACAACAGCAGTAGTAGTAGTAGTAGTAGTAGTAGTAGTAGTAGTAGTAGTAGTAGTAGTAGTAGTAGTAGTAGTAGTAGTAGTAGCAGTAGTAGTAGTAGTAGCAGCTGCAGAAGCAGCAGCAGCAGCAGCAGTAGTAGTAGTAGTAGTAGTAGTAGTAGTAGTAGTAGTAGTAGTAGTAGTAGAAGTAAGATTAGTAGAAGTAGGAGTAGATGTAGATGTAATAGTAGTAGTAAATAATTCGACTACGACGATAAAGAAGGAGAAGAAGAAGAAGAAGAAGAAGAAGAAGAAGAAGAAGAAGAAGAAGAAGAAGAAGAAGAAGAAGAAGAAGAAGAAGAAGAAGAAGAAGTGCCCTGTTTGTTTTCCTATTGTTATAAACCTTTTTAATTTATGGACTAAGTGAACTTCTTCTAAAATTTGCACGTTCCTTGATGTTTCATTCTGGAAATCTATCTAAGTGTTTATAACCCATCTTCTATCAACACAGCTGGTCCTGTATTTTCTCATTCCTTTTAAAGATCCTTCTTAACGCTCGTGTTAAGGATACAATGTGCAAACAACAAGTGTCTAGATGTACAGTGTGTTGCTATAATTCAAAGATATCACTTTATTTATAAATTACAAAGCGGCTAAAAGTAGGACGAGTGACAGATGCACTGAAAGCGGCGAGGTATAGAGATGCGCGGAAGGTCATGATCGCCTACGCTAAAGAGCAAGGCACCTGACTGATTGATATAATATTGAGTGTTTAAAGAATCTCTAAATAAAAAGAGGTTTTACAAAAGTATTCAGCTATTCCTATCCCACAGTAAAATCCAGCAGTAAGGCCAAATAATGACCCTTAACAATCGATGGGTGTAGTGGGCAATGAATGCAGAGTCTCAGACTAAATTTGCGTTTCGAAGAAGTTTGTTGAAGAAATATAAGAGTAAAAAAAAATCAGGCTGTCCTATGCTAAAACCAATTCTTTAAAAACCCGATCTTTTAAAAGATTTTTTTTTTATTAAGTAGGTATAGATCTCAAAAAATAATATTTTGTGGCTCGACTCTTCTATCTGTCACTGCTCTCCCTCATGTGAGGCCAAACGTTTTCGTCAAGGAACTTGTCATGCTTTGAAGTTGAAAACTTTTGGAAAGAAATATCAGAACAAATCGAAATACAACATGGACGTTTTATGTCTCTTCTTTAAAATATAATTTACTCTACATTAGTGGCGCTTGGGGTGATAATATAATAAAAACTCTTTTAAAAGTTGCAAAAAAAAAAAAAGGATTATTTTTTTAAGAAATCCAGCGCAAGCGTCAGTGTTATATGTTCTTGCTACTGTTGATATGAAAACTTATACGGCAACAGGAATATTATTCAATGTTTTCCATGAAAAAAAGTACAAAATAATTATGAAGAATAGTGTCCATATTCACAATGTAGCATTATCTACATATCAAAATATAGTTGCAAAGGGGTCTAATAGACTGGCACAAATACTTCTGCCTGATGTGTTCTGTACAACCTTGTTTGATTTACTACAGGGTCGTTTGGGTACGTAACAAAGGGTAATTCATAACATTAGCGTTTCCCACGCTGCTTCAATTGAAGGACGATGGTACAAATTATCGCGTTAATAGAATCAAATCACATCTACAACCCAGTGCAGTATATTGCACTAGCTATGTATGCAGTGGCAGACACAAGGTGTGTGACAACCAATTTTAGCATTCACGCTTGATAAGTGAGCAATATTCTATTCCTCGTCACGAGATAAGTTGCGAGGCAGCCAGATGATGATGTTGTGACATTGATTTTACTTTTCAACGTCTAGGCTGCTCGATTTTTTTAGTTATTTCTCTCTAGAATCCTCTATCTCTATCTATATGTCTGTCTATATCTATCTGACTGTCTATCAATTTATCTCTCTTTCTCAGTCTCCCTGTTTGTCTGTCTCTCTGTCTCTGTCTCTGTCTCTCTCTGTCTCTGTCTGTCTCTCTGTCTGTCTGTCTGCTTTTCTCTCTCTTTCGTTCTTCCTCCTTCCTATTCCTCATACCCTTTTATGTAATAATGCAGAGACCAAATTTCACGTATAAGACCTTGAGACACACGTCAAATAATATAGTGCTATTTCTTCTTGCATGGGGTATTGTTTCGATCTATTAAAAAGGGACTTTATGTTGACATGGACAACACAAACATCTATGTTTTACGAGCATTGTATCATACTTTATCTCTAACTTTTTTTTAACCTTTTCAACTTTTTTGATTGGCGTAGTGATTTGGGTAATCATGGAAAGAAAGTTATATAAGTTTTTGTTTTACATTTAGGGAAAAGAAAAGTCGCTTTACATTTCTCTGTCTCTCTGTCTGTCTCTGTCTCACTCTCTCTCTCCCTCTCTCTCTCTCTCTCTCTCTCTCTCTCTCTCTCTTTCTCTCTACCTCTCAACCCTATCTATCTTTCCTTACTGAAAGAAATAAATCGTTTTTCAAGTAAGCATTATTATGCCATTTTAAAAAGAGCCAGTTTAACTTTTGACTGATTTACATTATAATTATGTTAATTGTCATAAGTCTTTGGTAAAGATTTTTTCCATTGTTGAAAAAATCGTTAACAGAATGCTCTTAATATCAGGAAATTTTGTCATTACCTATATCAATATTTACACACACAGCATACCTTTTAGCCTCTCGATATCAGTTCTAACTTATGGGCTTTACCTGCTGTCTCATCTAAATCTACATACATATCATCCTCACTTTTTTACCGTAATTGATGGCAATGATGACGAAGATTTTAACTGGGAACATTTT
>JAWDGP010002895.1:1797500-1825000 GCA_033675545.1 Elysia crispata | reverse complement strand
GTGAGATTGTGCATGTCTACAGTCTCGTCCAGTGAGCAGCATAATTAGAAGAGTTAAGTATCGTGGACAGGTTTCATCAAAGAACAGACAGACACTTAGGTGAGATTGTGCATGTCTACAGTCTCGTCCAGTGAGCAGCATAATTAGAAGAGTTAAGTATCGTGGACGGGTTTAATCAAAGAACAGACAGACACTTAGGTGAGATTGTGCATGTCTACAGTCTCGTCCAGTGAGCAGCATAATTAGAAGAGTTCATTTTGGCATCGAATTCCACAAAATTGTGGGCAAATATTTTTTTTTTTTTAATTTGTCTTCTGTGGTTGAATTTTACCCTGATTTTCTATTTCTTAACACCCGATTCTAATTGGTTCTTTCAATTTTCTTTTTCATTCGTGTTTACTTGTTTTAAAACTATTTTTTTAAGTAGCTTCTATATTAACGTCATACAAATCTTTGAAAAGCTTCTTACGTAACAAGTTAGCATGGATTGATATATCTAATTATAAATTAATCTGCCTCGAGGCAGTGTTATCAACCTGCATAATGTTATAGTATATGTACTGTTTGATTTATATTTCTCTCTCTCTCTCTCTCTCTCTCTCTCTCTCTCTTTCTCTCTAAATAGAAAAGCAAAAACACCACACTTGGAGGACAACTTGGTAATTATAAAGGATCCAAAAAGGACGCGTGTGTGTTACAATCTTATGAAGCCACAATAAAGGCGAAACGTTTATATGTTAAATCTATACTTGTGTTGTTTCTTTTTTAGTCCCGTAGTTATAAAGTTGCGTGCTTATCTCTTTTTAGACCCACTCTCTCTCTCTCTCTCTCTCTCTCTCTCTCTCTCTCTCTCTCTCTCTCTCTCTCTCTTTCTCTCTCTGAACTATTTTAATCGTAATCTCTCTCCCTATTCCCCCTTTCCTCTTTCTCAATCTATTAACCTGTCTCCGTGTCTGTCTTTCTTTTCTTTTCAGTTAGATATCGCCAGAAAATCTTCTTGAATGGTAAGTCATATTCATTATACATGTACATGAATTTCAATATCTACTATTTGCCCTTTAATTTTTTTTATTTGATAGCCATTGGCTCTTTTAAAATCTACAAAAATAGAGGGGGCCTCTTGTCCTTTTGTCATTTGTTCTATCTCTTTGCCTTTCATTCTCTATTTATCTCTATTTTACATACATATTTCTAAGCTTCTCAGTAGTATCCCATTGCCCCAGTCTTACACCTTTACCATTATCCACGAGAGAGTGAAGGCCGAGATGGAAATCTAATCCTTCCAAATAAGGTATAATTATTACAGAATGGTGGGGAATCTGCCGACATGACCAATACATTTTACCGTCCGTACTTCTTCTTTCCCCTTCGAGCTATGGTATCGTCTGTCAGGAGACAGAAACATGGAAATAAATCTGACTTTGTACCAAGCCGTACTGGTTTACACCAATTGTTCCAGAGAAGGCTGTGGTATGTGATCCTATGAACTAACACACAATAATTTTTTTTTCAGCCTTTAAAAGTTCTTTCATTTCACTTCTTTACATAAACGTCCATTCTTATGCCTCACCATGTCCTTGGTCCAAGCAGCTATCTTTACCAAAAGGGAGGAAAGGCGGGGCGGCGTGCCATGGCCAGAGCGTCACTTCCCCTAAACGACGCACAGTTTACTGGCTCTTGACAATTTATGATTTATGATGGATTTTTAAAGTTAATAAAGACTAAGGACTGTCTTGTTTTCATACATGAACAGCGGATGAGAGATGATAGTCTAATTTCTATAGTTTTCAAATTGTTAGGAATTATCGGTGTCGTCACACTATTTTCCCTATTCGAGTAAAGGGTTTGAGCCCCTTTAATAATTTATCTTTATTTTTTTGTTGCTTCGTTTCTAAACCTCAATATTTTTCGACGTAGCATTCATAATTCAAGATGTAAAATCTGTTAAGCGTCTACAAACCTTTTAACAACACGCGGTTGGATTTATTTCTTAGTGGTTGATGTTTAGAGGTTAGGCATTCGCATGGATGTAAATCGGATCTTCGGAAGTTCTGAAGATCCAAACCAGTTCCGTAGAGCTATACCATGCATGCCCAACGGAATTGATTTTGATGAACAGAGAGATAGATCTGTTTTATGATTATGCAATCAATTCTATATTCTAAAGTCTAAGCATACCAGTGCGCGCTTTCTCTCTCTCTCCCTCTCTTCCCTCTCTCTCTTCATTGTCTCCACTAGCCACCTGTAAACAAAGTTGAGTCACCTACACGCTTCGCTGAGCTGCAGTCTGTCAAAAATGTAGGCGGAGAGTTATGAAACCTTGCATTGACAACAAATACCGTCTCTGCAGCCATAAAATCGTACAAGTTTGAAGTGTATGAGAGAAACAGATGTGATTCAAAGACTAGAGGTGCAATAGACCACAGACACAATAAAGGGGTGGGAAAAGAACAAGAGGTATGTGTGTGTACATGTATATGTTAGAGGAGAAAGGGGATCGCCGGCAATTCTCAGACTTTCAAAGGTGTGAGCGAAGGTATTAAAGGGTGACCCTATTTCATTTCTTTGGTTGTGAGTAACATGAATACAAAGAGAAGGAAATCTCGATCGACTTGTTGACAAGCCAGTGAAGGGTGACTGTTATACCACCTTCTCTGACATGGCACAATTTGATCGTGTCGCCTGATACTTGATTCATGTGTGGTCTCTTTTCACACCTTTTCACGTGGGGAAGGATTTGAACAGTTTTTCTTATAAGACTTGCGATGAATAATAGAAATACAGGGGGCAAGAGTCTATTGGATACGATGGAATGAATTCTTTCTTATTTTTCCCATTCTAATACATGTACATGCCATTGCCATTGGTATGTAGAGTGGAAGATATTGATTGGATTAGCTGAAAGAGATAATTTTCTAAATTATTCATAAAAAATTAAAATGGAATTAAGCTCTGTTTATTCATATTTTGAGTATTTTAATTGAGCCAACTAAAAATTAGCGAAAGTTGGAATTGGGCAAGCAAGGTGATCCACAACCCAAAATCGTCAACTATTTAGTGCTGTACAGCTGAACTAGTACAGGTGACCAGATGCGGGCCCTCCTGTGTAACCATTTAACAATGTCCTGTCCAGTAACATTACAGCGAGTTAATTCTTTGTCATTTGCTTTCCCGTGTTGTCCTCTCCTGTCCTAGTCTAGGTCACAATAGCAGCGGATTAGCCATCCAAAGGCGCTAACGTTCTCACTTCATGTAGCCGATCAGACCCCCCTCTGCCTCCACCCGGTGAATCATTTAATTCCCATTACGAACGGTATTTCCCGATGAATACCCCTGGACCAGGTTGACATTCCGGGGTTTAAATTACAAGACGTCAGATTTATTCCAATCTGGTCGCGTTGTTTACCACCACCCTTTTATTCACTCTCTCCATCAAAGATTGGGATATTGAAACCAATCCTTTCTCGCTCGATTCGACACAGTCGTGTAATGTCGTATAACTTGTTCCATTTTATTTTTCTCATGAATAACGATAGCTGTTCTTGTGTTACAGGTACATGTCGCCGCGTCTGACTCGAGAGGGTGACGGGAAAAGTACGGAAACTTTTCAAGCTTTTTTATCTGGATTTGTCATTCAATAAATATCATTTACTTGAAGTGCGACACGCCTTGGTTTCGAGCAGGCAAAGCAAGTCACCATAAAACATTATTACAGTATATTCTTTTGTTGCCTTTTCGTATTGAGGTTCATGTTTTTAGTAAGATCGGAACAGTCGCACTCTGCAGATCTGACGTCATCACCATGGTCAGCAGCTGCCAGATTGGCATGTCTCTTGAGGATAGCCTATTTCTCACATCGCCGCATCCATTGCTGTTTCGGTCCAATAAGTTTTGTCGGATGAACAGCATCAATATCTTTTGTTCGTTGAGCTTGGCGAGTCTCGTACCTCTTTGAGTTTATCATTCAGTCATTTTGTTTGTTGATTCTTGATGGACTTGCGCTAAGTATCATTTGGTTCTCCTCTCAGAGCAGTTTTTTTCTTGGAGACTGCGATTTAACTTTATTGCAAATATTGAAGACGGTAGTGGCATCAGGCCCGATATCGGGGACCATCAGTTTGGCTATAGCAACGGTATCGTCAATGGGTATTTGATTGTATTTTTTCAAGTCACGCAGTTAATGTAGGCCGTCACACAAATATTGACTGATCAAGAATCATCGAACCCGTAGTCTTGCTGGTTATTTGGGCATCACCGACGACACAACAAGAATACGCCTCTCTCTCCCTCCCGCAATAAGGTTCGTAAACTATGATATTTGTTTAGTTTTTTATTTGCAGTATCACGCATAAATGGTTTGTAGTAAAGAGCAAAAAGAGCGCACCGAAAGTATTATTGTTGGTATGACTTGAACACAGTAAGTCCAAAAAGTATGCTGCAAATAATTGTAACATTAAGACTTTTAACGAGGTCCTCGCAAGTAAATGTCTGTTTTTGAAAATTGCACGCATTATTTCCGAAAGTCTTCTTTAGTTATGTCTGGAATCTACTGAAAGCCTCCCGCTAGCCAAAAATAAAATAAGTGAGATTCCGATTTATTTTCAATAAACCAGGAGGTAGTCACAAAGAATACACAAACGCTGAAAAGAACATGAAATGTACGGATAAAATGCAGGACATGGAAGTCATGGAGCGATGATTTCCATATTCTTCTTTGTCAACGAGCCATTCAGATTAATGCATCTGCAAAAAAAAAAAAAAAAAGAAGAAACCAATAACATAAAAAGCAGTGTAGTTTATGAAAAGTCATCATAATTTTTGTAGATGGCTCAATGACCACGAAGCACCCATTGTATGGGGTTGAAAAAAAAATCAATCCAATAATAGAGTGCAATTCTATTGATGCCCTCGAGGGCAAGCCGAGCCATCTTCTAGGCCCACACCTTCTGTATTCCCTTTCCTTTACTTCACCAAGAGACGAGGAAGGCCACATTCATCGTATACCAGGGATTAAGCACAGAAAGGATTTGAGCCGACAATGTTGTGGGAATCCCTGCCAGTATCGTGTGTCAGCAGGAGACATCCTCAGCGCGCACGTCCCGACTAAAAGTGATATCGGCGTACCCTTGCCCCGGCGGCTGCCCCCTCAAACCCCTGGTCAGATTAGGATAATTGCTGGGGAAGAGGAGGTTCTATTGAGCCGCCCCGGGTGTCCATTACCGAGCCGGACAAGAGTGACCAGCGCCGCCGGCAGGTTCCTTGTGTGGGTCTCACCCAGCTTTTTTGTGGGCCACAGATGCTGTGATTTTGTCCGCTCTTCGAAAATCTGCTCGCACCAGTCTGAAGATTAGGTGAAAACAAAAAACCGCAAAAGAATAAAAAACCCGCAATAAAAAAAAAATTCGTAAAGAAACATTGGTACAACGTAAATAAAGAATCATCCAATAAATATTTATTACTTCTACTAGTAGTACCGCATCGATTACCACCTACTACTGCTAGTGCTACTTTTACTTCCATTACAACTACTTCAACTACTTCAACTACTACTACTACTACTACTACTACTACTACTACTACTACTACTACTACTACTACTACTACTACTACTACTACTACTACTACTACTACTACTACTACTACTACTACCACTACCACTACTACCACTACTACTACTACTACTACTACTACTACTACTACTACTACTACTACTACTACTACTACTACTACTACTACTACTACTACTACTACTACTACTACTACTACTACTACTACTACTAAAAACTACAACTGCGATTACTACTTTAAGAAAAAAGAAAAACCACATTGAGTCATCATGTTTCTGAATACAATTTTTGAAAAAATATTTATATTCCGAAAGATCACAAATCAATTAAAATTACTCCCCGTCCTAAAAACGAAAGAAACTCTACTTTGTATAAATGTTCTCGTATCTGTTCATCAATCTACGTGATTAAATAGTTGTAAACCGTGCCGCTTTCCTATAATTTTACACTATTTAAAGTTATATCCCCAGCGCTTTTTAAAAATCGATTTACCACTTTAATTGTCGATTTGTCCGCTTAAAAAATTACAAAATAGCTGAAAGTGAAAGAACAAGGAAAAGACTTGTAAGATCTATGACCGCAGTATTCTACCTTGCAATTTCAATAAGATTCCCGTGCATCACCTGTATCGTGTAAGATTTATAATTCCAATGGGTAATTGGACCATCTTCTTAATCCTCCAGAATGATCTCCGTATGACCACCACACTTGTACTGTCAGTCCTGTTGAGAATGTTATTTATGCCATGGATGACCTCGATCAGTCATGGTCAGAACAATGTGCATTAACGTAAAGCCCAGCCTATTGTGGTCAGTCCCCGGGCTTTGTTGAAAATTATCCTCAGATATCCACCCAGAAGGAGTAAATCGACTCAGTCAAAAGCTGACCACCGTCTGGTCAAAGAGTGCCCGCCATAGAGTTGTGATTTCAGAAATGTCGAGCAGGTACTTAATACGGATTCTACAATGTTATTGTATTACCGACTTTTGTAGGTCATACGTTTACAGTGATTAGAAGTCCTGGGATCCTTAATAAAAATCAGTGTACTTAGAATACATTTTTATGTTCCGCCCATCAGACGAATTAATGTGTTTATGAAGTGGGAAAGCATGTTGTAATGGATTTTAAAGGGTATAGTAGTATACATGGTTAATCTCCCTTTCGTTATAACTTCTTTTTTGTTTATTAATGTAGGTAACATTATAAAGTATGATAAAAGAATTGACAGAATTCCTGAAAGATAAGTGAGAGAAAGTATCTTAAAGCTAGCGTCATGTTCCTCTCTTTGTGTCGGTTTTATATGATTATCTTTCTTTCTCAAGCTTTTTCTCCTTGTGAGAAAAGGCTCTAATCGAATACCTTCCTCGTTGGACAATTAGACTCCCCAGTACTTTGCATGTGTGGCACATGCAGGGGAGGTTATCAAACTAATTGGCTAACCTGACCCTCCTCTCTATTGTCTCGGTGCTTAATCTTAAAACAAGGAATGTACGTGCTTTCCTACTAATAGCTATGATGATACGTCTTCATGTCTTAATTATCTCTCTGTGTTCTTTCTCTCGCTCTCTCTCTCTCTCTCTCTCTCTCTCTCTCTCTCTTTCTCTCCATTTCTCTCGATGTCTCTCAGTTGCTCTTTCTGTGACATTCTATAACTCAGCATGTCTCTAAACCTGCTTATCTCTCTCTTTCTCTCTCCCACTCTCTCTCTCTCACTCTTTCTATTTCTCTCACTCCACATTCTCTCTCTTTTTTTCTCACTCTCTCTTTTAGTTTTTTTTTATCTTTCATTCTCATTCCCATTTCTCCCTACTCTATCCATTTATTATTATGTCCTACTCTTTTCCTTCTTTCTTTGTTAATTTAAGCACGAGTCTCTTAATATTTTTCTCTTCTTTCTCCCTCATTCTCGATTTGTGCTCTTATATTTTTTCCCCTTCTTTTTGCCTTTCGCCATCTCTATTTCAAACTTTCCCTTTATTTTGGTGTATTGTTAAACAAAGTGAAAACAATTTCAAAACTCATTTCCTCATCAACTAAATTGTAATCGACAGATCATTATATAAAATTACATTATTAGTCCTACTTTATCATCACAATATCCAGAGAGAGAGACCAGAAGAGTTCATCAAGGCAAGTTTCACAATGGAAATCACAATGAAAAAAATAAAGTACAAGAACTAAGACTTTTGACTTATGATAAGTAGATAAGGTCATTTATATCAGAAATTTACAAAATAATAATGACATTGTCAAGAAAACATGACATTTTTGCGTACACAGGCAAATTAAAGACCACGAAAAATATTTTTCCACTATGATATTAATTTGCTCTTATATTTTAATATATATTGTTTGTTTTAACAACCTGCATTTATTTCCGGCCACAAGCATATTCGGGCAGAAATTGCAGGAATTTGCAGAGAAATGGGAGCAACAGTAATTTCAAATCTATACAAACGTGCCTTTTCCCCTTTGAAAATTAAAAAAGAAAAGAAGAGAAAAGAAGAAAAATAATTCTAACTTAGCTTAAGAGTCATCTCCTTATCACCACCGGGGATTGGAACCTGGAGTCTGCCGCTGCAGATGTGACAAGCAGGCCAGTCGTGAGCTTAAACAGATTACCAGTTCTCAGACTGTCTGTTCTCCTTTTGCGCAAGCCCCTTTTCTCATTGGTGAGCAGTGGAAACAAAAAAAATATAATAATCTGCACAGACATAAATATTTCGTTGCTAAAGCGTTTTCAGTTTCGTTGGACATGATATTGTAAGATCATTTTTCCCCTTGCTTTTATTACGTTATTATAATTCTCTCCTTCAAACTGTCTCTCTCCCTCCCTCCCTCTCTCTCTCTCTTTTTCTCTCTCTCTCTCTCTCTAGGTCTAAAAAGAGACAGGCACACAACTTTATAACTACGGGACTAAAAAAAGAGAAACACAGTTATAGATTTAACATAAGAACGTTTCGCCTTTATTGTATACGTGTAGCTTCATCCGAATCAACACAGGTATAGATTTAACATACAAACGTTTCGCCTTTATTGTGGCTTCATCAGAACCAACAATTTTCTCAATTTTAAGGATTAGCGGGTTAGCGAAGGAAATTGGCGGCAGGGGGAGAGGGTATGAAGCATAGATATAGAGAGATAGAGAGAATAACAAACAGAGAAAAAGAGAGGAGAGGAGTGAGTTACTTTTACACGCCAAAAACAGAGATAGAACTCAGAAGACATTAAATTTATTTCTCCCTATTACACATACATTCATAACTCTGTGGTAAGTGTCTAGACTAGACGTCCTCGAACCAAAGCACAGAATAAGATATTGTATACTGTCTTGTAACAATGTACATCTAATCCGTTAACCTTTACAGCTTCCTTCGTTTCCGAGCTTATCGTTCTCGGATGCCTCTCTACCTCTTAGCAAATCGATCGAAAGGTCTTCAAAGAGGAAAAGAAAATAGAGAGACATGAAAAAGTCCTTAGATTGTAACACCAATCCGTGCTCTGTCGCGCCTCTCACTCTCTCACTCTATTACTTCGAGCTTTATGACCTGCTCTCACCCGAGAGCGCTACAAAGATGAAAGGGGAGGTCACCCAATCAAACTCCTCATCAAGATCAGGTAATTCTGTTTTTACGTTCGGCTGAGAGACTCGCGTCGTCGTACAGTGCAGTTCGTTGTGATGAAGTCTGTGGAGGTGAACTAGCGAATTCACCCTTATTAATTGGTGCTTGTTTCGCTGTCCTCATGTATTTCTCTTCCTTTTTATCAAATTTTGTTTATCTTTTTTTTTTCCTCCTTATTTTTTTGGGGGCATTATATCTTGTACTTGCATTATGAACAAACATTGCGACCATTTTTTTTACATTAATTAATTTATATGAACGATAATATCGTTATTATTTATTATTATTATTATTATTATTATTATTATTATTATTATTATTATTATTATTATTATTATTATTACTATTATTATTATTATTATTATTATTATTATTATTATTATTATTATTATTATTATTATTA
The DNA here is from genome assembly GCA_033675545.1 of Elysia crispata. NCBI lineage: Eukaryota > Metazoa > Mollusca > Gastropoda > Plakobranchidae > Elysia > Elysia crispata. The sequence goes on along the minus strand of JAWDGP010002895.1, from coordinate 1,815,407 downwards.
TTATTATTATTATTATCATTATTATTATTATTATTATTATTATTATTATTATTATTATTATTATTATTATTATTATTAGTAGTAGTAGTAGTAGTAGTAGTAGTAGTATTATTATTATTATTATTATTATTATTATTATTATTATTATTATTATTATTATTATTATTATTATTATTATTATTATTATTATTATTATTATTATTATTATTTTTTAATTATTATCAGCATTAGTATTAGTAGTAGTAGTAGTAGTAGTAGTAGTAGTAGTAGTAGTAGTAGTAGTAGTAGTAGTAGTAGTAGTAGTAGTAGTAGTAGTAGTAGTAGTAGTAGTAGTAGTAGTAGTAGTAGTAGTAGTAGTAGTAGTAGTAGTAGTAGTAGTAGTAGTAGTAGTAGTAGTAGTAGTAGTTGTTGTTGTTGTTGTATCAATATTATTCATTTTTTTTCCTCGCCATCAATCGACTGGATTACGCCTATATCTTATTAAAAAAAAGGTCGTAGCGTACATTTTAACACTTCACGAGCACGAGTTTGTCATGGACTGATTGACTGCTTATTGGGACTCTCGCTCCTGACCTATATTTTTTAGAACTCAAGGAATTTTCGTACTGTTTGCAATAAATGTCTATTATTAGACCTTTTTCCATATTTTCTACTATCGTGCTGTATATCATATAAAATAAAAACTAAATACTTACTCTTCATAATGGTCTTGCGGTGAGTATTGAAGTCCCTAATGGTTTAGCTATTATATTTTCAAAACTATTGTTATGATAAATTAGTTTTGTACATGTATGTACGTAGGTCCATTTCACGCTGCTTACGATAGTAATATTTTATGCAGAATAATTTTCATTCAAACAGTAAATTATTTCCCTTTACGGACACATAAGAGGAAAAATGAATCTCTTTTGTCTTTCACTAAGCGCATTGTCCTATTCGCTATATCGCCGTCCTTCCCGAACGCGAATGGCTAATTTTCTGACCAGTCCCTCAGGGGTCACCAAACAGTAATCAAACGACAGTAAAACAACGGAGCCTTCTTGCGGTCGTTTCAAACATCGCAGGTCACCCTCAAGTAAGATTACAAGCTCTCCTTGTTCCGATGCGTCACTATTGGGTAATCTTATAGTTTAAGACAAATTTGAGAGGAATTTTGTCGCCTTTTTATGAAATTCTTGCGGGGAAAAGCCGTCTCGAGCGGATTTCGGCTCTGATAGACCGGCTGTCTAAATTATTTGTGATTTTTACAGGAAGTCTTAGGTAATAGGTGTGTCCTCGTATGGAGGCTTGAGTCGTGCTGAGGACTAGAGGGTGATCGTAGAACTATCACCTTCAGGTGGACCGCGATAACATTGCATGAAAAATTAAAGGGTTAGTTTAGTTCCTGCGGCACAATAAGAGAAAGAGAGAGTGAGATGGTGGGAGAGAGAGAGAGAGAGAGAGAGAGAGAGAGAGAGAGAGAGAGAGAGAGAGAGAGAGAGTGAGAGAGATAAATGGAATCAGAGATGAAAGGAGTCGAAGATATTGATGATAGAAGGGTGAGGAAACTGAAAAAAGAGCAATGAATACAATTTTTTAAGCATTCAATTGGTGAAGATCTTCAAGTAATATAACTGATTTGTTGATTTTTATAGCCATATGAAAAACAAGGTTTGAAATAAATGTAGAGTTGTCTTGATATCAATCCAGGCATTACTTCGTCCGGAGTAAATCTTTTTCCCATCCAGACAGGAAAACAAGAAAGCAAAAAACGATCCAAATGAACATAATTATATCTTTTCATAATCGCTCATGCCTTTTTCCTATAAGATTTTATTCTCATTTGCATTTGCCTTTTTAATAATTTATCCTCATCTCATACCCTCTCGCTCCCCCGTCAGCCCGTTTTTTTCTCTCTGTCTCTCTTTATTTTTCGATTTTTAAGCGACCTAGTCGGCAACTAAAAGCTGATAAGAATACCATGGTTTTGTGAATGGTTTGCTAAGTTTGGTCACAAGATTAACCTGATTTTCAAATATAGCTTTAAGGTTACAACATATCGAAAAAAAGGAAGTTCATTGGGCCAAAAAGCTCAGAATTAACATAATGTCTCTATATAATGGAGAAACCAGCTTGAGAGGTATTTGTGTCTACTTTAAAACTCCCCTAACACACCAGTGCTGACTGATGCCATACAATTATAACAGTCTAATGGCTCGAGTAAGAGATATCTCTGAAAAGTAACTCTAATCTTCCTTTTTTTTTATTGTACCCCAACCTGTTCATTACAACGCTATCTTAATACGAAAAACCAAGAAACCTCCGTGAGAAAATTGTTATTAATTACATACTAAAATAGCCAGGTTACTCAATCTAATTTGTAAGAGCTCTCACCGAATTCTATAAATTTAGTAGAACCATATGTCGGGGCGGCCGTGGTCTCCACTACGACTCTGTTCTTGTCAGCAGTGGACCAGTGACTGACCATAAAGCACCCCATAGCTAGGTCATAAAACATGGCGGGTACAAACTATCAACTATAGGATTCGCCGATCCCTCAGATTCTCCGCAACAAAGTCAGACCTACATCACAGGGTAGGCGACCGCTTTAAAGAGAAACTAAGAAAAGACTAGTTCTAGAGGTGTTTCCTTCGATTCTGTTTAAGCTTTCTTGAAGTTAATTTATTACTCTTAACAATACTGTGACCTCTTTAAGCATTAATGCGTTGCATCGAAGTTAACGAGACGGGCTTATAAATCCAGCTGTTGCATCTGCGATCTAAACCAGCACTCTTTTATTAGAAAAAAGAAGAGTCTAAATCTCTCAAATTGATCCACACAAAATGGGTATCCGGCTATGGGCAATGCGGTGTTTTGTCGAAAGTAAAGTAATTTTCATTTACTTCGGGCCTGCATAATTATATAATTGCGTTTGGTTCTGCCCGAGTAAACGAAAAGGTTATTTTGTGCTTTCTATCATGAGATTTTTAAAAATGGATATAAATACAATATTGTGTAGTCAGTGGTCTGCTTAAAGAGACGTACAAGTGGATGGAAGGGAAAAAAGGGGGGGGGGGGGGGGGGGGCACGGGTCAATGGCTTTGATCAACTTCACATCCCCTAAGTTTCTCTACGCGGAGTATCAGGTGAATTGGATGTCGAGACATTTCAAAGAATCTTAGTAGTTGTCTTTTGTAGTTGATCGGCCATAAACTACTCACCTAGGTGTGATATGCCAGGTGGTGGTCAGTTTTAGCCTTTGCAAGTAGGTGTGGCGGTGGGAGGAAAGAGAGATGGTGGGCCTACCTTGTAGTCCGATGCAATGGAGATGATCCTATCAGATTTCATGTTTCTACTTTTATAGGAGGGAGGAAAGGTAGAGAGAATTTCAGTTTGAAAACTCGGAATGTTTTACATGGGGAAAAGTTATCATGCCAGACACGCTACAAGCCACGACAGCAATTAAAAGAAGTCGCAGAACTTTTGATTTAAAAAAAAAATCACCCCACAGTAATGAAAAAAAAATTATAAAATTGTTGGTTTTTTGTTTTGCAAATAGTAGAATGGTCAGATTTTATAAACTAAGAGCCTCAAGAAGTTAAGCAATTTTCAAAAAAGAGAAAAAATTTATACGTCAAGGACTTGATCTCTCTCGCTCTTTTCAATTCAAGCTAATTTACTTATTTCAGATAATAATCATTTCCGCCTTGGACTTAATGCTTCTTTACTTTTATAAAATTCAGACAAAGAAATGGAATTCGTGTCTAAGATCTCAAGGAGAAAAGTTGGAAGAGAGGGAAAGGGTAGGGGATGGGGGGCGTTGGATAATAAACCATATAGATTAAATTTGTGTCTCACATGCGGAGCTAGTATTAAAAAAAGAAACCACACACACAGCTTTACAATCATTCGAAAGGACTACTCTGTGTGATTTGTCAAGGATAAGCCTGCTGGGGTGTATTAGAAAACAATCCACTATGTAATCGCTATCCAAATCTTATATATCATTGAATCTATCACTTAATTCAAATTTTTATTTCCACTCTCTTATAGCTGTCTCTTACAAACTATTAACAGATTGTAGGGAGAAATGGCCGCAATGTTCCTAAATTTTTAGTTTAAGTGATCATTCCAAAATTAATGAACTCTTTTTTTCCTTTTCATTTCTCTTTATGTCGTCCGCGCATGATATACATTAATTTGAATTCATATTATATAAGAAACTGTAAACTGTGACATATCATGTTTATGACAGTGAAATTTCTTTCATTTTTTTTTTTTTGTTGTTTTTTGATGAAGATGCTCTACAGTTGATTATTACTGATCCAATAATATTGGTTAGAGAGAATTGATTTTTTTTCTTCTTTCTGTTTTTATATTTTTCAAGAAATATATAATGTGGCTGTCTTTTTCTTGGATTCTCTATTTATATTCACAGGTCCTAGTGCAAGGTTGGAACACTCTTCCAACAGAGTCCTGTCCCCGCTTTTTTTCATTTTTATGAATGTCTTCCATGTAGGCCTACCAGTGCTTTGACGTCCTAGAAAACTTTACATCCCAAAGATACTTTCAGTTCTGCATCCCATTTCTAAAACTTTAAATGATAATTGTTCTTGTAAAAAGTTCAGTTGCATGCATGGAAAACGTTTTCCCCAAGCGTTACAGTAGTAGGAGTGAAAATTAAACCTTTTTAATGTTTCTATCGCCATAATACTTAATACATTTTAAAAGACTGTATTTTTCTTTTCGCAACTAACATGTCAAATTTACTGGGGTACCATTCCTTAAATCATCATGATTATTCGCTTTTTTATCCTAATGTAGCGAGAGAGATTTTTCTTTCATCATTCGACTTAAACAAATTCATCTAGTTATCTAGCATCACACACCTCACAGACGCTTGCTGATTTGTTTTGAAGTCTTTTTCACAGCTGGCCCCGACAAGGTCTAAATCTCAGTAACTCCGTTCATCTAATGTAATATAAACCCCTGCTTCTTGCTACAATGTTTCCCAGTCTCACACAGGAGTCAAGACAGACATACAACACCTTTATCATCCAGCGATCAGCGCCCATACTGTAACAAAACCGCTTGTATTTAGAGCTTCAGTGAGACCAAGAGTTTGAAAATACTGCCTACTGGAAACGCCCACCGCTTCTTTTGCTTCCAGCAATATCTTTGAATTACCTCCAACTGGGCGACAAGCTGGAAACGTAAAATATCTGCATAGGAAAAGTTTCAGATCATGGTGAATGATTTACTCATTACTATTCAAAAAGAGACTTTTCAGTTTTAACCCTATAGATCGCACTTAAAGCGCCCCAATGCGTCCTGAACTAAACTACCTTCGCTTAAACGATTATATCCCTTTATTAGAAGTCGTGAATTTAGTTCAACAATCAAAACCATTTTAGAGATCTAAGCAGAAATAAGTCATTTCGTGTTTCCTCAAGTTCTCATTTAGTTTTCCTTTTTTTTTTTTCTTCAAATTTCACATCGATGTGCATTCCTTCGCTTGATACACTAACATCGATTTAAAGTAGAGCTCATGCATATCTCTCTAGCTCACAGGTTACTGAGGATCCTGGCTCACCCACAGAGAGCGTGATGTGGATGCTAATTTTAGAGCAATTGGTAGCGATAATTTTGTTTTGTTTCTTGCCATGTAAGGCTTTCAATCGAAAGCCGGGAAGATGCAGTTTTGTTTGTATTGTTTTGTTGGTTTTTTTTTTTTGTTTTTTTTTTGTGTGTGTGTGTGTGTGTTTTAAGCGCGAGAAAATTTCAGCCGAAATTTCGCATTGTTGCTAATTTTTTTTTTGCATCACCAGCTGTTTTTGATCATGGATAGGTTCCTATAATATTTCGTGATGCAAACCAGTCGCTTTTGTGGGATTTATATGATCAGTTTAGGGGTTTAGGTTAAGATTTAGGTCTAGGTACCGTTTGGCCTGGGTGGGCAGAACAGTTACTACGTGTATCTAAGTGGGATTGGGTTAACAGAAACTTTTCAATGAATATATCAAATATGTTACCTCGAAGTGAGTTGTTAGATTTAGGATGGGTGTTAATAGAAAAATAAATCATGCTTATATGGCAAGCTATAAATATTTTGTATACATTATTTTATACTTCCTAGGTAATTAACCTTACATCTTCTAGATTGCTCAGAAGGATCCTTGGCTGTGGAGTGCAAACTTGTCATAAAACTAAAAAGAAAGAAACCCATTGTATTAGTAGTTGTGCGTATAGGATGCGGTACTGTAGAGATCTATAAGACTAGTGTTGATTATATAATGATGTGGGATTACATTGAGGGTAACATGTAAAAAGAATCGGCTGTTTATAAAAGAGTGCTGAAACCCCTTTTATCCTCAAGTAGTTTCAAATTCACATAATTATTTTAAAGTATCATAAAATTATATCATCAACGCTTTAAATGCCCAAACAAATGGGTGGGATTTAAAGATAATTGACATTGGCTTATCTAAAATCCATATACCAAAAAAAAAAAAAAAAAAAATAAGATAATGGATCAAGATACATGTAAGTCCTGATTGCATTTTATGAAATTAACTTTGTGGAAATTGGTGAAAATATTTTTTTTTCTCTTTTTTTTTCAGGGAAAATAATTTATACTCGTTTATAAGTTTTGCACATAGTCATAATATAATCATAGAGACAGTTTTTTTCTCAACGACCCCCCCTCCCCTTTTTTTTTTCTCACTCTCTCTGTCTGTCTGTCTGTCTGTCTGTCTTTCTGTCTCTCTCTCTCACTTTCTCTTTTTGTCTCATCATCATCTCCTCCTCCCATGGCCCAGACTCACTCCGTTCTTGGTTCCTCTCCAGACCTCTTTTCAACCTCCATGCCTCCCTCACTTTTCTCCAATAACCTGTAAAACATCATAATGATTGACCAAAATCTTTACAATTTCAAAAAAAAATTTAAGCAAGAAAAGTTGCGAATACCCTTAACCTACATTAAAAAAATATTCCCAGTCAAAGTACAATGTACATGGTGTTTTACAAACACTTTAATTCCTCAACTACAATGGGAATAGGCACCAGTGAAACGCCTGTATATTGTTTATACCCGTATTATGAAACATACAAGTTATGATAATTCTTGTTTGGCTACCACAACGTACGCATTGTACTAACGTCCTGACGCCGTCGGTTTGAACGGTGACTAGAAGATCTCCAGGCCAGGAAGAAAGGGCATCTTCAGACTGATGAATGCCCTGTACCTGGTCTCTGAGACTGTGATAAACCTCCGTGTGGTATTATAGCAGCAGGAGGCGCTGATCTCGACGGCGACCAAGTCTGTTTGGGGTTTAGATCTTATCTTTCTGGCTTTTTCTATTTTGCTCAGATCGCAGCTGGGTGTCTCCTGTTTTCAAAAGGGCAACCCAGGAACAGACGGTTGGGGAATTAGGTGTTCAAAAGTATTTAAGTCTGTAAAAGAAGGAGAGAAGGTAGAAAGCCAAGCAGAAAAAAAAAGCGAAAAGAGGAATTTCACGGATAGGACGAGAGAGAGAGAAAGAAAGGCAAAGAGACATCGTGAGTCAGAGACAGAAACATAACTTGCACACAGAATTAGAAAGGCTGGCAGTCATGACAACAAGAATACAGAGCTAGAGAGGTAGACAAACTGTTCTGACTAACAGTCATAACTAACAGTCATAACTAACAGTCATAACTAATAGTCATAACTAACAGTCATAACTAACAGTCATAACTAACAGACACATCATCAGATCCGGAGAAAAATACATGTTAAGAGATAAAATAATAATAATAATAATAATAATAATAATAATAATAATGAAGTTATTTCCTAGCGCCTCTTCCTACTTGTAGGCTCGAAGCTCTTTACAATAGTCTATTTACAAACGTTTAACATAGTGACACTAGTCTATAGTCTAAAACATAGTCCATTAACAATTCAAACAAACAGAAGAGGAAAAAATAAATAAGTTACATGTACAAAGAAAATAAGAAAAGACATTGACAATAAGACAAATAAGATAAAAGTACAAAAAAGGCAGTAAAAGAGGCTTGGAGCATGTACACGGCCAGAGAAGAAGAAATTAATTAAACTCAACAAATTTTGAAATAAAGTACACCAATCGACCACTTTTAAATCATAGATAATTTTGGCTAAATCAATGAGCAGCCAAAGATAATAGATTAAAGATTTAATGTTCAAATGTCACGTCAGGACATTGCAAACCACATGCACATGACATTGAATAGAAATCAAGAGTATCAGTCGCTTAACAAAGAGAACAAAACAGTCTGTACCACCAGAGACTCCCAGATACATAGTTTAAAAAAAAACACTGACACGGACCTCGGTAAACTGTCAAAACTCATCATTAAAGTAGCGACCGGGTAGAATTATCGCAGCGGCCAACAGATTTCTTGAGAAGCGAAAGAAAAGATAATCATCGGCAATAGAAACAGTCCGCGTAGCAACACAAAACAAAATGGGCGGAAGGATTGTTGGTATTTCTCTCCAGGTCCGTGCCATCAATGGGAAATAAAGGTCGCATTTGACAGGATGGAGTAGCAAATGACGCTGACTCACCGAGCAGTTTTATTGTGGTATGAAGAGATTGGATTCGACATTCACTATAATTATACGAAAAAAAAAACAGATAAGCTATCTCACATCTTAGGGAAACATGAGCAAAGCAAGCCAAGCAAAACGTATTGTTTGGGTAGAATTTGTCGGTCTTTATGAGTGACTCTGGTAGTTATGAATTACAATGGTACGCGTTCATTTGGCGCCACGCAAAGGCTAGCTTAAACAAAAAAATCAATGAAGGATTGTAAAGTTTTAAAGCGGGTTGTTAGGAAAAATGTCGTTGATTATTTCGGCCTATTTCTGAAAGAGTTATTCTGTAATCCTACTTCCGATTTTACGGAACTAGCGGGCAATAAGTGGTGTATTCTTCAATATAACTGGAACGGTGTAAAAATTGATAAATTTTGCAAATCGCATGGTTATTAACTTTATCAATAGTTGGATACAATGCCTTTTCTAGAAAAAAATATGAATGATATTTTCAAAAAGTTAGAAAGCAAATAATAAGTAAAAAGTCGCATGCAATAATAAAACAGCTTCTATTAATAGTAAAAACCAGAATAAAATGAGAATAGGGAAATAAATAAAGGTATATATTTACATTATTGATATATTACATTAGAAATATAAATAAAAGGTAAAAACAAAAACAACAAAAAAATCAAAATAAAACATAGAGGTCATAATGACAGCAGCTGTTAGGCAAAGGAATAAACGTATAAAAAGTATAAAAAAAGATGTTTTGTTAGAAACAACATAAGTAGTAGAAGTAGTAGTAGTAGTAGTAGTAGTAGTAGTAGTAGTAGTAGTAGTAGTAGTAGTAGTAGTAGTAGTAGTAGTAGTAGTAGTAGTAGTAGTAGTAGTAGTAGTAGTAGTAGTAGTAGTAGTAGTAGTAGTAGTAGTAGTAGTAGTAGTAGTAGTAGTAGTAGTAGTAGTAGTAGTAGTAGTAGTAGTAGTAGTAGTAGTAGTAGTAGTAGTAGTAGCAATAGCAGTAGTTTTTGTAGCAGTAAAAAATAGTATTAATCTTTTTAATGTTGATAACAAATTTACTTTTTTTGGGTTTTGGTTGTACTAGCTGAAAAGCCCGTTCCACAAACAGGGCCCTAGTGTCAATTTGCCGAGGCTGGGGTGCGTCTGTGTATGTTAAAGAGGCTGATAAATGATCTTGATATATCCTCTTTTATTTACATGATCCAGATATGCCTACACCTATCCATCTTTACCTAGAAACTAGATATCTCGATAATTCTAATTCTAAACACAAAATTTATATATATTTATATATAGCTTAATTCCTTTTCGATTAAAAATCAAAACAAACGTGTTAGCTTCACATTAAAAACAAATAGATTTGTGCGGTGTAGATCTAAATTTTATCTAGATCTAGTTCACTCTAGACACCAAAATTTAGATCTTATATTGTAATTGAGAGTAAGGCTAACCTCATAAATCTAGTTTCGACAGCCCGACTTATTCAAACCGCCACGGGATTTAAAATTCAACACAAAAGTTATGCTCGTTTCGCATTAAAAACAAACACAGATTTGTACGGCTTATTAAAATGTCTATCTAACTCAATGGTTTGCCTCTCATGCTTAATAGGGTTTAAATAGGGTTTTAAAATGTCGTTTTGTAAATCCGTGAAACAACTTTAGGATTTAAAAATATACCCAAGTTAAATTGCGTGATCTAGTGTTGCTTCACCATATTTTTTTTTTTATCTTATTGGCGGCCCACAAAAATCTGATGACCCATTACACGTTTCAGATTACGATCTTTATATTATGAAGTAAAACTTTCCCGCTAAAAAAAACCCAAAGAAGATAAAAATGAAACCTCAGCATACGAAATCACTCACAAAAATAAAATATAATTAGCACTTCATTGTTAATTTTATCCACCCTTTTTAATGTTTTTTTTCCTTTGCAATATACGGTCATAATCAAAAGTAATAATTCATGAGGCCGGAGAAACTCAAATTGCTAAAAGGCAAAGAAGGAAAGAGAAAGGGGCACAATTTTATCAATGGAAACAACAGAATAGGTATTGGAACGCCTAAAATTATCTGTCACAAAGATAGCAGAGAATCTGAGAGAAGAGGATGGAAGTATGGTAGGTTTTGTAAAAAAAAAAAATAGAGAAAAATGTTCCCGGCGGCCTCCTTACTCTACTTCTCCATCTAGTCTATGGAATTCTGGGAGTCAGCGGGTGTCCAGTTAGTCGCATCGTCATGTCCAAATACGTGCTGGCGTGAGCTGTCACCGGAACTGTTTACACAGGACTGTCCAGCACGACAGAAGGGGTCGCTCGCCATGCGCCGGATAAACAACGGACAAGAAAAGAGACAGAACGGTTCAGCCCGCTCTTCGAATGATGGAGATGTCATGTGATGGTCGTGGGAGACTCTTCAAACCACCCTGGTGTTTGACTCGTTTTGTCAGTAACTCTCGGTGTGTTTAGGCAAGGAAAGGGGTCTTTTTTTTCAGAAAGGCATCATGCTTTGGTAAGCCCTTTATGACGACTGGAATCTAACAAAAAAGAAATTAAAAAAGAAATTAAAAAGAGAGAGAGAGAGAGAGAGAGAGAGAGAGAGAGAGAGAGAGAGAGAGAGAGAGAGAGAGAGAGAGAGAGAGAGAGAGAGAGAGAGAGAGAGAGAGAGAGAGAGAGAGAGAGAGAGAGAAATATTGGATATTGCGGTAAAAGTTTAGGTGTCGAGCCGGCTCTATTCAGATCCAAAAAATCCACAATAATAATCGTATAAGAATATTTTGTAATAATAGTGGTAGTTCAAAATCAGGTTTCGTATTTAATACTTGTTTCAGATATTGCATTGAAAATCTGAAAGATCCCTTGGCATAACCCTCTAAGAAGACATAATCTCCTTCACATATAAAAAAGTGCTGATCTTAAAGTTTGCTAGTGTCGCTATAGGAAATACATTTAATGGTTTCTCTTCTGGGTACGTTTTAAAGTTCTTAGATTGCATTGTGATCAATGCCTTCCATGTTCCAGGAAGATCGTACGATTTTCCATCAAGCTGAGGATCGAGATGATTAGATGGAGTTAATCTCATTATCCAAAGAGATCTGACTCGGGACATCCTTATTGTGTTTAGATTGTTCTTCCAACATAGGTATACAAAAAGATATGTTATTTTTTCTGTAACCCCCTCAGCCAATACCCATCAATAAATCAGCAAAGTTAAATAGTTTAAAAGCCAAAAATGCTTCACTGACACTTCCTCGCTAAAATTCAACAAAAAAAAAAACAACAAAGAAACAAGCAAAAATTGATCATACACCGGCAAGTTCCTTCGCTTGGCGTCTATTAATGCCTGCCAAACTTTGTACTAATCAAACAAAGTGAGCATCCTTTTAAAGCAAAAAAGTGTAAATATTTTGTTAAATTTGCAAATCTTTTGAGAGGCAACTTATAGGAGGTGGTAATTCTATATTTAAAGAGACTTAAATTTGTAGTCAATTTAAACCAAGTGAAATTATATCTAAGGTTTTAAAATAACAATTCATAGACGACCAGTTTGCTTATAAAAAAATAAATGAAATATGCAGCATCAATCTGATTCTGAGAACAAAATACTTGATAGATTTATCCTAGTATTGTAGATGATTTCCAATTGAGATGCATCGTCAAAATTAATTTATATCATGGACGTACAGTTATTTATTCAATTGTCTATTTTTCTTTTCTTACGAGCTAGATTAAGCCAGTTTTCTTGAATTCGGAAATAAATCATACGCAACGCAGTGAAATTTGAGTTTGTAGTGAGAGACTTGTGGATAACGATGGATGGTGAAAGAATTAATACAATATCCTTAGTAAACTTTATTGTTTCACTATATCTTTTTCTCCAGGTTCTGAATGAGAGGCGAACTGAATAAGAAAGGATAGAGTAATAAGGGTTCAGGTAAAGGTCAGTACCTGTTGGAAATAAACACGAAATATTAAATATTGAAATTTTCATCCTCCAAAGGACAATACAAATTTCCTGCAATTGTCTTCTTCAACGCGCCCACTATCGTCCACTGCAGGTCCACTATTGTCCAGTAATGATGCCCTTTTCATGCTCTGTGAAACGGAAGAGACAGTATATCGCATTTCTCCTCCCATACGGCTTACTTTGGGAGGAAATAAACTCAAAAATCCGTCGGATAGAGCCATGTTGGTTTAAGGCCGCGCTGGTTAAGATTCTGTTTCACGTCAAATAGAGCGAAAGTTTGAGACGAGGCCCCGTTGCGAACTTGCTGATTTGCTGTCGAGACATGGCGCAGATGAACAAACCACCTGTTCTTGTTTGTCTTGGAACGTCTTTTAATTGTCAGAGACACCCCGGACTTTGTCAATGCTTTGTGACAAGGATTAGTTCTGCGTGTGTGCGGCCGAGATTAGATTACATTTAGTAAATATGCAGCGATTTTGTTCAAGGTTGTAATTAGAAACTCGCTGCATGCTTTCCCATTCCCATCCAAAATTTGAGGAAAGTTTCCATGGCTGATTCTCAAAGGACATACTGTTTATGATTCTTCATCATCCTTCGGTTGCGGTTTCATGCAGAATCTGCAGTTGGCCATGGCATACCCTTGCCTCCTCTGGGCAATCAGCATGTTTGTTCAGAGAAAGTCCGCGATCTGGAAAACAGATGACAATAGGGACGACACGCCTGTTTTTGTTTATAAGTCTTTACTAATTGTTCAATGAAGTGCTGAAAGATTACTTGCAGTGTTATGCCAAGTTAAAGTTTTTTTTTTTTTTTACAAATTACCTATTAGATTTACCCTATGGTTCAGTTTCAGTTTCTATTATAATGTTGAGAATATTATATTATGAAAACTTTACCATTTGATGATTTCATGAAAACGCAGAGCGTCCGTATCTGGGTAGAAAGTTTTACAGCCTTTCTATTCAACGTTATTTAACAGACTGAAATAAATTTACGTTTTAATGTCGGTCAAGAACATTTATTGAAAAAGGCTAACGAAAGAAACATTGATAGAGTCGATGCAGGTTTGAATTTCACATAATTTTTTTCTTTATTTTTTTCCCCCCTTGGTAACAGATTCATCACATTTCTGCGAGGCTCACGGATCATAATATCTGGTCTTGATATTGTTCTAAGTACGTAGAATAAAAAGTAAATAGGTCGAACTTAAATTTAGAACAATCATAGTGATGAATGGAGATTTATATATGCGCTGTCAGTATTGAGTATTACTTGGCGGTCAGTGGTCTCAGGTCTATTTGAACCAGCATTGGAACCACATGATCTCATTATAACTACAGGCTTATATAAACCATGAAGCATAGCCACAGATTGTCATTTCCACAAAATCTCTCTCTCTTTCTCTCTCTCTCTCTCTCTCTCTCTCTCTCTCTCTCTTACTTTCTCTCTCTCTCTTTCTCTCTCTCTCTCTATTTATCTATCTATCTATCTTTCTGGTTTTTTTTTCCTGTCTCTCTTTCTCTCTCCCTCTCTCTTTATCTCTATCTCTCTTTCTTCTCCTCCCTCTTTTTCCCTCGCACTGTCTCTGCTTTCTCACTCATTTTTATCCTTTGTCAAAGAAAAAAAATAATTCTAAGGAAATTTTTATCTTTCCTCCCTCATTGCTGTGAAATATCAATTCTTATTTTCTATTCGATTAATTGAAAGGAAACACAAAACCTTATGATGTCAACAACTATTTTCTCTTATCTCTACAGTCAAAGACTTTCAAGAAAATGGTTTCTATTCTTTTCTAACTTTATGATTACCAACCTCCCACCAATACCATTGACACGGCTCATTTCCTTCCAGTAGCATTAATGGGATATCTCGATGTGAGATTTATGTCTAACTTTGATGAAATTTGCTTCTCTCGGCAGGTGTTTTTTCGTCCCCTTGAAATTACTTCAAAGCTTTACACTATTGTAGCACATTAATGCTACCTCGTTAAGTTCCACTTTTGTCACAAATGAAAAAGTATTAGGAGGAACTACCTATTAATCAGCGGGTAAGGGATTAGCGGTCTTTTCAAAATACGTATCTGAAAAATATGAAATAGTGTAGGATAAATGTTCGAAGTTCATCATTACAATAAGTTTTCTCGAAACCTTTGTCCGAGAAAGGTAATGAGTATTTTATGGACTCCATGCTTTACAAAAAGGCTCTATTATATTAAGGAAAATTATTTTTTTGATGGCGATCCTATTGCAACTCAGGAGCGCGCACACACACAAACACACACATACAAAGATTCTTTAAAACTTTAATAGTGCTGAAACTGTGAATCAGGTGCTCTATCTTCAGAATTTATAATGCATTTACAGAACTGGTGTTCACCGTTTACAGAATGAAATCGGTGGTATGAGTTTTGAATTATACCCAATTTTTTTTTTTTTTTTTTTTTTTTTGGGGGGGGGGGGGAGGGGGGCAGGCAAACCCTTGTGGTATTAAACCATTGTGAAATAATACACCTTTAGTTTCTTAGCTAAATTCAATGCAAGACCAGCTCATAATTTTGCATCTGGCATTTCTGTAACTTCTAATTTTTCAGACAATACTAATCTTATAACACAAAGTGTGGATTCCAAAAGAAAGAAAAATGTAGAGAAAGCATTGTTTTTAGGTCTGAATAGACTCTTTGTTGGTTGAGGTGAGATAACGGGAGCATCTGCTTTACATTACTGGGTGACGTCGGTGTTGATCTTGGTATACATATTCCATTTCCAAAGAGTTTCGTGGACTAACACACAGCTTGCATGTTCCTCAAAAATGCCTTATTTGTTTTATCTTGTCTTTAGAAAGATTTAACGCAACTTATGAAAAGAGAGAAAAGTTGATTTATATTTTCGTTAGTGAAGTGGTGCAATTAACATAACAATTAACTTCGTTTTGCTCCTGCCATTTCGGAATTACCTATATAATCCAATGATGTGCAGCAGTCAAAATTGCAATTTAACCTCATCATCTCCATAATTATGTTCATAATTGCAAAGAAACTTGCTCTGATTGACCTGTACTTAGCTGCATAAGTTGTGTTAGATTTCTTGATTACTTCATTGTGTACAATGATTGTCAGGCACGACATGCTGTAGAAGTCAATTCCAGGCTTATAAGAACTGAGACTTCAGCCGTTTAACCTGCTAGACAGGCCCTGGTGAGCTCGTTTGAGGTGTCATGACACGGCCAATAAAACATGTGCATTGTCACATATCACCATACGCCACACGACCTGGACCTTGTGCCTTTCTCGTCACCATCAATCCCTGACTGTGTCAGTCGACTGGTCAGTCACTGGTCAGTCGACTGGTCAACCATACCCACGACTCTGTTAACGCTGCACCTCCAAGCGAATCCACGGAGCAAAATGTTTGTGTAGCCTTGTCTCAATTGGATTAGGCGTTCGAGCCTGTATTGTCCGACTAATTATCCCCCTTTATCCAGGCCATTATCTGCCCCCTGAATGTTTTGATAAGCTTTCCCCAACTGACCTGTCACTGTCAGCCTGCCATCACCAGGTGACGCTCGGGTGATGCGTGTCCTGGTCAGTTAGTGGCCAGTAGCTTGTCGTGGCCTGTCCACGGATTACCAGTCCTGTTGTCCTCGTGGGATTCTTAGAGAAACCGAAGTCTCTTAGCAACATAATCCCGAGGCATTGCTTGCTCTCTCTCTCTCTCTCTCTCTCTCTCTCTCTCTCTCTCTCTCTCTCTCTCTCTCTCTCTCTCTCTCTCACTCTCTCTTCAGTCGGAATAGATCATACTGCAGAAGAGAATCTGAGATAAAGAAACTATTTTCAAAAATACCAAAAAAAACATAACGCTTTTAAACTGAAGGAGGCAGCAAGATAGCTCCGTTGATAGAGCTTTTACTTAGTCGAACGATAGAGAAATTTAATGCTTGTAATAGATGTGGTAGTAGTAGTAGTAGTAGTAGTAGTAGTAGTAGTAGTAGTAGTAGTAGTAGTAGTAGTAGTAGTAGTAGTAGTAGTAGTAGTAGTAGTAGTAGTAGTAGTAGTAGTAGTAGTAGTAGTAGTAGTAGTAGTAGTAGTAGTAGTAGTAGTAGTAGTAGTAGTAGTAGTAGTAGTAGTAGTAGTAGTAGTAGTAGTAGTAGTGGTAGTAGTGGTAGTAGTAGTAGTAGTAGTAGTAGTAGTAGTAGTAGTATGTTGTAGAAAGAAGAAGCAGTAGCAGTAGTAGTAGTAGTGGTAGTAGTAGTAGTAGTAGTAGTAGTAGTAGTAGTAGTAGTAGTAGTAGTAGTAGTAGTAGTAGTAGTAGTAGTAGTAGTAGTAGTAGTAGTAGTAGTAGTAGTAGTAGTAGTAGCATTAATAGAAATAGTAGTAGAGTCCGATGCTTCACTAAGCAATGGGGTGCAGAGACTAGATTCCATCCAACAAGTCACGTAGCTTGCATGCTTGATGAAAAGCCATTATTTCCGTATAAGATGGTTCAATTGACGTAACATTTATCAAAGATCATGAAGTTTAAGCAACGTTAATTTTCTTGAACCCTCGGAAACATTAAAAAAAACCCGAAAAGAATTGAGCAATTTCATCAAATTTAACCCTAATCATTTGAAGGCACCGGTAATTCTATGGAAACTCAGTAAGTTCTCCAATTTTCCTTCAACTAATTTCCAAATATAAAACCGATCCTAAAATAAATTACGTTGAAAAAGGAGAAAACAAAAAAAAAATTTAGATATTAAAAATTGTTATCAAGTTAAAATGCCAGTTACAAAATTATCTGCATATAAATAGTACAATGTCAGCCTAAAAATTATTCAATAAGACATACATGTACCAATGTGGTTTTTCAGTTGGAAAACTTCAGAAAAAAAAAATTATAAATATGACCGGTTTTTGAAAACTTGAAATCGATCACATTTTACCATATTATACTCAGAACATACATAAAAAACACGATATCAAACTAGCAAATTGCAGTTCAGATACAAGTATGAGCGATCTGTAAATAATATTATATTTTATTTATTCACCTTTTTTATTTTCCTCTTCCTTTTCTATTGTCCTACGTGAAAGCCGCCGAGTGCTCAATTGTACGCCAATTTTTACTCACATATTTCTCTAATCATACCTACTCATCGCTTTTCTATTTGCCTCTCTTTCTGTCTGTCTGTCTGTCTATCTCTTTTTCTCTCTGACCCTTTTGTTATCTCGCGATCGAGACTTTTCAACTTATGACCTGCATTATGCACAAGATGTACACATATTTAAAAAAAGTACAATCCAAGGTACTTTTCTTTTCTTTTTTTTTAATTCAACCATCTTAATTCAAAATTAAATCGTTTAAATACCCCACAAATCTTCTCTTAAAATTTTTTTACAGAAAAT
>JAWDGP010002895.1:1782500-1792500 GCA_033675545.1 Elysia crispata | reverse complement strand
ATAGAGAAAGAAAGAAAAAAAAAGAAAAGCAATTTTGGTAGTTTTTCTTTATTTTTTTCACCTATCTTTCCTTTTCAAACGTGAAAGTCATGTATTCGATTATTTATAGCTTCCTTGTTTCTCTCGCCGACAATATTCGCTCTTATCAGACTCTTGGTTGCTCTGGTCTATTTCAAGTAGAATGTTGAAATTACAGGTAACCTTTTGAGAATCTCGTTAACCTTCTCAGAACTAGCCTGGCCGTAAGAAAAGAAAAGTTTCAGCCAGAACTGTTAATGTTTCTGCTTTGTGAGCCCTCTGAAATCGATTTGAGCCTCATATAACAGAAACTTCAGCATTCCAGGTTGTGTTTGTTATTTATTTCTGTGTGTCTCTTGTTCTCAGCTTCGCAGTTCAAACTTCTTTAGAAATAATAGAAAATGATAAACTTAACGCGTTTAAAGCGGTAAAAGAGTCTTTGTTCCTTTTTTTCAGGATAGAGCTTTTAATAAAAGCTGAATACAGCCTTAATTTTCTACATTTAACGCAGTGTTTCCTAAAATACTCGATGTAAAGGTTAATTTCATGATCCATACCATTGCCATTTAATACATTTTTTTTCAACTTTTAGGGAAGTAGACATTATAAGTTCTCTTCTCTGGCTTAATGATAACATCTACAGGAAATGCGTATCAGCATCATTTACCAGCTAAATAAGAAAAAGAATTTAAGTGGTAAAGCGCTTTGCATCAGTCATAGCATAATATCAGTCTTTTCCCACCCATACTTCGAACTCACTCTAGACGTCCTGATCTGAGAGTCTAGTATATGCAACTTACAGAATGCGGCACTGGTACCACCTCTTGCAGTTAATAAGGGAGAAAACATGTGCTTTTTTACGGCAATTGAATAAGTAAAATATCAGATCTTTTTATTAAGTAGACGTATAGATGTGCAATTAACATGTTATACAAATAACAGGAAAACGGAAAGGTTAAAAGGCACTACACATGTATACATAGAGAAAACAACAGCAAAGAAAATAATGCAAGAGTTGATGTACTGAATACCTGGTGGAGTTTTCAGGACCTAGATCTAGAGGTGAAGAGTTTTCTCTCACTATCCATCATCTCTATCCAAAGGACTGCACTCGTCCTGTCTGCGACGCTTCTGATGCTGTTGTCTTACACGAACAGATTGTGTCCTTTTACAAGACGTGGGTTTTTCCCCACAAAAGAGTGGGGAGTCCTATTTCATAAACATAGTATCTCTTTTTTTTTACGTTGTAACCCTAATCATTGATGATTTGTAAGTTCTGAATTTTGTTAGTTAATTTTGAAAAAAAAATAAATCGGTTTATAGATCCTTTCAAACACTCATTATCTTGAAGTGTTGAATTAACTCGCTGGGTATTGATTCCGGCATGTCAGCGCATTTTTTAAAATTTTAAAACAGGATTTAAAACATACTAATGAGCTTTGAAAGGTCTTCAAGTAGGTATGTTAATTACAGAATTAGCTAATTTCTCATATGTGAGATTTAGTTATCCTTTGGTTCTTTGATCATCTCTCCAAGTGCGGAGTTTTGTCCAGTCAGGGATTCCTCACCATCATCGGATTTGAATATTGAGGAAGGTATGGAACACGGACCTCCTTACTGTTGGAAAAACGATCTGCTTACTGACTGTGATAGCGCGAATAATTGATATTTGTGTTTATTCTTTGGTTTCTATTTAGTGAAGATCTGATAACTTACCAGGGTACACTGGTTCATCTACTGCGTTAAATCGAAAATTAATGTCGCATGCTAAATTTTTTTGGCATGTGGATTTCTTTGCATTCACAGTGGCATTTAAGAAATATCTGTGCTTTCAAATTTTAGCAGATGTTTAAAAAGTTTCGACTTTTTTTTTAATTCTTAAACGTATTTAACTAGTCCCCTCTATAATCATTTCTTTGAAACAAGTTTACAAAGAACATAACTTCGTTCTTTTCTCCTCCCAGGTCAATTATAACGGTGCCCCTCCAAGAACCAAGACTACAGCGCTCTTTAGTGCGAACTGTTTTCTTCAAAGGTTATCACAATATGAAAATGTCAGATTCAATGTTTGGCCATTCAGCGATTATTTGATTGATGTAAATTTACGGCTTTTACTTCACTATTTTGACTGCATGATGTCTTTCATATCGTGTGTTCGTTGGGTTGGTTTGACGTCTTTGGTTAAGGAGGAGGCTATCGCGCTTCAATAGTTTGAGAACCACTGTGTGGATAGAAAGATAGCATTATGTGATTAGTAATACATGACAGTGAAGAGAGTAGAAGAAAGAGACAGACGCACGTACACAGAACAAAGAGAGAGAGAGAGAGAGAGAGAGAGAGAGAGAGAGAGAGAGAGAGAGAGAGAGAGAGAGAGAGAGAGAGAGAGAGAGAGAGAGAGAGAGAAATAGGTGGAGAAGAAAGTAAAGGAAAGAGGCAGCGGGAGGAAGCTTATAGAAGAAAAGACAGGGAGAGAAAAAAAGAAAATTAAACATTGATTGGCTTACAAAGAGAGACAAAGAAAGAGATTGAGCAAAGCAGACAAAAGTCAGCAGAACAAAATTAATATAATCATGTTGTGAGATTCACCGACAAGGCTTAAGCTTTAAAGGTCGAAGGTGGAAGAGGAAGTAGTGGCCTCGACATGACAGGTGCCACCAAGAGCTGAAGAAAAGGGGGAGATAGAGAGAAAGACAGAGAGACAGAATTAGAGAGGTACAAGTACATTGTACGTATATCTATACAGAAAGTAAAACAAAACAAGATGGACAGATATAGGAAATTCGTGATAAAGAGAGGGAATGTACTAAAAGGGAAAAAGTATCAGAAAAAGTGGAAAAATATGCAATGAATGAAAAAGACTAAATACCAATTGTTTACATTTGAACAGGAGAGGGGAAACGTGTCCAGTTTCTGAAGGGGGTGGAGAAATGAATTTGTATCAAATCAGGAATCACGCAAACGGCGCTTTTTTGTCCCTGTTGAATGCTTCCTCGGTTTGTCTAAGCTGGCCCCGGTGTTTTGGAGTCCTTGTGGCAAACTTCCAAACCTCTGTGCCGGACATTCGTCCATTGTTGAGGGGAGTTTCTCCAAACAAGGGTAGACAATCATCACCCGTCGCCCATCACAAAGGGAGACCACTAACCTATCTAATGCGCTGGCCGGCGGCGGACCCCCCTTCCCAGCCCATTCGTGGTCTTCCAGTGGTCTCCCCGGAGTCGGTAATTAAATCGTATTTAGAGTGTAACCTCTCCACACACAGAGGCCTGTCCTCTTGTCAACAACTGGGACTACAGGATTCTGGCCCCAGAACGGTGCTTGCTCGTGCACCTCAACCTGCCTGCAGCGCAGTGGAAAGTCCTATCTCTCAATGCCGCTTCCATTCTTTCATATTCGTTCTGAAGCTGCCATGTCCCATCCCAGTAATGAAAGTAAAATCGTAGAGCTGTCGGTTTGGACAAATCGCTTTGCCACTTAGCGTGAAAATCGTGGTCAAGGATATTTTCAATGTCATATGGAGCACTTGAAGGGGCATCTCCTAAGATACGGACTCAATGTGTTCGAGTTTCAAAATAATAATTGTGAAAGTTACTAAACTTCCTGCTTTCCCTCAATGGTCAAGAATTCTATACAATATAATTGTGAAGAATATTGAAATATGTTTCTTAAAATATTGTCTTTTTCGTCCTTGCTAAAAATGTAAAGAAACGGCTACAAAATTCGTAAATTCAAGCAGTATTTGGCGTGGATTATGTTTCTAATGACTGTGAGTTCTTGAAATATATTATAAACTTTATATTTCCGGTCCGACTTTAATAGATGGTTTAGCAATGAAACCACCCTTGCGAGAGGAAACTTCGACAAATTACCAACCCAAAGCGTTTCTGACTTAGTGCATTTTTTTTCTTAGGAAAAAATATTCACAAGTTATGCCGATGTATTATTTCTTAAAACCATACGACGGCTCGAAACCTTTTTATTGGTGGGAAATTTGCATAAAAGTGAAAAAGTAACATTTTTGTTCGAGCGAACAAAAAAAAATATATTTACAACATTAAATTTTAATATGATTATAATATTCTCCTTTAAGGATATTTTTTAAATTTATTTTTGGCTTCAAACTATTGCTCATTCACAATATCAAGCAGCAGTATTTATGTGGGTGTCAAAACATATCATGAATCAAGTTCATGTAAAAAGCTGGAAAAGACAACAGTTTCACATACCATACTTTGCCTTTTGATTTAAACCTAAAAAAAAAAGCAGAAGAAAATTAAAATCTTCCAGTTGACTGATAGGCAGCATATGCTCAAGAAATGTTTTCAAATTTTTCAAATATTTTTTTTCAAGCTCAATTAAGCTAATAATTGCCAAGTCAAGTTCAAGACTTTTTTTCAAGCTCTTCCTATTTTCTCCGCTCTCTCCAAAAAGCTGTTTCCAGTTAAAACGCATCGCTTCACGTCTCATAATGTGCGCACCATTGCGTTCCGACCAAAAGGATTCATAACCCATAACTTTCTCACAAAAAAAGATGTTTTGACCAAAATCATAAACAAGGCCGAAGTCACGCCCTTTCCGACCGTTATTTTTTCTCAGTTAGTGTTCGGGCCACTATAGTTTTTTGGCAATTCTCTCCGCCCTCCACCACCACAGGCGCCGTTTTTCACTCCCCTCCCCTCCCATCTTCTATTTGCCTCACCTGCACGGGGCAGTGGACACACCTCCTTCCGCCTGATGTGAATCGGCGTCGATAATGCAAACTTCTGGTTGTGATTGATTCAACTTTGATTCTGCCCGATCATTGTCCGTCCACAGCGCGACCTCACGGGTAGAGCCTCGCCGGAGAGACCCAAGCTCAGTTGACAGCCGGTGTACAGTTGAGCACTTCCTTTAAATACCATAATTACTTCAAACTTTCACCCTGTCCTCTGTTCCTCCACTCGAGGTACCCTGACTGCGGCTTTATCGTTCTCGCGACTTCCTTTCTCTCTAGTTTTCCTCTCTATTTTACTTGCTCCTCTCACGATCTCTTCCAATCCTCTTTATTCCGGCGCCTCCGCACATAAAGGGAGCCTCTTGCTATGACTGCTGTATTCCTTGTCTCGGTGTCTGTGCCCGCTTTTCTTCAGAAATTTTCTTGACAGGACGGGCCGGTCCTTTTTTAAAAAGGGAAGGACTATGAATTTTTTTTTCATGACAGTCTCAACACTAAACATTCTTTCAGTGATTCTGTTGAAAACAGAGAATCAGTTCTCTCGAATTTTGACTTATGATTCTACCGAGTTAAAAATCTGCCAAAAGAAATTCAACGGAATTTATTAGAAACGGAAAACCGCATCCTTATACCAATGTGTAAAAGAGCATTCATTGTAGTATAAACTGAAATGAATAAAAGTTTCTGGTTCATTAGAATGATTCATAAAAGGGTCATAATGCTATCTTACCAAGTTCATTCATGAATTTTCATTCCCGGTGCCTTTCCCAATTTTTCTCATTAGAAAAGCACGCACAAAAATATATTGTTGTGTCAATGGTTTAAAAACAATGTTTGTTTTTCTGACTTGAGCACAAGTTAAGCTTGTATCGACAACAAGCCTAAAAAATATTCTCACAGCAGTGAAATTAGTACACCCAATTTCATTAAAATTACATGTCCTCATACATGTTGTTGAAGGCTTTGAAGTGGCATTGTGCTTGGAAATTATTTAAAATATCCTAAGTCTGTCTATGAATAAAATAGCTTAATGCTGATTTTTTTTTTTTTTTTTTTGGGATTCAGGACTCAATGTACATTGAAAGCTGTTGCAGGAGATAATATAATGCCGAGCAAGAAAAGCTCAGCGTCGGCTTTGAGGCATTATATTATGTTCTCCAGCTTTATTATATTTCTTTTTGCTCCAAGACATTGAGAACGAACATCAATTTCATGCATTTTATTTCAGAATGAAACGCGACAGTGACACCCCTTTTCACAAATAATTGTCTTCCTTTCAACCCTCAGAAAGTGCATAAATCATTTTTATGAGAATCTCTTAAAAGCGAGAGCTTTCTGCAGCCATGTACTTCAACTTAATGAAAGTTTATTTTCATAGGATTTACCGACTGAAGAAAATTTTTCAGGACGCACTTTTTAATCTAGAGATCCTTTGTGCGTTCTTACACTAGGATTTAAAATGCGCAATACGATGATATGCATTGCTCATCCCCTGCCATTTGTTATATTGAAGGCGCAGTCGCTACCTTTGTTCAACAGAAAGGCTTTTTTCACCATAAACATTCGCTGAAGTAAAAGCGATCATGTGCTAACTGCATGTATATTTTGCTGCACGTTTTCGTCTTTTACAACAATGATTAATATTTGAGACAGGAACACTTTTACATCGTTGTTTTATGTAAATTTTCTGTAATTTCCCAAAGTTAAGCCACTGAATTATCATTCTATTACTTTGAAGATTGTCGAGTTTTTACTAGCTTCATTGCTTTGAGTTTTGTTTGGACTAAGCTCGTTTTCAAAAATGGCGCTTTTAGATTTTAGACCGTTTTTTTTTTAATAACTTTTGAAGTTGTTAGTAGCCCTGGTAATATAAATTATAAGAACGGATAAAATTCAAGTTTAGTCTGAACGTCTTTTACCTAGCCTCTTTTAAACTAATGGTTTTGAAAATACAGAATGCGAAAACAACATGTCAATCTCTAACTTTCGTATGAGCTTAATTCGTAAAATTACGAAAAAAAATAGTTATCAAATTTTAGAACATATTCTTGACTTAATTTTTTACACGATTACTATTGATCGCCCTCAGTTCATACGCTTCGCTTATATATATATATATATATATATATATATATATATATATATATATATATATATATATATATATATAGATACAGAGAGAGAGACAGAGGGAGACAGAGGAGAGAGAGAGAGAGAGAGAGAGAGAGAGAGAGAGAGAGAGGGGGGGGAGCAGAGGGGTGGGAGAGAGATAGAGAGAGAGAGAGAGAGAGAGAGAGAGAGAGAGAGAGAGAGAGAGAGAGAGAGAGAGAGAGAGAGAGAGAGAGAGAGAGAGAGAGAGAGAGAGAGAGAGGGAGAATTTCTTAAAAATTCCTTACAATCAAAATTCAATATGAAATTTGAGAGCCAGTAAAACCAGAAACCCCTATACTGTACCAGGCATTGATTTTTCCCTCATCGTATTAAATCGGCATTCTAAGGCTGAATCGAAATAGGTCCGAGGAGCTGAAAATAAAAATCGAACCAATGGCGCGTATTCGAGGAACATTGACAGCACAAAGGTAAGAAAACAGATGTCCGCTGAGGAGGATAAAGAGCGGGGACAGCTGAGAATAATGGACAGGCCAGGCCTATAATGGTTCAGGCTGCCGTTGGTGCCATGGCCCTTGGAAAGGTGATACGGTATAGGAAGTCGCTCCTCGGTGTAGATGATTTATGGGCCTTGTTTCCCATCCGATTCCTTGGACGCGCTTTTTGTCACTCAGTTTGAAGGTGTCCATTGTGTGAATGATAAGTGGGTGTCGATGCCTCTTAGTCTCGTGTTCACAGTTCAGTTCATTACCTTTGAAAACGATCGGCGACCGTTGTCCTATCTGGGTTTCCAGTCCTTCAACCTGTATTATTTTTTTTATATTATTTTTAAAGTTGTATAGTTTCCGAAGTGACTTTCGTCCACATGCTCTTCTCTTTCATCCTTTCAAAAGAAAAAAAAATGAGAGAGAGAGAGGTGTAAATAGGTAGATAGATAGGTAGACATTTAGAGAGAGAGATACAAAGAGAGACACAGAGAGAGAGAGAGAGACAGACAGACAGACAGAGAGAGACAGAGAGAGAGAGAGAGAGAGAGAGAGAGAGAGAGAGAGAGAGAGAGAGAGAGAGAGAGAGAGAGAGAGAGAGAGAGAGAGATAGGGGAAGCCTTTGTTTCGGGCGCCTATAAAATGTTAGACCTATATGCCCAAGAACTATTACTCTATGGGTTTATTAATATCATTATTTCAACTTGTTTTCTGTTACATTGAGGGACTTATTTCAGACTATGGACCAGACTGTCGCAAGTTCCTTCCCTTTGTAACACTGTCTTAAAAGTAGGTGCAAGTCATTGATAAATTACCTCCACTTGATTAGATAGAAAATGTATTCGTTCAAAATTGTAGACAAAGTGATCAATAACCTCTTAATTTTTGTATACAAGTTTGGATGCTTGCGAAACACAGAAATTTCGTGAAATATAATTCTTCCTAAGTTTAAGACAAATATTTACGATTTGAAATTAGATTCTCAGGTGCTAATCCTTACAAAAAATACACCCAAAAAAAACAAAACACAAAAAAAAACCAACAAAAAAAACAACAAAATATTGAAAATCTTTTATCTCCACAGATTAAAAAAAAAAAATCTTACATGTTGGATTACTTTTATGGCCGAGAGTTAAGTACTTCGGTTAGTTTTACATCCCTTAAGTTTCTCAAAAATCTTTACACGGGCATAGATCACAGAAAATTTTCTTTTCAAGTAATCATATGTTTTAAAACAAAAATAAAAATCACTGATCTGATATTACACAAAGTGATAAAAATTGCTAAAACCAAAACTATTGCGGACATAGGACTGAATGACTTGGTGATTATTTTTCTACCTGAATGTAACACAAGTAGATTTGAGTTGGAAGGAAAGAATAACTTTTGGTCCATTAAGATACCGCATTTTATTGAAGTCGTCAGGTAAGCATTCTCAATATTAAAAGCTTTTTCACCGACAATGCTGATCAGTAGACCTTCAGTGTTCGTGCAAGATCATCTCCACAGTTAATAGTTTCCGTCTCTAATGTCTGTGATTGTTAGGAGCGAGTTGGTTCGTCTCCAGGGACAAAGCTATAATACCACATATCTTTAAAGATGATCAGACACAATCTAAAATCTACTTAGCTCTCACTGTTGTTAAACGTCTCCTAAGTTTCTCAATGAATAAAACGGAGATCAGAATTCGCGTTAGAAAAATCCGCTAGGCCTAATGACGCCTGCGTGCGTGATGTTGGCTCTGATTGGTCGAAACGACCTACGCCTAATCCCGACAGCCATTTCCGTTTTGTGCGGTGCCTCTGCCGACTAGAGACTGGTGATAATGGCGGTCATCAGGCGCATTCAAAAGAAGGAGTGAGCTTTTTAAAAGGTAACAAGAGGGGAAAAAAAAAAAAAAGAAACGAACTAAAAAAAAAATCTATCGGATGCTGCTTTCTTTTTGAATCTTTGTTGCCATGGTGTCTAAAGTTGCTTTTCAGATGTATAGAAAATAAAGTCGATAATATCGATATCAAATGCATTACTTGTGGATAAAAAGAGCATTTAAAATTGATTATAAGACTATATTTTTTTTACCTAAGAGTAAATTTATAATGAATGTCAAAACATAAGTATCAATCAATTTCATGAAATGAAACTATGAGATGTATGAATTATATTGATACAAAAAAAACAACAAAAAAAAACCACTAAGTCCTTTTCCATCCTCAACGTGATCTCGGACATTCGTTTGCACATGGATCAAGTATTCCTTAGATAAAACATTGACGGGGAAGCCTCAAACTCATTCATTGATACCATGTAATGTGAACTCGCTGTGAAAAACCATTGTATCTCTAGTGGCGAGTGCGTTTTTAGGAAAGCCAGTAACGTTATACGTGTATATCTTATCGGTATAAAACCCTGAGTGTTATAAAAATATATTAGAAGTACGTGTGCTTTTTTATTTTTTAATCTGATCGTGGCCCTCGAGATTGAAGATGATAGTTGAACCTCCATTGATACTTTCCAATATCGAAGTAATAGGACTAGATTCAAAAATGAAATTATATGAGGGGGTCACAGTTAACCTTCATTCTCTGTTTAAGAACAAAACATTACCTCGATACATCTACATCTTTATATTTACAGGTCCAGAGATAGAGATTCTTGTCGCCATATTCCTTTCTCTCTT
>JAWDGP010002895.1:1772500-1780000 GCA_033675545.1 Elysia crispata | reverse complement strand
TAATGATTATCTGAAAACGAAAATACTTTAAACAAAATATTCGGGTAATTTTCTCTATTTAAGCTTTTTTTCTAAGCAAGAAGAGATGGTGTGATTGTTTTTGTTTTATACTTGTTTTGTTGTTTAACATCATGATTGTGATAAAGGCCCAATGTAAAAATAGTGTTAGATAATTATCTAGTCTTTTATATATAGATCAAGTACATCTTATATTCATGTTATTTTTTTTTTTATATAGTTTGCTCAATAAACTTTAGAATTCTTATGAAACTATGATTAGAAAAACTACAGGTGATTTATTAACATCCCAATACAATGGCTTTAAATCTAGAATTTAGCGCACAACTTCAAAGAAAAACGCTAAAAATTTTCTCTGTGAATCTAGCTGAAATGGTTATTTGAAAAATAGAAAAAGACGCCACTTATTCGAAATACTAAAAGGGCGCTTCTTTTATATCTGTTAAGACAAATCTGAGAGCGGTTAGATTAAACCACATAAGTACTGTTGCTAAAATCATTACAATTCGTCCATTGCAAAATAAGCTTACGAAAAAATACTTAAATATAAATTTGCATCTATCGAGATAATTAAAAAAAAAAAGGTTTTATAACAACAGAAACAAAAAAATACATAAATTGTTGTTGTTTTGTTTTGTTTTTTTAAATAAATCTCAAACATAATCTGAAATAATTCGTTAATTCATTTCCCAGAACAGAGCACCGTACAGCACTTCAGTTGTAGTTGTTCATTTCTTCAACTTTCAATTTTATTCTTTGCACGTCATCGCATGCATGAAAACATTTTTAACGAGGCATTTAATAAAAAAATGATTCCCCAAGGGCTGGCCTGCCAGCAATAAACTTCGGTTTATTCTGAAAGGTTAACAAGTACACATTCCGGGGATGGTCTATCCGTATTATAGACGAAATCACTAAATATGGTTCAAGACATTATTTTCTCATCCCATTCTTAACAAAAAGGGAATATAATTATCTGTAGAATGTTGGCCTAAAGATGTGGGATTATCCTTCACTCTCAAGTTTCCACCAAGGCAGATTTTATTGAACAATACCAAACAAATGACTACGGTACATAAGTCGTAAAAAAGATGTAGGAAAGTTACTTATAATTGTAAAACTTGCTGAATGCTTGCTCAAGCAAAAGCTTGAGAGCATTTTCATGCCTATCGTTTTTACTTCTTAATAAGTTACATGTAAAATCCTTTCCTCTATGACACATTGGCTTAGACAGCGTAGACAATTTAAAGGCAGCAAAAGAGCATCAGTTCTTGAATGAAGCTCCAAAATTCACCACAATAACGATCACTCTTGTGGAACAGATGACGTACCAGGGCGTTACCCTTTGTTCCTTTTCGCTGTTCTACAACAGTTCTAAACTATTTTTTGTCACACAAAATGTGCCTACCTAATATTAACGCCTTCCGCCATAAGACAGGGACCACTTAGCGAAAATACGGACCATCCCGGTGTTTGTTTAATTTTCGCTCTACCGGACAGCCATAATACTCACAATTTGGTATTACGGCCCGTGAGCGACCGCCCAGCTCAGACCAGGGGACGGCAGGCCGTCCGCTGTTGACACAAGGGATCCACCGTCCTCTTCGTTATGTCCGTTATTGTACCCTGAGCTATTGCGACTGTTCCGGTCTGCTTGTATTTCCTGTTGGTCATCACAGCTTAAAGCCCGCTCCCTGAAGTCGTGACTCAACAGCGGTTCCGTATTAAGACATTTCCTGAAATTTGTCAGGAAAAAAAACCCCAAAAGATATCGATTAATTTGAGGTTTGAATTACAGAATTGCAACATGTTTTTGGGAATTTAAGAAAACGTAAAAAAAAAAAAAGTTGTAAGATTTAGGGCAAAATAATTAAGATCAAATTGTGATAAATAGCATGAATCAGGTATATATATATTTTTTTTGGCTTTTCTTGTCTTAAAGTTTTGTCAAATAGGACGGTTAATAGTTTTTGGAAATCTCATGCCCTGAAGTATCTCAGATTGACACCTTGAATTCAGTGACGAATTCCAGTGAGCTGGTCTACTGCTCTCTTGTACATGTAGCTTTACCCAGTACCAAGATATATGATTCTCAAGATGTAACTTTTCCCCTGCAGTATGATCAGTTTATTTCCGTCGTTGATCAAAGAACCTCAACATTAACAATCAGCCTTACTCCATGACTATAAATAACTATATTGTTGCCAAGATCTTATTCGAAAATTATAGTTCAGACACTCTTCACAGATTAATTAGGGCCGCTTAAAGTGAATTGATCTTAAAACTTAATTTTAGTCAAGGAGGTAATTAGAAGCAGAACCAGTTATCAATTGATGTGACACAAGAGAGAAATGAACTGGACCTGACCCTATAGGAAGTTGAGCGTGCCATGCCAGCTTTAAATTAAACGCAGTCCGTTTTCCTTTCTAATAAAGACACACCGAGATACTTAGGCGACGGTGAATTGTAAATAAGGGATTAATTAAAACAGTGACGAATGTGGATAAGTGTCCATGAACGAACGAGCCCGTGTGGACATCCATTGGCTGTGTGTTTTTTTCCTGTTTTTTTTTTTTTTGAGGGGGAGGGGTAAGAAGGGTTCAAACTAATGACTAGATTGAGTACCAACTAAACGAAGGCCCTTTAGCGCTTCTGTACACTCTTAAGTGCCAGTTGAGAATCTCGTGGACATACTTGCCTCCAGACGCCAGTGTTGACTCGGAACGTGTCTTGGCCGCCCGCTATACACTGTTGGTTGGCAAACATCTGGCCTGAGCGGGATAGGAAGGAAGGCTGGGTTCTCAAAAAGAGAAAAGTGGGTGTTGCATTTGAAGGGTTTGTGAGGTATATTGAAGTTTTAAGCTTGGAAAAGGCACGTAAGGAGGGTGTGTGTGAGTTAGAGACGAGAGAGAAAAATAATGAGAGAGACACACACACACAC
Organism: Elysia crispata; assembly: GCA_033675545.1. Classification (NCBI taxonomy): domain Eukaryota; kingdom Metazoa; phylum Mollusca; class Gastropoda; family Plakobranchidae; genus Elysia; species Elysia crispata. The sequence goes on along the minus strand of JAWDGP010002895.1, from coordinate 1,777,041 downwards.
ACACAGAACATCTGATATTAGTCCTCCTATGCATGCCCTAGTAATTTGAATTGAGTAGGGATATTTTCATTTTTTTTAAGAGTTAAATTACTACAATAAAGAGTGAAGGAGAAGATAACTGACATATTAAAAATTTTCCAAGTAATATTTCGAAATCCGTCATTATCTCCGTATTGAGTACACGTGCCATTAAGTAGATCGCTATATTTCCTAAATGAGGTGGAGATTTTTGCTATCACAGGCATTGATTAAAAAAATATTCAAGAAGTAGAAAGTCAACTTATGATATAAAATTTATCCAGTTTCAATAGGTTGACCTGAGCTACATTGGTTTCACTAAATTTGATTCAGACGCCTTTTAATCATTATAGTTGAATTAGAAGCTCAAATTATTGTTTTAAAATTGTATGATGATTATTTTATTGTAAAGATAATTATTGCTTATTCATTTCTTGACTCAGCGTAAGAGACTGCTAACTATCATTTAAATAAATTTTTTTGAAATTTATCAACCAATGTAGAATGTGGAAGGTGTTTTTTTTTAGTTTATCAGGCTCTCTCATGATGTAAAATTTCGTTTAATTCGTTCTTTTATCGGGAATAAAAAGCCCAAATTAAATGAATTGCAAAATAAGGGGTAAAAACATTTGGTGTAACTTTGATTGGTAGAGATTGCGGGTGACCAATAATAGAAAAAAAAAACAAGAATATTTTTCATTTCAAAATTATCTCTTATGAAAAGAAGTCTGGCGTTATGTAGAATGGAATGAGCGATTAGATCGAAAAGGTTTATATTCCCGATTAAGCAATTAAACTAGCATCCTGTAGCCCTCAGCCAGCGACAAAGCTTCTGATTTCTTCTCTGCGTTATTCAGAATAAATAGTTTACGAGAGAGCAATGGGTTAAATAAGTTGAAATTTCTTAATTTTTGCCATTTTTCTTTTTACTTTAATCTACATTCTTGGGTTTCTTCTCGGATAAGACTTCCAATGGCACTTAGCGGAGGTTAAACATTTTAGAAAAAAAAAAGTACTAAAGATTTGATATTTGTTAAAAAATATTGATGGAGCATTAGTATTAATGATTTCATATCTGTATCAACATAAATCTTTGAAATGTTTCCTACATTTAGATCAGTCATCGCTGTCAATTTAGATACAAAAAAAAAAAATATCCATTCTCATTGACTGTGACGTCGCTAGGGTATTTTTAAATACCAGTTTTTTTCTTCTCCTCAAAAATATATATTAGGGACATAGGGCAGATTCAACAATTAACTATACTTTAATGGGGTTATGACCTCTTGGGAAACTGCTCATTTAATCTCCAAAGTTAATTAACTCTTTACATGTTCTTTCCTGATCGCCTCAAGGGCTGCTCTCAGAACTAGATTAGTATTAAAAGTCAGGCTGAAGTGGTTCCTCTCAGGGACAGCAAACAAAGCGACCAAGTCACAGTGACCCTTTTTGAGGACAAAGCTCTTCTAATTAGGAACGTTTTAGTTTATCCACCAGGAAAAATCAACATGCGTGTATAACAAGGTCAATGTATAAACCTTAAAAGGAGATTTAAAGGGTAAATATAAGAAAGGAATTACATGTTGAACTATTCTAGTTAGATCAAACATAAATACATTTTTATCTAACTCTCTTAGTTTTAATTTACCCTTCATCCATGCCAATCAACCAGTCTTCTTTTTTAATCTATTCTTCATTCTGTCTACAAAAAGTATTTAACGATGTCTCGAAGAAATTTTCCACATGACGTCACAAAAGGAAAATCCCGCAAAGAAACAATCCATTCTGTTTGTCCATTACCGTTAAAGTCCAAACTCATTTCAGGTCAAGTTGGAGACAGTCCTGGCATGGTACATGGACGAGACTAGCTTCTCTAATTCTGTCCAGTCTATTCAAAATTCATGGCCTCTCGACTTTCAAGGAAGACTTCCATGTGCTGTCCGGACAGCTCCGTCCCAGCCGCTCCCTGTTGATGGACGGGTCGAGTGCCTGCGTCGTCGCTTTAATCTTGAACACGACGAGGTACCGGCATTCATCGCCGTCTGATCCGAGTTGACTTTAGGCCTTGACCATACTGACAGGAAAGACCCACACTAAAACTCTTTTGCATTGTTATTCAATTCAGCAAATTTAGAGATGAAGAGATTGCGGTTGTTTGCGGAAGAAAAAAAATCCGCTGGTCACAGATAATACGGACGTTTTAAGTAGCGCCTTCCGGACACTTGAGGTTTACTGAGAGAGATTTTAAAGGAAGAAAATGGGGAAAGCATGACGGACATTCAAACGTAAATTAAGCAGCTCTTTGGCGAGAGTTTTGAAGGCAAAGAGGATGTTTGAGCTTTTCCCTCAGTGTTGGTTAATGTTTCCAATGCTTCCCGAAGACTTTTTCCTTCCCGAATTACGCATTAGTTTTCTTCTACTATGTATTTGTTGCTTAGTTTTGCACCAATAAGATTAGATTATTTCACATATCAAATGCTAGTAACGGAGATATCAAGTTAGTGATGTAGATACTTCAAATAGATAAATTAAAAAAAAAAAATAAAAAATTGAAAACGAACAATCCTTTGAAAAAAAGTCTCGCCTCATTGGCCAATACAATTAAAACTAAGATTAATACACTGATGGAAGAAGCAATGAATGTGTAAGACGGCTCAAAAATGAGACAAGGTGAGAAAGAGAGAAAGAGAGAAAGAGAGAGAGAGAGAGAGAGAGAGAGAGAGAGAGAGAGAGAGAGAGAGAGAGAGAGAGAGAGAGAGAGAGAGAGAGAGAGAGAGAGAGAGAGAGAGAGAGAGAGAGAGAGAGAGAGAGAGAGAGAGAGAGAGAGAGATAAAAAAGGGGAAGTTCTGCAAACAATTTGGAATTGTGCATATATAGAGATACAGCAAAAGTGACTAAGAGGATAAACTTTAACTAATAATCAAATCAAAAGGCAGAATGATGGAAATGCATCACGTGCTTGTGTATTACAAGAGTGATTCATAGAAATAGTAGTGGAGGCTATTATTAGCTCTAGATTGCGACCCTCTTTATCTGACTGTTCCACTTAGCGAATCAGCTACAGCGTTACATGCAAGAGGGAGATTTGGGCCATTGTAAAACAAAAATTATAAATGAAAGAATAACTCAAAACAATTATTCTGATATTACTACTACTACTACTACTACTACTACTACTACTACTACTACTACTACTACTACTACTACTACTACTACTACTACTACTACTACTACTACTACTACTACTACTACTACTACCACTACTACTACTACTACTACTACTACTACTACTACTACTACTACTACTACTACTACTACTACTACTACTACTACTACTACTACTACTAATAATAATAATAATAATAATAATAATAATAATAATAATAATAATAATAATAATAATAAGAAGAAGAAGAAGAAGAAGAAGAAGAAGAAGAAGAAGAAGAAGAAGAAGAAGAAGAAGAAGAAGAAGCCGCTTTATAATTTTCTTTTTATCTTATCACAATTCTCATCTCTCAACAAAGATGCAATACATGAAATCGCACATTAACCGCAAACGCTGTCCTGCGATCCTCAATCATGTCATAAGAAAATCGAGCTTGGAAGAGTAAAACACTTCTTCAAAACCACAAACTCACCAAGAAAAAGCCTAGGCCAGGCGGCGCGCTATCTATGCAGATCTCCCCTGCCCTATCAGTACTCACGGATTAGGAGCACCCGGTGTTAATAGAAGACAGCTTAGAGATTTTGCATCTGCGGTTAGACCGGAGATTGAGAAGGAAAACTGGACAGACTGAAAAACGAGGAGAATGACATGGACCTCAGTACAGTGCAGAGAACTGATGATGGCTGGGAAGGACGCATGCTGGGACCATCAGGGTAAAGAGTCTTGAGATGCAGGAGATAATAGGAAGATTTAGTGTGAGGGTGAGTGTGGGAGGGTAAGGATTGAAAAGCGGAGGGTTTTGTAGAGTGAGAAGCAATGACAGCCGGTTCTGATGAAGATGTCCGATTGATAGCTAGCTGAGCTCGAGAAATGAGTGGTCAAGTTTGGAAATTAATGAGTGTCTGTTTGTGTGGGGGAAGTAAGACTGTGTATGTATGTGTTGTAGAGGATCGCTATCAAAATTGTAATAAGATCTCTGTGAAAACAGGTAGTGAAAGAGAAAGAATAAGGAGACAGACAACTGAGAGAGTAAGAAAAAGAAGCTAAAGATAAATGTTTTATTTTTTTTTATTTCTTTTTTAAATTTGTGGGTGAGGAAAGGAAAGGGGTGGTGGGAACGGAGAGAAGATTCCTGATCTCTTTTCTGTGTTCTCTACTAGCATCTTCTCCCCCTATCTCTCTCTCTCTCTCTCTCTCTCTCTCTCTCTCTCTCTCTCTCTTTACACCTATCTACATATCAGTCTCTTAAAAATCTATTTACTTAGGTCTGTAAAATAATGTTTACTTCCAGATAAAACTGTTCCGCTTTTTTTTTTTTAATGGCATTTAAACCCTCTGCATCACATTATGATTACCC
>JAWDGP010002895.1:1672500-1770000 GCA_033675545.1 Elysia crispata | reverse complement strand
GGAAAGAAAGTATCGGGTCGGGATATGAGATTTTAGATTTATATTAAATTTGACGTGAGGTAAAAGAAAAGGGTTAGGCAAATTTGGGATAGTTTAATTTGAATTACTGTAGTTATTGCAAATACATTATAAATTTAAAAGGTTTTACCTCTCATTAAAAATAAATAGTAAAACTACAAAGGAATAGAACATTAAAAAAATAATTAAATGATAGAGGAGAGTGAAGCTGCCCCTCTGTATTAATTAAAGTGAAAGAAAAATTCTGGAAAAATCATAATGAAAAGTAAATAATGAAAGAAAGATATTAAGAAAAAAAAAGCCACGGAGATGAAGATAAGAAAGATATGATGAGAAGCGATACTCATTTCTCTCTCTCTCTCTCTCTCTCTCTCTCTCTCTCTCTCTCTCTCTCTCTCTCTCTCTCTCTCTCTCTCTCTCTCTCTCTCCCTCCATCCCTCCCTCCCCCTCTCTCTCTCAGTTTTTCTTCCCCCCCCCCTTCTCTCTCTCTCTCCCCTTTTCTACATGACTTTTTTTTATATTTTTTTTGTCTCACTTTCTTCTTTCCCTTTCTTTTTAATTTCATTTTTTTTTCATGACAATTATTGTTAATCTTGAATCTTGAAGACTAAAGAGGCCTATAATTTATTTTACAGTAAGATCTATTTTCGTTTCCAAATTTTATCGCTCTCTTCTCTTATTTTATTAAGAGCGCGTAACGAAAGCCAATTAAGTGCACCGTTTCGAAATTCAAGTGGCTCTTAAAATGACCTATTTAACTTACATCACCCCTTTGCTTGCTATTGTGAAAGTCCTCATTCGACTTTATTATTTTTTGATTAAGGCATTTAATTTGATATTAAGATTGGTTCTGATCTTTTACGTCGCACATAATTATCTTTTAAATAATTATGGTATTCCCTTCATAATGTTACATCTCTTTACCAAACCTTTGATTTTGCCTTTCATTGTCAGTTGTAGCAGCTTGCACTATCTTAATGACATTCATTCATTAAAACGTATAAGCTTTTTCTTTTCTTTTCTTTTTTTTTTAAATTGGAACTCGATGTAACACACGAATCAAACGTCCAATCATATTTAAAAAGAATTATATCTTTTGTAAATTTTCGTGCATCAGCGTCATGGTTGCTAGCGGCGTTCTAACGTCAGCAACGTTTCTGTGATTCTGTAGAGTTACAAGGAAAATCGTTACCCACTAGGTTCATATTTCATTCGATATTACATGCTGAAATTCTTAAAAAGTCTTATTAAATCTTAAGATGATTCATGATGCGAATTGTGTTCGAGCTTTGTGCTTCTAGCCTGGTGCCACACGCCTTTTCTCCTTTTTTTTTTTTTAGTTATTGAGATAATTGTTTTAAATTGTAATAGTATCCAGTAAGCGTGACATGCCATTTTCATTGATTTCTTTCTCTGTCTCTCTCTGTCTCCCTCTGTCTCTCTCTGTCTGTCTGTCTGTCTGTCTGTCTGTCTCACTCACTCTCTCTCTCTCTCTCTCTCTCTCTCTCTCTCTCTCTCTCTCTCTCTCTCTCTCTCTCTCTTCTATGTTTATATCTTTCGGGTTCATTCTGTCGTTCAATTTTTTTCTCTCATTTATTTCATTCTCCCCTCCCCTCCAGCTCCCCTTCTAAATCTATTATGGTATTTTTTAAGCTTGATTTTAGCGCACTTTATATGCAACACAAAAATATCATCATGAACTGTGTTGTGTTAGATTAGTTACCATTCTCTTAGGATACAAACGGATTGGCTTCACATTCACCGCCGTTTTTGACTCGGTTTGAAATGCAGTTGATAGGACAAACGAACTGGCTTCAGGTTTTGCCTCCCGTGTTTTCTCTTTCTCGCTTCCTTTGAGACAAGAGCGCTTGCATAAACGTCATAGTGATAAGTTTGCACGCTCAAAAATATTAATCAGATTTCACAGAACTGGCGCCATATACCATATATATACCATGAGTGAGGTCCGTCGAAGCTGTCTTCAAATTATAATTGTGTCTTTATTTTTGCCGCTAGTTTTAAGATAAAGAGAAAATGGTAGTTGCTGGCTTTAAAAACAATGATGATCTATTCGAAGTAAATATATGATGCAGCTTATAACAATATGCGTTGAAAACAAGTTAATGCATACGTCAAAATTAATTGTGGGGTAATTATTTTAAGTCATTATTGGTTTCGAAAATTTAGAGATGAAGAAGAGGCGACGTGTGCAAAGAACAGAATTTTAGACAAGAAATGGATGTTAGAGATGGTAAATTATGAAAAATAGTCAAAGAAAAGGTTCACCATAGCTGTGTCTGAAACAAAACATAACCCCCCCCCCCACCTTTACATGGACAATGGATAATAAACCATCCATGTTGAAAAGAGGCCACGATTGCTAAAACTTTAATCAACTGGAACAAAAGGGAAAAGGCAAGGATAGAGGATGTCAACGCTTAATAATGTCCAGGACAATAGAAGGGGAATGGAGGTGACGGAAGAGAGGGATGGTGGAGGGACAGAAGAAACAAGAAGGAGGAGGGTCCAGTGAGCAAGATTTGGTGATGGGAACCTCTAAGTGACGGTTCGTTGATGAAGTGGAATTAGGTTTGTAATGGCTGACCGCTTTGGTCATTAAGGGTCATTCCATCATCTGCCATTGGTCAGAGGAATCATAGCAGGGTTTGTAATGACCGGCCAACTCTCGAACCTCGTCGATTACTGTTGCTAACAGAGAGTGCATGCAGGCTGCAGGCCTCTGGCCGTTTACTGTCTCCATCCTATTTCTGTTATTACAGCTTCTGTCTGCCTTGTGTCCTTCTTGTGGATGCTCGCATTAATAATCTTCTGTGTCTCAGCCTTTTCTTTCTGTGTGCTTCTCTTTCAGGTTGGTGATGGATATTGTAATTTTTCTCTCTAAATTCACCATTAGCAGGCTGCTCCTTTGATTTATGTCTGCTGTCTGCCTCTCTCTCTATATATATATATATCTGTATCTTTTACTCTCTCTCTCTCTCTCTCTCTCTCTCTCTTTTCTCTCATTCTGTATTTATTTACCTATGTTTTCTCAATAACTCTTTTTGTCCATTTTTTTATTTCATTCTTTTTTACGCTGACCGCCGACCTCATTCTGTAAACTTTTTTGCCCTATCTTTTCCCCCCGTCTCTCAGACTAGAGTTGTCTGCTCTCTTTCTCTGCTCTCTCTCTCTCTCTCTCTCTCTCTCTCTCTCTCTCTCTCTCTCTCTCTCTCTCTCTCTCCCTCTCTCTCTCTCTCTTCTCCCTCTCCATGAATATTTATCTCTCTGGGCATCCTCCCTTTAACAGCGCTTTATAATTTTTCTTTACAAATAATCTTCTTTCTCCTTCTTTCTATCAGAAGTTTTCATTCCCTCTCTTTTGTCAATCTTAGCCACTTTTTCCGTCTGTCTGTCTGTTTGTCTTTCTGTCTGTCTGTCTGTCTGTCTGTCTGTCTCTCTGTCTCTCTCTCTCTCTCTCTCTCTCTCTCTCTCTCTCTCTCTCTCTCTCTCTCTCTCTCTCTCTCCACTCTTTCTTCTTCAGTCCTTAATCTTCTCATCCTACCTGTTAGCCTCATACAAGTACCATTCATAGTCATATTTAGAGATAACACAAGAGCTCGATTACTAAGACAATAAAAGCTCGTGGAATTACTATGCACTTCTCGATATATTGTAGCATCAAACGTAATTGCCCTTAGTGCAAAACCTTGACAATAGGTTTTAGTGTCATCTTATTTGCCTAACTGCGGACGAACCCAGTTCGCCAAGTGCGTTTTGATTGCACAATTTGCTAGTAAGAATGGGATTTCTTATTTTGTACCAAGAATGACAGCAGCAATTAATGGAACTAATTTTAGACACCGTTATTTAATGCTCCCGTCGTAGATAGATGAATGTCGCAGTGTCGTTATAAAAAATGATATAAAAAATGTTTTTAATTTTAAAGTTTGTTTTTTTTCCATTATTTTATTGTCATCATCCTCCTTCTTCCTATATTCTTCTCTTCTTTTCTCTTTCTCCTCTACATCATCATTTACATTATCCCCATTATCATGACCACAAGAATTCTTCGAACAATGATAATTATCATTCGTTTTTTTCCCCCTCATGGTTGTTATTATTATCAAAGGTAATCCTTTTGCTTTCATTATCATGATGATAAATAAGTACGGTTGATAGCTTTATTAAACCATCTTTCCCAGCATTTTTGTCTCTTCAATCAGAATTATCATCAGCTTCCATCGCGACATATTCGTGAAGTTTTCATATTGAAACCTTTGGGTCTTTCAATGTTTAAATGAGTTAATGGACTTTAGTTCCCATTATCTCATTATCACCTAAGCCTCAGGGGAACTGCTTTATACATGTGCAAGAGAAAAGGTCAAAGACAGACCTAGATCTTATATGCTTTTATTGTAGCAATCTTTCTAGCTTATTAATGCTGGTTATAGGGTAGAGGTGCTAGCTTCTAATAAAAAGTGGCGATGCAAATTATATCAGCATTCTATATGTTTCCTTTATCTTTACATTGTTTTTTTCATTTTTCGAAATTTATTAACTCATTTTTTTGTCATTTTTTTTATTATTTTCAGTGCAATCCTGTGGGAAGTTTTTTCTTATATATAAATTACTATTTCACCAAAATAATGAATGACGCGACAAATTGAATATTTTTTTTTCTCCCGTTTCAAAATAGTCTAGTTTGTTGCTGAAATCTTTATATTTTAAACGTAAATTTATTTTGTTAATTTTTTTTGACAGAGACTTAGGCTAAACTACACAATTTCAAAGTAGGAATGAGTCAAACGTCCTTAATTCTCCAATATTCCAAAATTAATCATCTTTCAAGAGTTCCTTTTTTCCCCTTTTCTTTCTTCCCTCACTTCTCTCTCTTCTCTCACCCTTCCATTCTTTTTTTTCTGTCTTCACACTTCTCAACCCAATATGAAGCATGTCATAAAAGCTCTAACTTTTCTAAGGCCGGGATTAGATCACGGTCATAATGTTGCTTATAGGGCTGAAGCCTCCTGAATCAGGTCTCCACAAAATATAGATCATAGAGATATAGATCGCTTGGAAGCCGCAGGAACCTCACAGACCACACTATGATCCTCAGAATGATATAAACCAGACCAGCCATTAGCATTGACCGAATAATGGCTCTATTATCATGAGCGGAGTAAGGAACTACTGCGGATAGAGAGATTCGCAAAGGAAGAAAAGAGAGGAATTGAGGGGACAACCTGGGTTTAAATATGTACATGTATATTGTTAAAAAAATTATGTGGGAGTAATGGGGAAGGAATAAGGATAATAGTAGGGTAAATGAGAGAGTGTAATAAATAGACTACGTTTGTATATTTTAATAGATGTGACGATGAAAGATTGAGAGAAAGAAGGGAGTGGGATATTCAAAGAGAGACAGGGGGAGAGAGAGAGACAGACAGACAGACAAACAGACAGACAGAGAGAGAGAGAAACAGAGAGAGAGAGAGAAACAGAGAGAGAGAGAGAAACAGAGAGAGAGAGAGAGACAGAGAGACAGAGAGACAGAGAGAGAGAGAAACAGAGAGAGAGAGAGAGACAGAGAGACAGAGAGACAGAGAGACAGAGACAGAAAGCAACGAAAGAGGTCTAAAATATAAAATCATATAAAATTTTTGCATATAGATGATAATATAGCAATAACAAGTATTGTTATAAAAGAAAAAAAAAAGATAGAGGAAGAGAATGATAGAGCGAGAAGAGAGAGAGAGAGAGAGAGAGAGAGAGAGAGAGAGAGAGAGAGAGAGAGAGAGAGAGAGAGAGAGAGCAGTCAGACAGACAGACAGACACACAGACAGGCACGCAACAAGCAGAAAGGCAAAGAAGAAGAAAAAAAACAACAGAAAATCAAAGGGACAGCCAGATAAGAAAAAAAAAAATAAACGAATAGGCGCACGGAGACACAATTTGATACAGAGAGACAGACAGGCAGGCCGTCTGTAAATTATAGAATATATGGCAAAAGGAATGTAGGGCCTACTTTGGCATTCACATTAGTATGACTGAGATGTTTAGCCTCGCATTAGATGACGGATAATTACATCTCTGTCCAAGTTGGCCATACTAGGGCTATGGAAGCAGTATTAGCATGCAGAATGCAACCAGAATTGCAACTGTCTATAACTACTCCCATGATGTGTTATGACTGGTGTGTCTATTTTGACAGGCACAGGTCGCACATAGACAGCTTAATGACCTTCAAGGTTCACGCTTCAAACAGAGCGTGTATGACGTGGAGATAGCAGAGGCGATTACCATTACTTCATTGTAAATGGGTAGCTAAAACTTTGAGCGTGAGAAAAAGTCAAGTTGTAGGGATTTTAGTTATGATCCAAAAGTAATTTTTGTTTGCGTGTAAATTAATGATATTAACAGTCTCTTATTTTGTTTATTAAATAGAGAAACAACACTTCTTCTTCTTCTTCTTCTTCTTCTTCTTCTTCTTCTTCTTCTTCTTCTTCTTCTTCTTCTTCTTCTTCTTCTTCTTCTTCTTCTTCTTCTTCTTCTTCTTCTTCTTCTTCTTCTTCTTCTTCTTCTTCTTCTTCTTCTTCTTCTTCTTCTTCTTCTTCTTCTTCTTCTTCTTCTTCTTCTTCTTCTTCTTCTTCTTCTTCTTCTTCTTCTTCTTCTTCTTCTTCTTCTTCTTCTTCTTCTTCTTCTTCTTCTTATTCTTTTCCTTCTATTTCTATTTCTCTCTCTCTCTCTCTCTCTCTCTCTCTCTCTCTCTCTCTCTCTCTCTCTCTCTCTCTCTCTCTCTCTTTCCCTCCCTCTCTCCCTTTTTTCTATAATATTTTCCCAATTATAATGAACTTTTACAATAAGAACAAATCATGCACTTCAAACTTATTTCTTTTTCTTGGAATACCATTCATAAATAATAAAACCAATAAAATGTGAACTGTTCATGCTATTGATTTTCTACATGATTAGAGTTACAGCTGATTTTGAAAGAAGCGCTCACTCAGCACTGCGTGGACAACACCATCCTTGTGGCTCCCCACCCCTTGATTATCTGAGAGCTCTAAATGGTAGTGGCAGTACCATGTATCTAGATAGGTGGAACTGGATAGTGGACAGCTTGCCTCTCTGCAGGGAGTCCTGATGTACACTCTGTTCCATGCTTTGCCGCCTTCTGTGTCTTCTCTCTCGGGCAGAGGCTAATGGGCAAACCGGTTCGGCTGATTACTACAAGATTACGTGGTTTCGTCTAGACAAGGTTGCGTCACGACGACTCATGCACGCGTAATGGTCAGCTTGCACGTTGAGCATTTTCTTGGCTAACATACTTCTCGTACATCTCCGAGAAATGGGTAGGAATTTTAAGGGAGAGGTAGGGCATAGGAAGACATAGAAGAGAGAGAGAAAGAGAGAGAGAGAGAGAGAGAGAGAGAGAGAGAGAGAGAGAGACAGAGAGAGACAGAGAGACAGAGAGAAAGGGAGAAAGATAGATGTAAAAGGATAAAGGGGAGATTGAGGTAAATGGAGCGAGAGAGAGAATGAGAAGAGATAAGGAGAGAGAGAAGGAGAGAGAGAATGAGAAGAGAGATAAGGAGAGAAGGAGAAGGACAGAGAGAAGGAGAGAAGGAGAGAGAGAAGGAGAGAGAGCGAGAGAGAGGACAGAGAGCGAGAGAGAAAGAAAGAGAGAGAAGGAGAGAGAGAGAGAGAGAGAGAGAGAGAGAGAGAGAAAGGGATAAAAGAAATAAAGAGTAACAACGACAGGGATAAGGGATGATGTGAGATAAAACTTTACTTCATTGACAAATTTATCACTGCAAAGAAATGTGGCTATCCGAAAGGTTAGGATCCCAGCTGTCTAGCTTTGGTAATTTCTTTTCTCAAGCACCTTACGATTTGTGGGATACAGGTAATAAGTATTTAGTTATGGAATGCTAATGATTTCTGTACTCTCGCTTAAGATTAATGTGCGTTTCACGTTTCTCATCTGACTCCGGACCTGTTCAGATCAATAGTTTATTGATGCGATTCGTGCTGTTTCCATCTAATAACTGACATTTTTATGTTTGTCACCGTAACTTTTCTTTAAGCACGCTTCTAATTTAGATTTCTCCATAACAAGATATTGCACTTATCGTCTTGTATTGACGGTTTAGTGAAAAAAAAAAGTGGACTTTCAAAACTCTTACTTTGTAGCGAAGGGATTCAAAATTTAATGATTTGTTGTTATTTTTTTTATCTTCTTTATCTTTTTTATCATTTCATTCCTCCTTTGCCTCAACAACATCATTAATATCATCATAAACTTCTTTTTTTTCTTTGTTTATATTATTATTATTATTATTATTATTATTATTATTATTATTATTATTATTATTATTATTATTATTATTATTATTATTATTATTATTATTATTATTATTATTATTATTATTATTATTATTATTATTATTATTATTGTCAATATTATTATATTTCTTTTATTTTTTTTTATCTTGTTTTGTCACTTTTATTTTGATCTCTATTTTTTCTAATTTTAGATGAAGAGCAGTTATGAGGTGGATCAAAAAAAAAAAAAAAAAAGAATATTATTTTTTATTAAAATTTCACTTTTCACCAATTTTTTCAGTGTTCCTGTAAGTATTCATGCATCATAACTTTAACTGATTTGTTTTTGAAATCTTTATCATTTTTATCTTGCTTTTGGTTTATTTTCAAATCAACCTTCATATTTTTCCTCCAAAAGCTAACTCCTGTAAGAAAGAATGTCCAAAAAGTCATTAATATTTCTATGCCGAACCACAGAGTGGATTTCATCGAGAAAATACGACAAAGCACTATTCTTAGGGTCTAGAGTGATATTTGATCGTAACTCGCCACAAGTTTTGACTCATCTGTCATCGAGCCAATATTTTCAGTCAAAATAAGGACCCACAAAGAGGGTAACGTTGCAAAGTAGTATGGGAACCAGAAGAATAAAGAGAGGTGACATTTAAAAAAGGTTACTAGTTAGCAAAGACACACGCATACACACAGTCTTGACATGTGAGAAAGACTAGAACATAATGATGTGGGTCGGAGAGCAGAAAATTGGCACTTCGAACATGATACATGTTTTCTGCCAGGGCGAGCATGTCATCTTGTGTTGTATGGATTGAATAGACTGCCTGCTACTTTAGAGCTAGCTTCAATCCCCCCCGGGTGCCTTCTTGTAACGGTAGCTAGAATCTCGTACCGCGCTGGCGCCTCGAAGGAAAAGGATACTGTTTTGGGATTACTGTTTCGTCTCAGGAAATGTCTTTACTTGTTTCCATTACAGTAACAGGCTCTTTCGGAAAGAGAAGATGTTATTCACACAGTTTGATGGGTTCCACTCGGATGACATTTTTTAAGAAGACAGAGATTAACATAAATAAAACTTTTGGGATTATTCTTCTCAGGAAATGTCTTTACTTGTTTCTATTACAGTGACAGGCTCATCTTAGTTTGAGAAGAGACATTATTGGTCACACTGTCTCCTTGGGGAACATTGGATCACATTTTTCAAAAAGACAGCGATTAAAATAAATGTAGTTTCCTTTAACATCTCTGTGTTAGCAACTTTCTCTCCATCTCTCTCTCTCTCTCTCTCTCTCTCTCTCTCTCTCTCTCTCTCTCTCTCTCTCGCTCTCTCTCTGTCTCTCTCTCTCTGCCCTCTCTCTGTCTATCTTTATCTATTTTTTTCCGCTGTATCTATTACTCTGCGTTTCACTGTTTTTAATTTATATGTCCGTTTGTGGTGTGTGTAACATAACAAACTTTCAGTTTATATCTGTCTTTCCATCGACGTATCCAGAAAATCCAGGAAATGTCCCCGCTATGATCTGACCATTCATGGAACCTATAGAGTTGTACCTCGGTCAGAATGTATTCAAATCGGTCGGATGTTTACTTGGGAAGTGCCGGTACAGTATCGTACAAGTCTAATGCTAGTACTAAGCCAGGCCAATACCATTGAACATTATACTATGGAACTGATTCTCGTCCGTACAATAAAGGCGAAAAAAAAAATGACTGGGAGAGATCAAAATATAATCACAGTCTCACTGAAAAGAACGAAGGGGTGTACCTCCCTCGCTTGGATGCACATTGGTTATTAGTTTCTAATGAAAAGAGCCAGAGAGGCTCGTCAATCAACGTAAGTCTCTGAAACCCTTAACATAGAGATACGGCAGTTTTGGCTTGGAACACCCTCCGTAAAATTAATAACGTGTGAGTGCAGGGACAGATCAGGGCCGCTGTAGCGATAGAGTTTTTGAATACGTTTTGAGGACGGATGCGGCTGTCACAAAAGCCTGGCTGAATGCAAATCGGAGTGGGAACATGAAGGCTACATGTCGCACGGTGGGTCTGGTGAATACGGCAAGCCCTGGGCTACCCCGTTTCTTTTTCGGGTTCACCAATATCATCGCTGTAATTATTATATCGGCAGTGTTCCTTAATGAAAATGGTCGGTTGTACAGTTTTTGCACCTGTCGTTGCCTTTTCTGATCACAAAAATGGTATTAGTGTACTTTACCATGTTATCCCTTGGGCACTAACTGCATTGAACAAAAAGACAAAGCAAACGAAAAACCGTACGGATAATGTGAAAACTATTCATTTCCATAAATAATTGAGTTAGTTGTAGCTAAATAGTTATGATCTCTTTAAAACTTGAAGGATAAATAAAGATCATTAAAAATCTACATCAGGATCTCAAAGATCTGGGGGGGGGGGGGGGGGGGGGTAAGAAAGAAGCAACACCAAACGAAGGCACAAACAAAATAATTGTTTTCTTCTTATCTTCTTAAATTATGATGATTATCAACTCAAAGATTTCGAAGACATAAGTATGAGGCTTTTCTTCATCTTTCTGAAGCCTTTGTGTTTTTACAAGCCATTTCATTCAGGGAGACCTAGGACTGCCCTATTAGAATTTAATAGTCTACTTTGAAAAGCCGTTCAGAACGCGTCCATTAATTTATTGGAATTTGACAATATCAATAATCGTGAGCAGAAGCGATCTTATTACTATGAACGCCTCCAGTAACTGTCGCCTAGTTCTGAGCTGAATCAGTGATATGACTTTAATCACAAGAAAGCAAACTTACTAAAGGTAAAGTTAAGGTGATTATAATAGAGGGGAAACTGATGATGTCACTGCGGGTCGAATCAATCTGAGAACAGATAGGCGTCGGACTTTGCCGTACCTTATCATAATTATTTTGTCATATTAATGTTACATCAATAAGCATATTATAACACAGAATAATTGTAAGATTATCATAAGCCGTTCATGATTTTGATTTCATTTTGAACAGTCTCACTGCTGCGGGACAGTGAACATAGCCTTATTCATTAGACGTGACATCATGTGGTTTTTTTTATTCTCCTTATGAATGTATTTTATTTTACTTTGTTCACTGACTATCATGGTTTTTTTCCCTTGCCCTATATATCTCAAAAGTCCTGATAAACTATAAATTGTTCTCTGGCCCTTCCATTGTTTTCATTTTGTTACAAATACTTATTTTTTGCTCTCCCCCCGCCTCTCTCTCTCTCTCTCTCTCTCTCTCTCTCTCTCTCTCTCTCTCTCTCTCTCTCTCTCTCTCTCTCTCTCCCTTTCTCTGTGATTATTCTTGGGAAAAACCATGGAAGGCACACCAGAGAAGTTGTTTTTACAAAACTAGTGCCCAACCAAAGTCGTAAATGGCATTGATGGAAATCAAAGTAACTCTACAACAGCGTTAAATCTCGGGCTTAAAGATTTCTGTCACGAAATAATTTCAATCTAGTCTGTTGCCTCCTTAAAAGCGTTACTTCTATTTTTTTTTTTTTCATGCAATTTCATTTTGATAGCAACACAGTTTGGTAAACAAGAATCTAACATATCGCAAAGTTTATCAATACAAATGAAAGTTAACTTTCACTTGTTGAATTAATAGTTTTTTGTTTTGTTTTGTTTTGTTTTGTTTTTTGTTTTTTTTGGTAAAGTTTTAGTTGATCACTTCTGAACAACTGTTTTACAGAGGGCTGCATCTCTTGCTTAGATTGATACACTGCCTTGAATTTCCAAGCTTAACTGTAAAATGTGTTGGCTTTGTAGAGAGGAAAAAAAAACACCCTTTAGATGAAGCATAGACATACAATAAAGCCAGAATAACTTCTTTTTTTTTAAAGAAACATGCAGAAAAAAATATATTCCAAGACTACCTCACCAAGTTCATAGTCTTTGGCTCATGCAGTTTTGGTGGGTCCTGATTTTGTACGCTGTGACAAATCTTGCCTCATTTTCTGCCACTTACCCTCTTAATTTGCCCCCGTCACAGCTCGGATAATCATATCACTGGCGGGGACTGTGGGGTTATGATGATTGGGCAGGGCAGGAGGCCGAGGCTGGCATGGTGAGTAATCCACACAGATAAGCTGGGATAATTGAGGAAAACAGAAAGGGGATAGAAAGATGGAGATGGACGAAAAGAGAAAAAGCGTAGAATTTATGAAAAATTTATGAAGAGTGAAGAAATGTAAATTGTTCATACGATGGTATGTAAAAATAAAATGGAGAAAAAAAAGAAGTGAAGGGATAGTTTAAAGAATTTTGCAACAAGGCAACGGAAAGAACAGAATAGTGGACAAACTAGAGATAGATAGATAGATAGATAGATAGATAGATAGATAGATAGATAGATAGATAGATAGATAGATAGATAGATAGATAGATAGATGGATGGATAGATAGATAGATAGATAGATAGAGAGAGATTGAGATAAAGAATAGGAAATAAAAAAAAATTGAGAAAGGGAGAGAAAGATATAATAGTGAGAGGAAGAGTAGGGTCGAAAAAGTGATGTCAAGTAAAGACAAAGCGACAGATCGCCAAAGAGATAGACTGGAGTTTGTGGAGACTGCACAGTAGAAAGAGGAGGAGGTCAAGAAAAAAAAGTTCGAAAAGGATACGATTCTTCAATCACTTCCTGCCTCTCATTATGTAATCGATCTTTTTTTAGCTCCTTGTTCAGGAGGGGGGGAATAAAAAAAAAATGGAAAAAGACAAATCACACACACACAAAAAAACAACATTTAGGATAAAACCAAATATCAGCTATTTTGCCACTTGAAGAAAGCTGAACAAAACTATGGTAATCATATTATAGTATAATCTAAGTGAGTTTTACGCCTGAAAGCCTTGCTTGTAAACGTTCTTAGAAAAAAACAGCAATATTTCCATTTCCAAAATGTTTTTCCTTTTCGTATTGTTATTCAAAGTGTTTAGAGCAAGAAACAATGACCACGACTTCCAATCAAACTGCTTTTCATGCTAATACTCTTTTTGTTGTTTATTTTTTTCCCATGGAAAACTACGTGCCAGCTTTAGAATCGGGGAGGACAATTCTGTCAATTCCCTCCCTTGGACGCTTCCATCAATTTAACCCCGGGGTCAAACTGTATCGGAGCGTGTGATTGGTTGATAACATGACTAGCATGAATAATCGCTGCGGACCTGCATGGTCTTGACGAGCCCGGGACATGTCACTTCCGGTTTCTGGCGGGAAGGAAGTCAAACGTCGCCGTGGTTTCTGGGATAGCTCTGGTTTCTTTTACTTTTGCGCCCGCTAGAATTACTCTTTACTAACTTGTCGAACTAATGAGGCTTTAAAGAAGTTGTGACTCAAAAGCATTTCTTATTCTGTTTTTTCTTTTTCTTTTTCTTTTTTTTTTTTGAGGATAGAGATGGTTTCTTTAATTTTTACTTATGCAAGAATTACTCTATACTATTTGGAAGACCTAATGACGCTTTAAAGAAGTTGTGACTCAAAATATTTCCTTAATCTGGATAGTAGAAGTATTGTTGATTTCAGCATATTAAAGTTCATAATGAAGAATGCTATTTTTATTTAACGTATCGTCTTCGTTTTAAAAAAAAAAAAATATTTTCTTTTTACATAATTCATTTCTAAAAATGACATGCTGTCTCTTTAAAAAGCGATGAAATTACTTGCTTGGACAATGCTCAATATTCCAATGCTATATATTCAATAAAAATGATTTATCATTTATTTTTACAGTGATGTATATAACGTTGTGTTAAACAAATAATTCAAAAAACGTGAGGACGTGCCGCTCAAAAATGTCCTGTCATCAATGGGATAGGCCTACCCATGATATTAATTTACACGTTTGGCGCGCGCTATTCTTGGGTCCTTCAAAAGACCGAGCAAGAAAAAAAAATATTGGATTTTTAATGTGTCACTCTTCCGTTTGCAATTTAACTGACATTAAAATTTCATATAACTTTGATAACTGAAAGAAATGAGTCTATCAAACAATTCTCATTCGTCTTACATCTCATGCCTGTGTGTAGTGATCCATGCCGAGATCTGGCAGGCGTTCGTTTTAGATCTAGCCATTTTCAGAGAGAAAGATGTATTTAAATAAAAATATGAAAATCAATGGAGAGTAAAATTGCTAAGGCGTTCTAAAGACGATACTTTGGGCAAGAAGATAGTTGATTAAAAAAGTAACTTGATTTTATGGGTTCTAAAAGAGGAGCTTTTTCTATAATGTAATTTTGAAGAGACCTGTTTACCTTGACCTGTCACATCAATTTGTACCACTGATTTGATTCAGTTTCTAATAAAAAGAAGCGGCTTATTTTTTTTTTCTTCCCGAGCTAACGTTATATTTTTAGACAAAATACTTTTCATTGATCCCTAATGACAGGGGAATGATAATCGATACAAATCAACTGTTCTCGATTTCGCAAAACGAAGATTAATCACTAATAGAGTTTGAGCATTGGCAGTATTGCATTTTACGATCAGTGTTTCTTAATGTTTCAAAAACAATTCTAGTTTCTTCAAATTTAACATTTTACTTAAAATAAAAACGGTTTCAAGCAGAAGAAAAAATTTGTAACTGGGATAAAATTGTAAAAACACGTGGGTTGTAAAAATTATAACAAGACATGCAGTTATACTCCCTGGTTCTATATCTAATAAGCATTATATAATTAATATTTTAATACAATTTTAAAGAAGCAGCAGTGCGCTAATTTTCAAAAGAATGAATTAGAAAATTGAAGGGAAAAAAAATAATAAAACCCAACAAACCGAATTGTCTACCTTTCATTTGCCTCTGTCAGTATCTCAATCCTATAGACACTAAGCGATAAGTTGATTAAATTCGTAGAACAATCTCACAAGCACTTTTGTTGAAAAAATGATAATCAATCTAGAGGCAAACTCAAAAATTTAGATTTTATGGATTCTAAAAGAAATGCTCTCTTCATAATGTGATTTTGAAGAGTCGTGTTTGCCTTGACCTGTCACATCAATTGAAAGATTGGTTTGATTCAGTTTCTGTTAAAAAGAAGCGGCGTATTTTTTTTCCGAGCTAACGTTTTATGTTTAGAGAAAATACTTTTCATTGATCCCTAATGGAAGGGGAATGACAATCGATAGAAGTCAACTGTTCTCGATTTCGCAAAAAGAAGATCAATCACTTAAAGAGTTTGAGCATTTGCAGCATTGCATTTTACACTCAGTGTTTCTTAATGTTTCAAAAAACAAGCCTGGTGTCTTCAAAGTTAACATTTTACTTAAAATAAAAACGGTTTCAAGCAAAAGAAAAAATTAGTAACTGGAATAAAATTGTAAAAATACATGGGTTGCAAAAATTATAACAAGGCATGCAGTCGTAGTCCTTGGTTCTATATCTAATTAGCATTATATAATTAATATCTTAGTACAATTTTAACGAAGCAACAGTGCGCTAATTTTCAAATAAATAAATTGGAAAATTGAAGTAAAAAAACAAAAACAAAAAAACAAAAAACAACAAACACAAAAAATTTTCTAGTGCATAACATACGAGTACCTTTCATTTGCCCTGTTAGAATCTCTATCCTTTAGACCTTTATCGAAAAGTTGATTAAATTCGTAAAGCAATCTCACAGGCACTTTTACTGTAAAAAATAATCAATCTAGAGGCAAATCAGCTCCTTGAAAATGCATAGTGATATATTTAATAGAAGGTAATATCTGAATTGCTGTGGTTTTTTTTTTAACATCTAGTCACAGCAAATTGGAACAGATTTTAAGGAGAAATACATATGGACATACAAGTGCATCTATATGGTTATGCAGGGTGATATGAGAAAGATTTATAGATTGGTTGGTAAATAAATCGATACGTGGACTGACATAGGATACACAAAAAGACAGATTGATACACACTTTAGTTGAAAGACAGAGAATTGGATAAATAGAAAGGCAACCTAGATAGATAACTAGAGAAAAAGATAAATATCCAGAGAGATAGGTAGGTGAAATAACACAAAAAAAAATGAAAGGTCAGTTGATTTTCGAACTGAAACTGAGATAAACTGAGATAGAAAGAAAGAGATAGATAGATAGATAGATAGATAGATAGATAGATAGATAGATAGATAGATAGATAGATAGATAGAGAGACACACACACACCAAGGGAAAGTTATTTGAAGACTATTATAAGAAAGAAAGAACGAAAAGATTTAAAGCTAAAGAAACAGGGATGCAGAGAACTTGAGTGAGACAAGCACAGGTAGGAAAAAAAATTTAGAGAGAGCAAAAAAAAAAAAAAACTGAAAGAGAAAGCGAAAATTACGGTGTGTGTGTGTGTGTGGGGAGGAGGGGGAGATTGGAAAGGGAAAGAGAAAGAAATAGAAGTAGAGAAAGAGAGAGAGAGAGAGAGAGAGAGAGAGAGAGAGAGAGAGAGAGAGAGAGAGAGAGAGAGAGAGGGAGAGAAAAGAGACGAACAGACAGACAGATAGACAGATGGACCGACAGACAGACCGACAGGCCCACAGACAGACAGATAAACAGGAACAGAGACAGATTCAAACGTACTGCCAGACGAACAAATTGGAGAACACAGAATGAAACATGCACATAATCAATCTCAAATCAGGCGTCTATGATACTGTCAGTTTACCATGGCCACGCGAGAGATAGCAAGGATCAGAAGCAGCCGCACACCAAGTCCTCCTTATCATGAACAGGGCATAACCTGGTCAAGTCCTCCATGTAAAGGCGGCGGATTTAAAATCAATCTGGGTACCTAATATGTTTGGTTGCTGGTTTGTTTAACCTCAGCTTAACTCCCGGGCTGTGAGCGACTCACAAAGATAAGAAATTTACCGGCTCTGAGAGCTATAATAATATGCAAACTGTGTGCATACGTGTTTAGATCTTTGTATTATTTGGTTACGTGTAATTTTGAAAACTAAGTTAAGGAAATTGTTTTTTCAAGGAAATGTGATATTTCTGTTATGATAATAGTATCGAATGCAGGAGATAATGGTACATGAAGAATACATTGATAAATAGATAGATAGATTGGTATAGTGATTGATTAATTGGTTGATAAATAAATGGAGAGAATAATGAAAATTATAAAGAGCAAATAATAAGTAACGTGAAAAATAAAAAAGACAGATAAGAAAAAGTGAAGAATTCTGCAGCACAATTTTTACGAAATCTTTAAATAAAACATAAGACATTATTATGTTCTCTCTCTCTCTCTCTCTCTCTCTCTCTCTCTCTCTCTCTCTCTCTCTCTCTCTCTCTCTCTCTCTCTCTCTCTCTCTCTCTCTCTCTCTCTCTCTCTCTCTCTCTCTCTCTCTCTCTTAATCGGAGACTCACGTAAAGTAACCTTCCTGTGGATCCAATCCGTGCAATGATTTTTTTTCCATCCCACACAATTACAGTTCTCTTCATTAATGGATTAAGGCTTTCAAAGTATGATATAAAAAAAACCCCAACAAACTCACCATAGGGATCAGGTTTTTGTCACCGCTACCGGCTGCGAGCTGTGATTCAACACCAGGCATGTATGATCTCATCTTCAAAGTGCTGCCTGCTGAGGACCCAGGTATCTCACCGAGCCGTTAGATAAAGATTGCAGGACCAGGGTCTGTTTGATCTGGTTCCATCACGGTCTGGTTAATGTTTTCACAAGGGTCTGATTAGAGATTTAGCCAGGGCTTGGTTTTACTAGGACTCGCTACCATCCTCGATGCTCGCCTGCTATCGGATGGTTGTAGGATGAATGCAGGAGGATGTAGTTATGAATTGGAGACATGATGCTCGTGGTTATGTAGCGTTGTAAATGCAAGTAGCTAAACATAGTTTCAGTTTGAAAAGTTACTTGCTTTAAAAAGGGTAACATTGGCATGTATGCAAGTGAGCAGACCATAGTTGGGTCGATAATTATATTTGAGTCGAGAGTAATAATCTTTCAATGCATGTGGGATTTTAAAGACAGGCTGTAGATCAAAATGACAAATGATTATAGTTTTTGTCCTCCGCACTTTTCTCTTATATAAGATTGTAGGAAATATTTCTGAGATAAATAAATTTGTTATTGTTGACCCATTGCAGCACTCCACTTCCTTCTTTTGTGGTCCTTGACTATTCATTTCAATAATAAATGTGTATTTGGATGACCGGTATCTTTCTTAGGCGATCAAGTTAGAGAGTTAATAGAAAATTAGTGTACTAATTTTATCAGAAAACACGGCCGTTACTAGTTTTTTCGCTAGCTAGTTCTCGGTATCTTTAAAAAGTTATGCTTTTATTTTGAAGTCATCTATATGATGTGATTGTCATAAAACAACAATCTCTAATAATCTTGAAAACTGAACTAGTGTGGACTGGGATTCTCCCTTAATTTCCCTTTAGAAAAGAATTTACCAAAAAAAAAAAAAAAAAATTAAAAAAAATTGGTGTATACTTTCATTAAAATGTATGTTTTCCATATTCACCTTTGCCAAATTAGAATTGAATTGGCAACGCGATACAATTTCTTGTTGTATCCTTAAAATACATTATGTTACTGCAACTTTAAGAGAACTGGTACTCATTTTGTGATTTAAAAAAAACACCAAAATTTAAGACCACTCCTTCGTACGTGGAAGATTCCCCTAAGTTTTATTTTAAGAATTAAAAAAAAAATTCGATTCTTAAAAAGCAAATCAAGATCACCGTCTTTTTAAAACCGCGCGAATGCTGTCGGAGTCCCTTTATGTCATAATTATTTTATTTCATATTGCACTGACCTATCATAAGTTAACTTTTTGGAATTTGCAACTTCAATGCATTTCCATGAGATCGTTCTTGGTGATAAAAAAATGTTTGTATTGATCAGACATCTTTTGAACTAAACTCATTGTGGACGGAATAATACAGAGCTTTCTCTTTTTTGTTCTCTCCCTTTTTCCGCATTTTTTGAAAGTCTATGTGCTTATTTATTATTTTGTCTTTCGGAGATAGCACTTGCCTGTTCCTGTCTCTTTCATTCCCTGTTTCTCTCTTTTCTTCCTATTTATCTTTCTATCTGTCTCTGCATCTCCAACTACATCTTTTTATTTAATTCCCTTAATTTCCAACTGAACTCCTTTTTCGATCGGCTATCTCTCTCTCTCTCTCTCTCTCTCTCTCTCTCTCTCTCTCTCTCTCTCTCTCTCTCTCTCTCTCTCTGTCTCTCTCTCTGTCTCTCTCTCTCTCTCTCTCTCTCTCTCTCTCTCTCTCTCTCTCTCTCTCTCTCTCTCTCTCTCTCTCTCTCTCTCTCTCACTCTCACTCTCCTTCTATCTGTCTCTCTCTCTTTTTAAAGCACAGTTTTTTCCCTTGTTCTGCTTGCCATTCATTAGTGGCCTTTTCATCTGCATCTCACGTTTTGCCCTCTTTTCCTTTTTCCACAAAGCCTTCTAAAAAAATATCCAATTTTCTTAATTCAATTTTCCTAATGTGTGAAGTCATCTTAATCTTCGAGGCTTCACTCATATATGGGTCTTGAGAGCGTGTTTTGTTTCAAGAGGTCTGCTATTCGATGTGAATCTTGGATACGTAACGTAATAAAGATAATCAATATATGACTCTATAAAAGGACAAAATGAAAAAAAAATGGGGAAAAATGTCGAGGTAATTTGAAATTTGATTTTTGTATATTGAAAATAAAGGCGCGGACCCTTTTGATTCTTACCCTTTCTCAGTTGAATTGATTTAAGGCATTACTTGTACAAATTACTTGGTCGGTAAATCAATTATTAAGAGGGCGGAGGAGGTGAAAAGAATAGTTTTGTTGTTGTTTTTTTTTTTATAAAATAAATGCTACTTAATGTAAAGCTTTGAATTTTAGAAAATTACAAGTCACCAAAAGAGATAAGAAAAGGATAAATAAAAAAAATATTTCTCACAGTATGAAGCATTCTTTATACCCCATTGTAAGACTTTAAGCAGAAAGATAAATTTGTTAATGTTGGGTTTTATCATTACTAGGACATAGCTACTTTTCAATTTTTTGTTATGATAAATCTCCTAGGAAAAAAAATATTCCGAAAGTGCATTCACGACAGCTTGAAATATAAAATCGACAGGTTTCATATCTGGAAGACAGATCGGTACCAAGACATCGTCATATCTGACAGGTACTCTCCTAAACAAACAGAAGGTGTCAGAGTAGAGGCTTAGATGCAGTAAGCTTCGTGTAGATCTTTTCAATCCAGAAAACACAGAAATAGATAGGAGCTCTTATCTTATGTAAACGCATGACGTTTTTTGTAAGGAGGTGTTTGATCTTTTATTCAAATAGACACACAGTGAGGCGAACCTTTCCTCGGCCTTTTCTCTGACTGGCTAGAATTTTCTGTGGTGTAAAACCTGTTAATGACCGAAGGGTGCGAAAATTAATGCCATGAGAAGTCTTAACAGAAGGGACTACAACATACATAATTTTTTATTCTCTTATCGTTTTTTGTTTTTTTTTTCTTCCCTTTTCCTTACTTTTTTCCCCTTCAAATTTGAGTAAAGAAGATCAAGACTCTTTAGTCTTAACTACCTAGGGAAGCTTTTAGTTGAAGCATCTGCTGTCATTCAAAGATGCAGCGGGGGAGGATTTTGAGAACCGGCCCAAACATAGTGGGTCAATATAGATTCTACCCTCTTTGTGAAATACAATGCCTGGTGTAAGGGCTGCCTGATGAAACAGTAGAGGTTGATTAGCATAAGCGTATTATTGCAAGGCACTTGCGCTGTTTGGATGCCGTTTTGTCCGCAGGATACTACACTCGTACTAGTCGTGGTGCTTCGGTTAAGAAAAATATAACGAAGAAAGGAGAGTGTGTACTGAATGAGGGCTTTAGAGAGGGATTTTGTGGAGGGTGATAGATAAAGAGAAAAACCATAGAGGCGGATAGGCAGACAGACGGAGACAGAGAAAAAGATTGAGTTAGACACAGGGAGAGAGAGAGAGAGAGAGAGAGAGAGAGAGAGAGAGAGAGAGAGAGAGAGAGAGAGAGAAAGATGGAGATACAAAAAAAGGGAGACATACTGTATGTACTGAAATTGGCAGAGAATGAGGTACAGAGAAAGAAAGATAGTGAGAGAGAGGATAAAGGAATAAAGGAGAGGAATATAATCATAAGAAAAGAGAGCAATGGATAAAAACAGGGAAAAAAGAGAGGGTCATGAATGAACAAGTTTACAGATTGGAGACAGTGGAACAAAAAGATTCTCAAGATAAAACAAAGAGCATGAAAGAGAGGGTAAGAATGAGAGAGAGAGAGAGAGAGAGAGAGAGAGAGAGAGAGAGAGAGAGAGAGAGAGAGAGAGAGAGAGAGAGAGAGAGAGAGAGAGAGAGAGAGAGAGAGAGAGAGAGAGAGAGAGAGAGAGAGAGAGAGAGAGAGAGAGAGAGAGAGACAAACAGGTAGACAGCGACAGAGACTCAAAAGAGGACATAGTAAGAGAGGATAATACAACAAACGGATGAATAATATTCAGGACAAGGAAAGTGGAAGAGGCTGTTCAACGGGAAGAAATGAACAGAGCCTCGGCTGTGAGAGGGAGACGGAGAGAGCAAGAGAAATATTATTATTCAGCTCGTGTTATTCAGAGCCATAATTTTGTTGACAGGGAATTGTTTGCTTACATCTCCTGGTGCCCCTCCTCCTTGACTGACCTCCCTGGGGTTTCTGTCAAAGATCATACATACACACAGGCACACATACACACATACACACAGGCACACATACACACATAGAGCGCTCTCTGTAAGGATCCCAACCCTCAGGTCCTTCTTTATGTTCGGCCGCCCTGGGTCGTCTTGTCAAGCTTGTTTTCAAGGAAAATATGAACCTTACAGTATTAATTTGTGATTGAGTTCCGGCCCGCAAAATCGTCATTCTTTTGTAGCAAAATCGGGGAGCGAAAGAAAAGTAAAGAAATTAAGGAAAAAAAAAAAAAGCAAAAGCAAAGAAATTTGGATGTTGGCTGGTAAAGCATACTGATAATAATGTTTGATTAGGAAAAGTGCTGTATTTTTTACCAGTTCCCTAGGAACTCAACAAGAAGATGTAAAAAACAACATCAAAAAAACTTGAATATACTTGAAGTTTAATTGTTTTACATTCCATTAAGAAGGGTATTAGAGTTTAAAATTAACAAAAAAAAAGTAATAATAAAATCCGCCAATTTTGGTCGAAAAGGTGCTAAAAACCAAGAAGGGAAATCACTTTATCTGAAACAATTAAATGGTATTTGAGGACTAGCATTACTTTTTACAATCTAGACGTTTGTGAATGAATTATCATATTAAGCCAGGAAAACTAGCCGTTTATTTTTTATAGATAAGTTAGAGGATATAAACTTCAAACTATATTAAAAAAAGCAAATAAAAATAAGCAAAAAAAAAACAAAAAACGCAATATAAATTTCGGAATTGGCAAATTACTATTATTGCCTATTCTAACGTTGGATGACGGCGATTCGTTATTATTCAAAGTAACAGAAGTACTTAAACATTTGACCTTGGATTGAGATCTAGTTGATTTTACAGAATTTTTCATTTTGAATATTATATGTAAAGCAAAATTTTCTTTCTTTCAATCAATTGGAGGACGTCAGATGTCGAGATGTCCTTGGCAACGAGTTTGACTGATTCTGATGTTTATCTCTCTTGGGGAGAAACCTTTTAGGATGATGATGATAACTTTGATCTCGGTGATGGCGTCGGTGGTGCCATGTGTCCGTTATATCTTTGGCAGTTTTTGTACCCCGCAAGTCCAGGCGATGTGACCGCTCGGCAATACATGTATTTTAAAACGGGTGGATTTAAAAGTCACACACCGCTGACCCTCAGGATACGGACAATACGGCTACAATTTTAGAACCGAGACACAGCTCGACTTTACAAAATGTGACATCTTGACGGACGTTTTAGATCCATGGATATTTTTTTTTACTGTCAAAGTGCCCACTTCAATGTCAAACAAAAAATTTGCTCCTGTCGCTTTTG
The DNA here is from genome assembly GCA_033675545.1 of Elysia crispata. Classification (NCBI taxonomy): domain Eukaryota; kingdom Metazoa; phylum Mollusca; class Gastropoda; family Plakobranchidae; genus Elysia; species Elysia crispata. Next base: position 1,746,629 of record JAWDGP010002895.1, on the reverse strand, counting down.
TGTAGACAAAGATGCTCGCCTGTCGGTGTCCAAAAAGTACAAAAAATACAAGCTTCGAATCGTTTTCCTACCCTTGAAACCCGCTTTAAGTACCATTTGAGAGTGAAGTCAAAACTTTGCGGCTTTTCACCCGCTCTTGTGGAAAGTGAATTTTAATGGTGGGCAGACATCAAACTCGCTGATGGTTTCCGTCGTGAGGTAGCAGAGTGCTAATTGTTCAGGCTTCAGTTAACATCGTGCTCTTGTCTTTTTGAAGACAATATCAAAGCTGGTAGATTTCTTAGAAAGGGCGGATCGGAACTTGTTCCTCTGTTGAATACTCTGAGGTCCTCAAAGCTGGGGTCCAGTCTTAATCAGACGTGAAGGTAGAAAAGATCTTAACTGTGGAGATAGAAAAGATCCAACGCTTTTGACTCGTGTTTCTATCAAAGGGAGAAACCCAGCCTCCTACCAAGCTGCTTTAGTCTGGTCCATTCACTACTTGTAACAAATTGGGCGGCCCCAAGGGCATTGTGGGGACACCGCGGCTGTTGCTCTGTCACGCGTGAAACCTCTCGCCCACACGGGCGGACCCCGGCTACTTCATTTACTCTTGATTGGCTTAATTCCAGCGCCGAGTCTGCTTTTGGCAACAAAGTCAAAAAACCCAATTTGAGGTTGAAAACTGCTTCTCTCGAGTTGATTGAAGTCTGCGACAAAATCTTGCATTAGTCTTCGTCTTTGAAAGAAGAAAGCAAAATTGGCCTTAATTTTCTAAATTTTAACTTCCTTCCTTTTATTTCATGAATCAAGGCAAAACTCCGAATGCTTTCTCTGGCCAGATCGTCAGAACTCAGTAGCTGATGTCGTGTTAAAGACTAAATTTAAAAAAAAAAAAGTCGAGCACACAAATTACAACGACCTTAAAAGGACTTAGGTCGACGTAAAGAGGCTAAAGAGACCAGACATTCGACTTTTTCCCACTAATGATGGCAGACGACTTTCCGGAAGAGCATCTCCTCCACTGGACTTCGCCCCAGGCTAGAGAAAACCAAACTGGCAAGGTCCGCGTTAACTTCCTAATCGCCCAAGCTTGGTATCAGCCATACTCACCCAGCGTCATAAAAAATGTCATGTCCACCGCGGGAAATAATGCTACGCTGGCCTGGAGTCATCATCTGATCTGGTTGAGACAAAGGCCGAGAGGACAGTAAAGACGATAAAGCTTATGTTTTGAGAAATTAATTATATCCCTGGAACTTCAGAAAGAGCAGGAGTTGTCTTCCGAGTTCTAGAGATTTATAACTTTTATGATAGGGTCAATGGAGACCTTTGACTGGTCTTCGATCTTTTTTCTCTAGTCCTAAGAAATTTTCATCAGGAGGATGAAATTATAGGGTAGCAATAATTATACAAATTTGTAAGCACCAATTTCATGTTTTAATGTCCTTAAAAACAAAATTTATTTAAACTTGTAGCGCCAGGTTAAAAAGTGAAATGTCCCTGGGTGTTTTTTTTTTACACCTAAACATAGTTTAGATGTAACAAGAAGGACCAAGCTTCATCTTCTCTGGTCTGCCGTAAATATTTCCAACGTTTGAGGGTTTACTCATTACACAACCATGACGCACCTTCACAGCAAATTTGGCCTAAAATTATAAAACTTGTAGATCTAGGACACTTTAAAGATATTCCTGTTGAGAGTCTATAAACTGCTGATCGCCTTAAACCAGTAGCTAGGCTTTGTTTTGAAGTAACACCACGTCGAGTGTTTATCTTTATTGCGGGCCAATACTGTGGTGCTCATGCCATTTATCAGAAAGTCGCTTCTAGGAAATAAATGAATCTATAAAAAAAAACAAAAAAAAAACAAAAACAAAAACAAAAAAAACGTTTGTGGAAACGTATATGCGTTTTTACTTCCTGGCAGTTTAAAATCTTAGAGCAATTATTGTAGAGTTTAAAAACGCAATTAGCCCCGAAGACTAGTTTAAAAAAAATACTAGTTTACTTTCCCCAAGAATCATGGTCCATAAATAGCATACTATACTGCCGTAATTATTCTGTCTAATATTTTATGACAAAAACAAAGTTTTCCACTATTTCGTTATAAATACAAAAAAGTATGATGGTAAATAAAAGATTGTCTTAGAATAATGTACGGATTAAGATACTTATGTTACGTTTGCCAATACGGCTATGTGCCATAATTTTAATAATTCCTTTTACTAATTTTCTCACCTTTAATCTCATTTTTTTCTTTCACAATTATCTGCTCATGGCCTGATCAGACTGTTTTCCCTCTTCCATTAACATACTAGCATTCTACATCTAGTATTTTGTTGTTGGTATCAGCAAAGAAAGAGAGAGAGAGAGAGAGAGAGAGAGAGAGAGAGAGAGAGAGAGAGAGAGAGAGAGAGAGAGAGAGAGAGAGAGAGAGAGAGAGAGAGAGAGAGAGAGAGAGAGAGAGAGAGAGAGAGAGAAAGAGAGAGAGAATGAAAGAGAGGCAGGAAGGGCAAGGTAGACCTTGGTGGAAAAAGATTAGGGAACAGAAAAAGAAAGTTGTTTTGTTTTTTTTTGCAATAGAGTTCAATAGACCAGCTCTAAAGTCCAGAAGGGTTTGTTTATATCATCTCTCTCTCTCTCTCTCTCTCTCTCTCTCTCTCTCTCTCTCTCTCTCTCTCTCTCTCTCTCTCTCTCTCTTCTGTGTAATTTCACATTTTGACATCCTTCTATTTCCTTTTTGAGGACTTTTACTCCTGATTCTCTTTTCACAAAGTAGCAAATTCTCATCTCACTTGTTTTCTCGCCACTTGAAAGCTCGATGCCTCAGAGCTATTCTGGTAAGATCATTGACCAATTCAAACTTTTTCAACAACCTAGTATTAGATTATGGTACCAAACCATCTAAAACCGTCCCAGAATTGCTAGTTTCAGTCCCCCTCGAGGCATCTTTAAAAAAATCGTCTCCATTCCGAAACGAAGTTGTACAAACGACTATAGAAAGAATTGCTTCCATCATCAAAGAAGCAGGAAATGAAATAACATTTTGACCCACTGCGAACATTGATGAGACTTTCTGAGAGGAACGAACAAAAGAGAAGTCATTTTCTTTCTCCGCTTTAATGAGCCTCTGGGGCACAGTGCCCGGGCTCTTCAATCCGCAGGAAAACGTAATCACTTTGTACCCTCCAGCTGAATTCCGGTTTCTTTATCCGGTTAGTTGGAATTATTCGTGATAATGGTTACTGCGAAACGTTTCCTAAGTTTGGGAAAGAAAGGGGAAAGGAGGGAGGAGGAATAACATTAATGAGACAAAGAGCAGAAAAAAAAAGAAGAAAATCAGAGGAAGAACAGTGAAGAGGATGGGAGGGGTGAAGCTAAACCTATGTGTTTTCAGTTTCTTTGTTTGTGGTGCAGAAAATACTAAGTTATTTTTTTTTATAAAAATTTCGTATTATTAACTTCACGTAGACTCTTACATTAAGACAGAGGCTTTTCTTTAAGCTCAAGGATAAGACTGGTCATATGAGACCCGACTTTTTGAACGTCATCTGGTTCAGCTTGGAATCGAACCCCAGACCTCTTTATTGTCGGTAGAACTCTCTATCGACGGATCTCAGGCTCGCCCCTTTCGATGAATTGAAGGCATCTAGATGAAGGGGGAAAAAGTTGTATATTTGTATCTTTTTTCTTCTATTCTAGTATAATAGAGGTTTAGTTGGTGCTATTGCTCAGTCTGCAGTAGATTTTATTATGAAGAATGTCAAGCAATTTCGTCATTGCCAAAACACCAATATCCTGGAGCGGACACGCTTCAGATTTAAGAAAATTCACTCAATGAAGATTTACTTATTCTTATACTTATCATAAGCTTGTTTCCGTTATCCTTTTTTAAACCCTCCTGCTCACCCAAATCTCTTCTGTCCTCTTTTAGATAGTTTCCAAGTAAGAACATTTATTGTCCAAAATCTTTTTCAATAATCTTATATTAGTCATTTAATATTCTTCACCGCAAGAGGCTTTTGACCTTTAAAAATCATTCGAGAGAAATGCAATCTTTTGGATTTTACGTAGAGAAAAGTACAAAAAGCAACATCAATTTGCACAACGAAAGCCGCAAAAAGAGTTTCTAGGGCTCAACTATTTTTTTAGTGTGTGTGCATATCATAAGCAAAGCCTTTCTTCTTTTTGGCAAGGGTAGGTGGGGGTCAGAAAAATCACGATGCCATATTGGAAAGCTACGACACTGGTATCAAGTCTTTCAGATTTCCGAAAGTAATCAAAACGTTTGATCAGTGAGAAATTCTTTGATTTTAAGATGACGCAAAGAGAAATAAAAGAGAGAGAGAGAGAGAGAGAGAGAGAGAGAGAGAGAGAGAGAGAGAGAGAGAGAGAGAGAGAGAGAGAGACAGACAGACAGACAGACAGACAGACAGACAGACAGACAGATAGACAGAGAGAGAGAGAGAGAGAGAGAGAGAGAGAGAGAGAGAGAGAGAGAGAGAGAGAGAGAGAGAGAGAGAGAGAGAGAGAGAGAGAGAGAGAGAGGAAGAGAGAGAGAGAGAAAGAAAGAAACAAGCTGAAGCCATAGATGCTATGTTTCCATAGAATCAGACACGAAGTCAACACGAACCACTAAGGACCCTCTTGCCCGGCCTGCTCCCACCTCCAGGGGATTAAATCTTTGGTCAATACCCGGTTGCATCACTATCGAAAGCTGAGAAAACAAATCAACAGCCAGGGGGAGAAATCGTGGGTACCAAGACTAGGCGCCCCGAAATCTCTCCGTTGACCAGGGACCATGGGACCCGTAGCCTTAGAAGTACTTTACCGAAACCTGGTGGTCTTGCGTTTCACCCTGCGGTGGAGGCACAATCGAAGGAAAGCGATGGCAAATTGTGTTGTTTCAGCATTGGGTTGCTAGTGAGAAAGCTGGGAAGTACTTCGAACTCACTTGTTTTATTAATTCATGACTTGCTTTACAGCTCCACCGCTCAGGTTGGCTTCGCCTTGGGTTATTTTTACTTCTTTTTCTCTTTTAATTCTGTTTGTCTGCCTGTTTGTCTATGACTCTACCTTTCCCCTGTCTCTCTCTCTGTCCCGTTCTCTCTCTCTCTCTCTTTCTCTCTCTCTCTCTCTCTCTCTCTTTCTCTCTCCCCCTTCCTCTCTTTCATTCTTAACGAAACAAGGGCAATTTTATCATCGCTGCAGTTGGCACTATAAATTTAATCTGGAAAGAAAGAAACGCAGGGAAATTTACAATACAGGGTGAGACGGAAATGAAAGACAGAGTGACATTCACGCCGACATTACAGTAGGAGAGTAAAGGGAAGAGAAAGCATAAACATAGAGACAAGCAGAAAAATAAAAAGAACAAAGAGAGCAAAAATAGAAGTTAAAAGAGAGAGAAAAATTAAGAGACAAAGAAAAGAAAAATGAGTGAATATAAGTTTTCGGACGTCATAAGAGCTGATTTTGCTTCACTTAAGATTAGTATTAACAAATGATATAAACGGACAAGCTAATAAACGTGAATATTAGATCTAGACCTAATGATAATATGTAATGTTAGCATGATGATTGTCATGACGATTAACGCGAGTTGGGCAGTCGGGGTATATTTTTTCCCATATCAAACAAAAAAAAAAGAGCTCTAGTTTTTATTACTATCACCTTGCATGAAATACAAAAGTATCAGAATCTTCAGAAAGGTATTAAGCCACAAAGAGAATTATATTATGAGGAAAAGCAGTCATTTTTTTCATAGGTGCAAAGAAGATTGTTTAACTTCCACATAATGTACGCGAGGTGCAACAAGTACAAAAGGGCAGCTATGCTTATGGGCCTTTGATCGTACCTTACGACATATCCTGGTCTGGCTCAGGTTGACAGCCGTTTGGTCTTACCTGCATACGTAAAGCCTCAGATGACACCTGCGCTTTGCTCTAGTTTATCCTTTGGTGTGCAGAGGGATTACCACCCTGGTGTATGGTTGTCATAATTTTTCTATATCTCGGCTTGCATTTCGTCTATCTTCGGTGCATGTTAAAAAGCTCTTTGCTTTGCCTTTCATGTAGATTAAGTCGGTTTTTATCTTATTCATGTCTTAAAATCTTGATTTATTTCCATGTATTATTCTTTTGTTTTCTTTTCCATTATTTCTCTTCGTTCCTGTCTTGTGTCCTTGTCTTTTTCTTACTGTCGCTTAGTGCTTGTTCGCCTATGTCGTTATCTTTCTGTCTCTTTTCATGTTTGTTTGTCTGTTTGTCTATCCATTTGTTGCTCTGATGGACTGTCAGTCAGTCTGTATATCTGTGAATATGCCTTCCTTTCTGCTTCTCTCGTTCCCCCCTCTCTTTCTTTATCTGTATCTATCTTTCTAATTCAATTTCTCCCCCGTTTTTTCTGATAATATGCAAGTATATATTCAATGATGGAAATATAGTTAATGTTCTTATAATTAGTAAAATGATGAGGATGATAATAATAATTTGTATTATATTTGTTGTTGTTGTCTTTATGATTATTATTATTATTATTATTATTATTATTATTATTATTATTATTATTATTATTATTATTATTATTATCATCATCATCATCATCATCATCATCATCATCATCATCATCATCATCATCATTATTATTATAGCTGCTGTTGTTGTTATCACCATCGTTATCTTCACGATAGTTAGTTTGTTTTTTTTTTTTTTTTTTTTTTTTTTAATAACAAAATATTTTAAGGTTACCGTCCAGGCCTTGAAGAGAGTAATTTCCTGGAAATCATTCATACAACATCATAGATTTAAGAAGTCGTTTTGATTTATGAGGGCACATTGCTAATCGTCCTGAAACGAGACAGTTCACTTACCAAAAAAGAGTACATCGTCAGGCTTGCCGGGATGTCCATTTAAAATATGTAGAAACTCATTTGCGCATCAGTTCGCCAACTTTATTCAATGGTCACTGACATAAATCATTCTGAATATCCAAAAATTAAGCCGGAAGCATAAATTATGTGCATAAAAAAAACCACGCAACAAAACAATATGGACAAAATTATTACTACCTTGAGAAGCAGAATGTCGTTCATTAAAAAAAAAAAGTATGAATGAATATAAAATATTTCAGTGCCTTTATTATTATCCTAATTACTGTAAAATATTTGTCACAAGTGCAGGTAATCAACTGTCGACTGCTAAGCTTCTTGGTAATGGATGAAGTTTAGATGTCGATAATTTTTATGTAAATACTTTGTTTGCACATGAGTATCACAGTAAAATGCGTTTTAAAAAGAAGTTTTGTGTTAAGAGTTAGAATCTTCGATGTTTTATCATCGTTATTTTATTTTCATTTTTTTGCTCCTAACTTTTCATACCTCCAACAAAGTTTTCTTTTTGCAGAGTATTTGTTGATCACTTATCGCTTTCACAATCATTTTCAAACTTCAATAAAAGTCAAAGCGATCAAATTTAATCGTATATCGTTTTCTTTCATTTGGAACAATATTCACCAAATATGAGGACAATTTGGGACGCAATAAAAATAACGTGTATGGGAAAATATAGATCCACATGCTTAACATGGCATTGTGCATTTACTTGTCTTTGACACGAGCTTAACGCAACAACAAAGAGGTGCGAATCTGACACAAACTTATACCTATTAGGGAAAAAATCCCCTCCGCTACTTACCTTGCCAGTGACAAACTAATGGACTCTTTGACTTCGGTCAAAGCCTCGTCCGCCAGGGAAACCGTCAACGCCTTGATCAGGCTCAGAGGTGGTCTACCTTGGGGGACTTATTTTCTTTTGTTTTAAAGCTCAGCATCGGAACAATTGGGGGGAAAAACCAGCTCGAAAATAGGATACAAAGAGATTAAGAGGATTATACCATTGTGTTTGATATTCAGTTTTTAGTAAGGACTCTGGTCGCGGTATTTATTTCTGCATGAAATACAAGAAAAATTAATGCAATGCTGATATCAATGCTTGGAAGAAAGAAAGGAAAAAGGAAGGAAAATTAGAGATAAAATTAGTACGAGATCGCTTTGAAGTGAACGTGCTGTGCGAGAGAAGCGAGCAATATAATTATTAATCAGCACCAGTCTGGTTTGTGAATGAGATTAAAATCTTGATTAAACATTCAAGCTTTAAGAGGTCCTCTTTCTAATCGTCGTATTTCATTGATATTATGTTGGTTTTCTTTTTTTTTTTAGTTTCCGACATCTAGATTGAATCTCTTCTAGCTAAGTTGATTAAAAAAAAAAGAAAAGCTCAGCAATATTGGTTCTTGTCAGCGCAGCAGAGTAAAGTGTCAGGAAACCTAATAAGACTTCATTAAATTTTCACAAAAGTATAATTATGTTATCTTTTCCCTACCGTTAACTGCATAAAAATGTTATGATTGCATTTGTCAAAGATAAAGTTATTATACCGATGTTAAATTATAGCCCATTTTTTTTACATTTAGTAGAAAAAAAAGTATTGAGTTGCTTTAAAAAATCGATAACATAATTACCACAGATACGACGTCCTAGGCTCTTTGTAGTGAATATGTCCTAATGATTTCATTGTAATCTTTGATGTTGAGGCACAGCGGCCCGTGAAAGGTGACACTTGCTTGAGAACGTAGCCTCGAGGCAGAAACTGATCCTCAAAGACTTACGCGTTAATCTGACTTCAACCTTATTAGTTTGAAGAATCGATCATTGTAAGATAGTTGTAATCAAGGGAAGCTGTATGAAACGGGGGAAAAAAACTAGTAAAATGAGAGGAAAGGTGTAAACAGACTCAAGAAAAAAAATGTAATATGGTGGAAAATACAATTGAAGCTTTTAAAGTGGAGGAAGGAGAAGAAAAAAGAGGATGTAGCGAAGAGAAGAAGAACGACAACAACTGCAACAACAACAGCGGCAATTTATTAAGAAAAAAAAACCAAGAAAAAACAGCATGAAAAAGGAGTAGGAAGCGGAGGGCGAGAAAAATAGGAAGAACATTTTTCAGTGAGAAAGAGGTTCAAGAAAAGAAACAAGAAGAAAAGACCACGCTTATGAACAACCATAAAGAAGAAATTGAACAAGAACAAGGAAATGAAAAAGAAAAATAAGGTATAAAAAAAAAAAACCCAGCTGCAACGAGATTAACATTATCATCATCTACAAGAACAACAACAACAACAATAAAAACAAAAACTACAACAAAAGACAACTGAGAAAATAACAAGAAGAAAAGAAATAAGAGGAGAAAGCCCCGCTAACGAATGACGAGCTCTATCCAATGGTCCGCGAACCCACGGAGGATGTTATGAAGCAGCACCTTGAGGGACCTCCATTAAATCCTCCGGTCCATGTGAATAATAATAATAATAATAATAATAATAATAATAATAATAATAATAATAATAATAATAATAATAATAATAATAATAATAAAAATAATTATAATGGACCTCATCAATCTAATCCTTTTGCCGTTAGTGCCCCTACCTGGACGCACTAAGCTGTGGGGCTGAACCAACAGAGTTCCGGTACGGCGAGCCCTGAAACCTTAGCACAACACCCGGGCCCGTTCTCTTCAACAGGACTTTGTGGAGTGTTGTTACTGCACCGAGTAGCTTAGAGAACTTATTACTTTTTGAGGAACTTTGAAAGAGAGGGAGAAAGAGACGGAAAGAGAGAGTGAGGGGGGGGGGAGAGAGATAGATAGATAGTTAGATAGACAGACATACAGACAGAGAGAGAGTGAGAGAGAGAAGAGAGAGAGAGACAGAGAGAGACAGAGAGACAAAGAGACAGAGAGAGAGACAAAGAGACAGAGAGAGAGAGAGAGACAAAGAGACAGAGAGAGGGAGAGAGACAGAGAGAGAGAGAGAGTAAGGGGTGGGATTAGGGCGTGTTTCTGAAGTTCGAACCTCTTAGCGTTGGCGACTCGACTCACAGCATCTCATGATACTCCTCTCTTTGTTTCTCTCTCTCTCTCTCTCTCTCTCTCTCTCTCTCTCTCTCTCTCTCTCTCGTTTGCTCTCTCTCTCTCTCTCTCTCTCTCTCTCTCTCTCTCGCTCGCTCGTTTGCTCTCTCTCTCTCTCTCTCTCTCTCTCTCTCTCTCTCTCTCTCTCTTCTCTCCCTCTCTCAATATACAATGCCCTTCCGTTTCTACTATATAATCTCATCTCTGATTGTTAGCGGTTTCTTGACATGACCTAAAGCATGTTTGACTTTTTGTTCCTTTCCTTTCAGCCTGTGAAGTTTCTTGAAAACTTAAGTCGATTTTGTTGGTAATCCGCAGTTGTTCCATAGATTTCTTCCAGAAAATTGTGGTAGTTGAAGAGAGCGTTGGATAAATTTGGATAAAATTTTAGGCATTAGAATGAGTCCATTATTGATATACTAAGACTGAGATAAAAACAGAGAGAGAGAGAGAGAGAGAGAGAGAGAGAGAGAGAGAGAGAGAGAGAGAGAGAGAGTCAAACAGACAGAGAAATAGAGAGAAATAGACAATGATACAGACACAAAAGCTGACAACGCTGGAGATAATGAAAACCGTTCTTATAATTTTTTTCTCGTATAATAATTATATACTTAGTGTTACTAAGGGCACAAAAAAAACAAGAAAAAAAAAACATTTACAATCCTTTGATATCTTTTTTTTTCTTACACATTCATTTACATCCATTTAAATGGCATTGCTCCAAGGATGGAAATGAACATTCAGTTCCAACTCTTCTTATTAGGATTAGTCTGTTTAGCTTTAAGTGAACAGGATAGAGTCCCAGCTTATCGCTGTCTCTTCTGAGTCTAGATCTGTATCAAATAGAGCAGCTTGGTCAATTTATGCATGCTGAATGATAAAATGATTGTCGGCATCAAACACGTAGGGAGAAAGAGACCTACCGGTACGTGTTGATGAACAAAGTTTGAACGATCCGGAATGCAAATATCGTTAGCTGCTTCGGTTTTTATTTCGTGTCTGTCTTTAAACAAATATAAAACTTTATCTCCTGTGAATATCATGGAAAAGAGACTTATGGAAATGTAATAAGAGTGATGAACCAATCTTAACACTACAATTTTATAGTGTTTTTTTTTTTTTTCTTTTCTTTAACACTAGACTAATATATGTCACATTGTATCCACAGACTTTAGATATAAAAAAATTATGTGTTCATAAACCCATCAAGTTTGTAGAAATTTAGATTAAGATTTGTTCTATCAAAACAATATTGCAAAACGTGATTCTTAACGTTGCTTGGACGGTTTCTGTTGCTGCAGATGTAGAGCTGTGGTCTTTTTATTTTTTTTTCGAAGAAAACTATGTAACTAGAATGGCAAAGCAAGGCAAATACTTCAGACTTTATTGGAAAAGCCTTTGTGTTAAAAGGTCTTTGATTTATGAGAAACCGAGGCAAACTAAACGAAAGCATTACGTCATTGTGCGCATCGTGTATTATTGTGACAGCTAGATCTTTGCAGCGAAAACCTTGCTTGAACTGTCGGCTAAACAAGTGGTCTCCTGTATTTTTAGGTTAGGTTGGGTATTGTGCCAACTTAGACGACCTTATGATGTATGAGGTTTTCTGGTTTAAACCTTTGATGAAGGTATTTGGATTTTTGTCCTTTAGTTTTATGCTTTATTTTCATAGAGAAAAGGCCTAAACAAGATTAAAAAAAGTAAAACCTAACCTTTTTGATTGTCAATGCTTTTCACTTAAAAGAATTATCCTTATTTTTATAATATCACTGCTCCAGACTGCTCTTAAAGGCGCTAGCAACAAAACGTGAAAGAGCACGAAGTTTATGCGAGAAACTAAGATTATAATAGTAAGCGACAAAGCGGCTTTATTCTTTGAAAATACCAACTCATAGTCTACGCGCTGACGTTCTATTCATAATGTAAAACAATGGGTTTACCTTTATGAAACTTTTAGTAGCGACGTTAGCATGGTTAAGTTGTGTTTTATACTTAGCGATAACTCATTTTGAACAGAAATAGAGATCATTGAAGATTAAACAGAAACTCCGTGCAATATTAAAGTCTGTTCAAATTCTCTTCTTTTGTGTGGTCCCTCTTTGCTTAACCTTCCCCCAATTTCTCAAGATGATCGTAAAACCAAATATCGACTATTTTGATATTAGAATTTCTCTTTATTTGCTTTCTTATAAATTTAATTGCAAAATCGCTTTCAGGAACGTACATTGCCAAACTACTGTAACTTGGTGTTTTTGGTTTTCCTTTCTTTTTTCTTTTTTTTTTTTTTTTTCCATATTCAAGGGTGTATCTGAGTTGACGGAAAAAAAAAGGTGAGGGGAGTGGGGCCTTAAATACCACAACAGCTACATTGTATGCCGGATTTTACGTTGCACCTTGACTAGATAGTGTCATTGCTTCTCTTTACCCACAAGGCATATCGTATCATCTGGCAGCCGTTGAATCTTTAAACCATCTCCACCCAGCATCCCGGACTCTCTCCATCTCGACTCTCGCAGATGGTCGAGGAATCAATCACGTGAATGAAGGAGGGTTCGGACATCCATGGGGTGTGTCCGATCGCGCGGTGGTCATCGAGGCTTTGATTAGCCCTGGCCTGTCCGGTCAGTGTGTAAATTAGAGCAGGGTCAGCCAGGGTAATGGTGTCCGAGAGAGCTGTGGTCACTCTCTGGTCCAGCCAGCTACCATCAAAGCTACTCGCCCGGGCGCGTCCCTAACACAGCGAGAAATTCGATTCTTGTATCTGAAGAGCTCCAATTCCTTGGGGAAGGTGTCTGGTATTTTTTGATTTATGGAGTTTGTGGGGGGACTTCATTAAAGGGAATAGAGTAAATCGTTTTCTGAGTCTTTGTGTTATTCTGTTTGATTGATTGCTGCCAAGGAAGTCGTGTTCTTTTTTAAGTCCAATGGAGAGAGAGAGTACACATATTGAAAAAGACAAGGAGAAAGAGTAAGAGAGAGAGAGAGAGAGAGAGAGAGAGAGAGAGAGAGAGAGAGAGAGAGAGAGAGAGAGAGAGAGAGACAAATAGACAGACAGACAGACAGACAGACAGACAGACAGACAGAAAGGTCGAAAAGAGTAAAGTTGGTAATCAAATTTGAACATAATTGAAATTTATAATCCTGCAAAGAAGACTGAAAGGAACTAGGCCTATCTCAACTTGGGATGACAAAAAGTGACGCAAACTCTTTGACTTTCTGTTGCTTTTTTTTCTTAGTTTAAATGATGGATGAACACTAGTATAAACATAAATTTTTTTCACTGTTTTTGAACAATGTTCGATTATTGACTGCTCAAGAGCTAAACAACCCATAGGTCAATATATTAAGATATTCATTACAATAAGCCCAGATATGAGCAAAGACCAAATATGGCGCTTTTTAGAATGAGCACCATCTGCAAATACAAGTACATTGCATTTCTATCATGAGAAACACACCAGAGCAGTGTAAAAGGATAAAATTATGAAGTAAGATTCTCCTTGCTGCTAATCTTTAACAACAACAAAAACCTGTGACCCTACTAAAAACAACATAAGTACACAACCCCCCAAAAAATCTTGAAAACTCCCCATAATGAAAACGAAACAAAACAAATCAATGACGGGATTTTTGCAGATAACGTCATGATGATATCCACAACAGGCACATGTCACATCTGTCGTCACTCCTAGCTTAAGACTATTATAGACAGATGTAAGAAACATTAAACAAAAAAGAACAGTTGAACTACTAGATCATTACTCAATACCTAGTGTGGATATCTGATTAAATAACTTGTCGAGCCGGAGCTCAAGCGACACTAATCCGACAGCAGAGGATTATTTCGTTAAGGAAACGCTTTGACACTGGGATATTCCGGATTTTTTCGTCGGTCAGTTGTTTGTACGGACAGTTAGGAGCTATGCTTTAAGATTCGACTTCTCATTGCCTTCTTCTTTTTTGGGTGATCATGTGCTGGTGCAGAACAAAATGAATTTAAGAAGACTTAATGTTTCTTTTACAAGTCAAATCGATACCATCTTATCTCTCTCTCTCTCTCTCTCTCTCTCTCTCTCTCTCTCTCTCTCTCTCTCTCTCTCTCTCTCTCTCTCTCTTTTTTACTTACAAACCATTCGAATTTAAGACTTAGTAACGATCTTCCCGTTCAGTGCAAATAAGCTAAAAATTTGCAAATGATTGCAAGAACTTTTAAATGATTTTCATTCATTCAGAGAAGTGACAAAAAGATGATAATACAAACAAATGCCGTAAGAAAGTCCTGATGTTAAATCGGGTTAGGTTAATCGTGAACTAATAACTCTTTTGATTTAGAAGCGGGGTGGTGCGCTCTTTTTAAATAAGTTACGCGTTTCCAAGGTATAAATAGCTTAGCCTCTTTGTATCCTGAACCTAAAGAGAAATACTCCACAAGGTTTCTGCAAGAACCGATTAGGTGTACCTTGTTAAGAGAACTGCAGCTACAGAGCTAATCTGTTTACTGTTTACAGCTTCCGTCGGCTGACAAAGGAAAACAAAAAAGTTACATGTTGACAAGAGGTAGGCAGCCGGGAGAGGTAAGCCTGACCAAACACGCCGATAGGGATCAGAGAACAACAAACTCGTGTCAACCCTTTCTTTAACTTCGTCCAGTTCAGCTCTGCATCAGTCTGCCAGGTTTGACTTTGAGTGGATTTAGACCCGACAGCACCAGGTCTAGACCGGACATTGGTCAGGCACCATGCATGAGACACTCCTTGGACCCTACGCACCCGTGACGGCTGTATATGTTTGGAAAGCTGGGAGCTGAATTTGTCATTTTCTTCGAGGTACAATAGTGTAGCATAGTTGTGTCAGAATGGTCAGTATGAAAGAAGTTTGGCTTGTTGACTCATGAAACCTGCCATTGGAGTAATGTGGGAAAACAAAGGATTGCCTAGCTGGGCTTGCTTTGTCTGTGGCATAAGTCTGACATGATTATCCACGTCATTAAGTCTGAGGAAGATAGGATCAGGAAGAACAAGAAGACTACGGAAAGGAAGAAGGGGGAGGGGGGGGGAGGAGGAGGAAAAAGATTAAGAAAGAAATTCAAACGAGAGAAAGAACACAATAAGAGAGACTAAGAGGCAGACAAAGACCATTAGATAGAGACAGAGAGGCAGCAGAGAGTTATGAAGCATACATAATGTACTTATATCGAAGTCAATAACGTTGGTAGTACTCACAAGTTTCAAATACATAATTATACACAGTATTGATATAAGGCTGTACTGTACTTCATCCTTTCTCCCTCCCCCCCCCCCACCCATCCCTTCTTTCTCTCTCTCTCTCTCTCTCTCTCTCTCTCTCTCTCTCTCTCTCTCTCTCTCTCTCCATTCCCACCCTTATTAGCAAGATCTAAATTCATTTTTTTTTCCTTTTTAAAATCGTCCTAATCATCCCCCTTCAATCGAGGTTTAGTGGCAGGTGATTATGACACGCAGGTCTCCTAGGCGAGGCCTTATCGAAAATGTATCGGATATCTACACTGATTGCTCAGAATGAGTGAGTCACTTCTTGATTCTAAATGCGTCTCTATGGCTTACTTTTTTGCCTTAGTCTTAGTACCTCAAAACTTAAATCACTAATTTTTCTGGCAAAGCTGGGCGGTTTCGATATCAGGCATAGGATACAAATAAAATGCTTGTTTGTAGCAATCCGCGCGTGAGTAAGTTGTGAGTGTGTGTGTGAGTGAGAGAGAGAAAAAGAGTGTGTGTGTGTGTGTGTGTGTGAGAGAGAGAGAGAGAGAGAGAGAGAGAGAGAGAGAGAGAGAAAAGGCTCAGTTGGTAAATCACTTGACTGACAATCGAAAGATCTCTCGTTCGATCCTTGTACTTGACCTGACAGAAATTCACCTTAGAACGCGATGGTTTTTGTCTTTGCAGATACTGGTGCCATGTTAAGTGTGACTGCACATATTCGAATCAAAAACATATTTGGTTCAATGTTATACTAACAGGCCCAATTTTTGTCCCATTGCATTCTTTTTTATTTGCAGCCTGCCCCCTCCCCACCCCCCACCCCCTCTCCCTCCAAAAAAAAAAAAAAAAAACGATTTAAGGACATATATTAAGAAACACCAAGAGCTGCTAGCATGAATGTCAAAACTTCATAATCTATAGATTAGTTAATTTGTGCGCAGAATGATTTAACATATCCATTTTTAACCGTCATAGAATATTATGAGTTAACGAGTAAACATTCTAAACAAAAAACGCTTTAAATAATAGTTTAGTTTTTCCAGCTTATGAATTTGATTCTTTAACCAATCTGGAGACTGAAATATAATCATCATTCTATAAGTTACTTCGTGCTTTAGAGCAAAAGAGTTAAAGGCAGTAATCACACCTTTTAACTTATCGTGTTACTGGTTTAATCTAGAATCTCTCGCGGGAGCTCAACATTTACTCTAAAACCCTCATCGTTCTGCAATTCATTTTCTCTCTACGCCTCTGATATTCTTAACATTAGATTAAAACCAATTAAAACTTGGACTTGCAAAAGTTTTTTTTCTTTCTCATTTTTTTTTCACTGAAGTTTAAAACACATGCCTCTACAAAACCTCCGAAATCTATCCTCTTCTATCTCCTCCTCCTCCTCCTCCTCCAACTACTACTACTACTACTACTACTACTACTACTACTACTACTACTACTACTACTACTACTACTACTACTACTACTACTACTACTACTACTACTACTACTACTACTACTACTACTACTACTACTACTACTACTGCTACTACTACTACTACTACTACTACTGCTGCTGCTGCTGCTGCTGCTGCTACTACTACTACTACTACTACTACTGCACTTCTGCCATATTAAAAAAAAGCAGCAAGCCTCAAAACAATATTGATTTCTCTTTTTAAAAGAGTCTCTTTACGATTAATTCCTCTAATACTTGAGTCGAAGCTAGGAACGGTCACAAATTAAAGATGGTCACATTGACAACTTATGAAACTGTTCAATGCTATGAAAGCTACTTATTTTGGACCAGCTTAACACCAGCCCTAAAACCGGTTATTTGTTTGTACTTCCACTTCAGTCTTTAGTTACTGAAGCCCTTGAAATCAAAAGAGCTTCTCAGTCCTGACTAATAAAACAATATTAAAACTTTTTAAACTATGTCACCGTTTTTAATTTTTCTTTTTTAAATCGTATATTATAACCCTTCCGACCCCACCCTCCCCCAACCCCTCAAACACACTAAACAGAAAGAATACTCTAAATTCTCGATCAGCCCCACCATTCTACCCCACCCCTCTCCTCCCATTTTCTTTGCCTCAGGGTACCAGGCATTCTCTAACGCCATCAAATCTCATTTATTGATCACCGGATGAGCGAGGGAGGCGGGGCTTGGTGACAATGACCCAATCAGCGTGCAGCACAGCCTCGAGGTGAGCGGTGTTCCTGACACCCTGCCGGGTAGGTGAGCGAGCTAGAGCCCCGTGCCCCCACGCGAGCCAGCGTTGTTTACAACCTTGTTGGGGGTGAGGTTCGTTCAGGCTTGAGGGGGGTTGGCACACAAGGCTAGGCCAAGATACACGAAGTGAAGGGGAAGGGAAGGGGAGGAAGGTATGGATAAAGCGCCGACGGGAGTAGGGGAGAGGGAAGTGGTTAGGCTAGCAGGACTAAGATCTGCCTTACGTGGGATAGCCTTGAGGTGAGCAATAGGGCGGGGAAAAGGAAAGTTCGCTTAATGACGACAGGTCCATGATGCGCTGCCTCCAGTTGGAGCATCGAATTATATCGTGTCGACACGGTCCACCTGAAACGGTGAAATCGATAAACATAAATCTTAAAGGTTCGTTTTACACTCCACTGAACCCGATCATAATTGGTGCGGTATGCTAATCAAACTCAGGCTGGATGAATCTTGATTAAAAATATTTTTTTCCCATGCATTTATATTAGTGATGTTTTCTGAAGCTGGTTGTTAATAGAGTCGAGCGTATCGTATTCCTGATTACAAATGACGAGGTTTTTCATAATTAAAAATCAGCTTTGCAACAAAAACGTTTCAATTCATAAAAAAAAAAAAGATTTCGTTGCATTGAAGGAAGGAAAGAAACTGAAAAGAAAAAAAGAATATTCTGCCCGTACACCAAGTTTTTTCTGAGTCTATAATGCACTCACACATATTTAGTTACACTGCAGAAGGAAAAAATGAAATGCGACGAAATTGCTACAGAGAGGCGTGAACTGATCGTACATACTAAAGGATAGAAAAAATAGTTATAGTGCAGAGTTTAATTGATTAATAATAATGAAAAAAAAACAAACATACGTACACAAAGAATTCACAATAATGATCTCTAAAGTTAAGTCCCTTAAGTCTTTAGGGAGGCTTAGATCTTTTTGGAAGAAAAGAGGCAGGGAAGAGGCAATAATTATGAGTACAGAGCGAAGAGGCTAGAAAACACAAAGCAGTGAATGTTTTCAGCTCTAATGGGAACATGCATAACTATATTTCGATTTTTCATCACCGAAGAACTTTCAATGGCTCACATTCCTTTCTTTCTCTTTGTCTCTCTTTCAAACACATACACTCTTTCTCTCTTTTTTTTTTTTGTTCTTCTTTTTGAATTATTGCCCCCCCCCCCCCCCCCCCCCCGCCCCTGCCTCTCTCTCTCCTCTCTATTTCATGTTGCGCTACCCTATTTCATCTTTGATTTCTCTCTCTTCCTTATTTCCCATACAATACAACCTCGTCTGTTTTCCACCCAAGTCTGATCTTTCTAACCCTTTTTATTTAATTAATTTTCTTTTGCGACCTCTTTCTACCTCTCTCATCTCATTCTACCTTCAACCCTCTCGGCACAGATCTGATACTTGTAGATTTCTTTCCATATTTCAGCCAATATAACAGCTATTAGAAATGTGCAGTGCGTCGTACAATCTTCTCTCTTTATTCGCAAACAAAAATTACATTTACCAAAGATATATCAGAATAAATGAGCCAACTTTGTAGGATTACAATTAATCCTCTTCCTCCCCCTACTACTACTACTACTACTACTACTACTACTACTACTACTACTACTACTACTACTACTACTACTACTACTACTACTACTACTACTACTACTACTACTACTACTACTACTACTACTACTACTACTACTACTACTACTACTACTACTACTACTACTACTACTACTACTACTACTACTACTACTACTACTACTACCACTACTCCTGCTATTTTTACCCAGATTCTATGCGGAAAAGAATGAAAGAGAAAATAGTTTAAAAAATAAAGACTTTTTAGTCAGCTTAAAACAGTAAAAAAAAAATTAAATTAAAGGACCGAGCTCTGTGAAAATTGTTTAGTAAACTTTTCCCTCTCATTTGTGCCTCACTTTTATATTATGACGATGAATCTGCAGTCACCAAACCTTCCCCTCTAATACTTCTGATTAATGTACTGATTAATTATTTATATACCTAATACTCATTGGATAGTTTAGATTCATTCATTTAAAACTTTTAGAATCCATTTTTCAATTGTGAATGATTAATTTTTCTTTCTATGAAAGTCTTCAAGAGATTCAAGGGACACATACCAAGGTGTAAAACCCAATTTTTGCTTAGTCTAATTTACACATCAAACCGTTTAATGCAAGAGTGAGGCATTTTGCGGTATGTGTTTGGTACATAAGTATGTATACTGTTAGCAATCACAGCTCTAGAACCTAAAATTTAGTACTCTATGACTGTAAGGCGTTCATATACTGTTCTGTATAAATAACGCCCTTTTTGGAATTGGGTGAGGCCAAAGAAGGGAGCGTCATCAGTTCATCTTCAATCAATGATTTGAGGGGAGGATCACGGGATCGAAGAGATTACTCCAAACTCAAGTCTGTAAGCGAAAAATCTCAGGTACATGAACTAGAAATGGGAAACTTGTCTCGCTCAATACTTTCAGCGGTGGTTGACGGCAGGGGATGGATCAGTGATAGAAAGGGTCCAAACAGGTAGGCCATAAACCCCACGCGCCACCTTCACGCTCTACTGGACTTTCGTAAGTCTATTGTGCTAGAAAAGAAGAAAAAGAGCGAGAGAAAGGGGGTTGAGGGTGGAGGTAGGGTCCATTCAGGCCGAAACTCTCACGCTGGGGATTAAACCAGTAATGTGCAAGGAGGGAAGGGAGGCGGATTTTTAACCAGCCCTAATCATGTCCCCTTGACCATCAAGTCCTGGATCGAAACAGCTCGGTACCATCATTCAGTACTTTTTACTGAGCCAACGGCTGGTTTTTTACGACCTTTTAAGCTTGTAGTCCTGGAAAAATGAAAAAGAGAAGAAGCGCGGGGTTTGAACGCGAGATCTAGATCTAGCAGTTCGCCGCAGCCAGACTAGACTAGACCCATTCGCCGTACGAGCGGGCGCGATACGACGTTTTCCCGTCCACTTGGTCCGCTAGCTACCCGCAGCGACTCGCGCTTGCCTTGAGTCTCGTCTTGACTGCAGTGACTGACAAATATCACAGCGACTGGAGTAGTAGAGGAGTGATTCCACTGGATCCCGTTCTGTCTGCCGGTATTTTAGTGCGCACTCTCTGCATGTCGACAGTCCATGCTTCGACCTCGGCATTAGTACTGTTATTTTCCTATAGCGTGTTGATCCTGACAAGCTTTGTTCGAACTGACTTTTTAGTAATTAGGGCTACTTAGCAACATATGTGAAGTAATAAAGTTGATCTTGGATGTATCTGTCACAGTGCTGTTTTCTAATTTGGATATAGAGCTCGATTTATATTGTTCATGTTCAACACGGGATAGAATCTAAGCGTGAGCAATTTAACCGTTTCAAGTTAACAACTTCATTCATATCAAAAGTCCGATATTACGTTGAAAAAATAATTTGCAATTCTTTCTTCGCTGTTTTGAGTTTATTTTTCACACAAATTTCTGTTTCTTAATTGCCGCTCAATAACCACCTGATTCTCCATTTACTTCTAGATCTCTATCTCTTTATCTTGGATTCTGAAAGTTCTCATTATGCTGTTCCTGCCTAAACATTTATCGGGAGTATATTCGAGGACAGATCACATCCTTGGATAATGTTTAGCACATTTGGATTTATCTGCGTACAGCATAGGTAAGTAACAAATCTTTACCTGAAATTCTAGTTATCCTAAATCAGGGCATTAAGTGAATGAGGTTTTCATCTTTACGACAAATTGTAATGATGAATAATAACTGACGCTAATAACTACTGTTGAAAAAATTAATAAAAGCATTAGAGCTAACCTAGGCCTATATCTCAATCTAGAATAGCAATAATGATTATGATAATAACAGTTATGGTGATGATGATATTTATGACAAGGATAGCCCATTAATAGATACATAGATGAATGAAATTAATAATAATAATAATAATAATAATAATAATAATAATAATAATAATAATAATAATAATAATAATAATAATAATAATAATAATAATAATAATAATAAATTTGACATTTATCATATAATAGACTGCGCTTAAGAAAACGATATATCAGTATGCCTTTGGCACGAAAAGACAAAAATGTTTGAACTGATCTAAATTCTAGTTTCCCTCTCCGCGAATTTTAGTTACTTTTTATGTTTTATCAAGCTTCGTCTTTTTAAAGTCACTAGAATCTAGATCTATTTTTATAATACTATCTGCCTCGCATCCTTAATTTTCACCTTTCTATTTTTTTAAAGTTAAAAAAGCTAGCTCTTTGTAATTAAAATTAATGGTCATGAAATCTAGATCGAGATCCTTGATTTTAACCAATACTGAAATTTTAAAGGAAAAGCAACTCTTTTAGGATTAAAAAAAATCCTTTGGGACAATAGGCCTATTTTTTTTTTCAATTTTGTGAACTTATCAAAAAAAAAAAAAAAAAAAGAATAAAAGAAAGAAATTGAAAAAGCCTGTGTTTCTTACTGCTTTAAGGATGATAAATTCATTTAAAATGTAAAGGAAAGCTTGCGAACGAATTAAAATTCCATGTTCTGTCATCAATTTCTTTTCTGAGTTTTCTCCTTTTTTCTGTCTCTCTTTTTCTTTTCCCCCAATTCCTTTGCACCTTCTTGTCCACCTGACCCTGTCTCTGCCTCTCCCAACCTCCATTTCTCTTACATTACTATATTTGAGTATAGAAATGAAGAAAGCATTACTATATTTCTCTCCCTATATGTATATTTCTCTTTTTCCGTCGGTCATGGTGGTCAACGAGCTTTCTGAGGGCTTCATGATTGTGTCTTTCTCTGTCTCTCTCTCTCTCTCTCTCTCTCTCTCTCTCTCTCTCTCTCTCTCTCTCTCTCTCTCTCTCTCTCTCTCTCTCTCTCTCTCTCTCTCTCTCTGTTTCAACTCGTCCTCCCCCCCCCCCCCTTTTTTTTAAGCTGTCACCAAGTCCCTCCACTCAGTTTGTCTGACAGAATTATTGTCTTTGAATGAAAGGGCTGCAGAGCTCCATTGGAACATAAAGATTATCAAATTCTTAGCCAGAATTATCTTTTTCTACCATCGAGTGACATTTAACTTTCTGCTTGAACCATCTGAAAGTCGAGCACAAACTTATAGAAGAACAAAAAATAGATCACCGGGTATTTTTGTTAGGATACGAGACAGCTACAAGGCATTTAGGTCACTCCGATAATATTTTTTTAAATCTTGATTATTTTTAGCGTATGTCATACTGTAAAGGTTACTGCAGTTTCTTTTTCTGTTTCTCCGTCTTTTTGAAAATCTCTCCAGCTCTCTAAAAAGGTGCTTCGCCTCCGTTGTCCGTTTTTCCCAGAGGAACTGTGGTAAACCTAGATTTAAAAATAAAAATAAATAAAAAAAACAGCAAAAACAACCCTTTACGCTAAAGCTGTCAGATCGAGCCCATAATTTTCCTTGTTTCCTTGTGACGCAATTATTTATATCCTTGAAGCCACTCGCGGTAGTCGAGAATAATGCAAAGGTGAAAATCTTGGAAAGCAATAAAAGAGTGAGAGCGTGAGAAAGTTGGCGAGAAAAAGAAAGATATAGATGGATGGATAAATAGATAGATAGATGAATATATAGATAGAGAACAAAACAGAGAGAGAGAGAGAGAGAGAGAGAGAGAGAGAGAGAGAGAGAGAGAGAGAGAGAGAGAGAGAGAGAGAGAGAGAGAGAGATGCGGAAAAGAAAATGATTAAGGAATTAGGTGAAACTTTCCCAGTATCATTATTTTCTTCTCGTTTGTTTTCCTTTCTGCATCTGGCAATGAGGTTGATTCCAACAAAAAGAAAAAAAGTATATGAAATAAAAGGGATATACAATATTTTAAAATAATTATGCTTCAACCGCCCCCTCCACCTCCCCCCTTCCCTCCCCCGTCCAACACACACACACACACACTAATTTTTCCTACTTAAAAAAGGTTAATGTTGAAGAAAATCCTTACAAGGTAGGCCCACGTTCTCTTGGAGAGAAAAGAAAATCGTTTGAACTGCGCTGGAAAGGTACTGTCAGTAGTTCAGCGTTAGAGCTTCGAACTTACACACTGGAGGTATTGGTTCCATCCTGGCTGGGTAATTTAGGTGATGGGTTCAGATCTTTACTAATAAGTCCTATCCTTTGCCTAGAAGCAGCCGCTTTGTCCTTGCATGATTATTTGACAAACTAAAATAAATTTCTGGCATTAATGTTCATGGATCAACCAGCATTTGTAAACGTTGTTGGTTCGAATCCAGTTTGCTTATTCTGACTTTACTTAAAAATCTCGGTCGGCTAAGTTTAAGTGCTAAGGAAGTCATTTTGAACGGCGTAGTTTGGCAATCACAGATTTCATTATGGAGCTGACGCCGAGATTGAGGGGAAAAACTTTTAGAAGTTTGCAGTTACCTGAACTACTCGTTGACATTTATAGAAAAAGAAAGAGATTGAGAGAGAAAGATAGAGAGAGGAAGAGAGAGAGAGAGAGAGAGAGAGAGAGAGAGAGAGAGAGAGAGAGAGAGAGAGAGAGAGAGAGAGAGAAAGAGAGGGGGGGGCGACAAAAGTAAAACTTGTTAAAAAATTAGAGAGAGTGATAAACAAGTAAGTCAGTATACCTCCTTTGTCAAGTTCACATCTTCCTTGCATAGAATAAGGAAGGGAATTCAGAAGTCATAAATCTAAAACCATTTTTTATGTTGCTAGAATATCAGATTTGATTATATTTATGGATGTAAACAATGGGGCATCGCACTGTTTTTTTTACTCCGTTATCCGAATCAACGTCTCAAAAATATTAAATTTCCTAGAGCTATCTTTGATTATGTGGAACAAAAAAAAATTAAAAAACTTTTGATGATGATGATAGAGATGATAAGGTTAATAATAATAATAATAATAATAATAATAATAATAATAATAATAATTATTATTATTATTATTATTATTATTATTATTATTATTATTATTATTATTATTATTATTATTATTATTATTATTTTTATTATAAAAAGGTAGTGATAACTAGGGGCAGCATTAACACAAATAAAACAATAAAAATAAAATGTTAACTTAAGTCCCGAGAATCTTTATGTAGCCATCACATTTAATTATAATGACGAGTAAAAATAGCTAAAAATTTTAGATCTGCTGGGAGATATGCAAATAAGGTCTATGAATTTACAGGCGCTAATAAAAATTGAAGTTTTATTTCTCTTAGTTTAAAATTAAATTTAAAAAAAAAGCATTTATAGTTTTATATTTAAATAAAAATCAAAGCTTAATTTTTGAGTTAGAACGAAACGGCTCAGGACAGTGAAAATTGAAATTTACCTCCTGTTACACCAAAGTGATTTTTTTTTCAAATTGTCTTTTTTTTTTTTTCGTTTCATTTACAAAGCGTTTCTGTGGATCACGATTCTCCGAGAAGCATAACATAATTTATTTTAATATTTACCGACGTATCGTTTCTAATAATAGCCCTTTTGAGAAAGTTAACTTTCGCTATATAAGTCTTGAACTTGCACAATAATTGTGTGCTTATAATTCACCAGCGCCATCAACGCCTTGAAACCACCCCTACACATTACACACGAACTATGGTTGTTATCAACCATCTATGTTGTGATCATGACAGAAGCGTGTGGTTTGTCGTGAGCTAATGTCATGCAATTGAATGCTAAAAACAGTTTCAATTTTTTAGAGAAGTATTTTTGATGAGGCTGATGGTGGTCGAAGCAGGATTATTTAAAATCGTTCTGTGAACCTGAGGATTAAATTTTTCTTTCATACCTTACAATTGTAAATTATCCAAGATATTGCTTTGAAAGGTAAAAAATATTTAAATGCGTTGTGATTCATCTTTCATATTATAGTCCGATAGAGATTGCGTGTTAAAAATGGTGGTGTGGTAATTTTTTTCGGCGTCGTAATGTTTTAGTTAATTTTAGGAACTTATTATTTTAAAATTTTTAATAAAAAACTTGATTCCTCTTCTGAAAATTCTAGACTATAATTAAAACCGATGAGTTATGCACACTAATTTGATATCATACAACACTAAAGCTGAATTTTCTAACCCAGACCTGTTCTAACATTTTTTATCACGAGAATTAGATAGTATTTAAAATTTTAGATAACAATATTCAAAGAAAAAGCTAAGTGAAGTAAGAAATCGAAAATTGTGAGGCGACCGTAAACGGGTACCTTACCTAGGAATTTTTCCACGAACTGGCTTCTTGTAATTGTCATAACACATATTTATTATGCGAAAAGATTTCGAATTCGTCGGGAAACATTCAATTGTGAAGCATAACGTGAGTTGGGCCAATATCTGCAAATTTACCCCCCCCCCCCCCCCCCCCCAAAAAAAAAAAAAAAAAGTAAATAAATAAATAAAAAAATAAAACGTTACTTTCAGTTCATCCTGTCATTTTAATAAGAATATTATTTATAAGCTGTTTACTGATGAAAATTCATGATAAAAAACTTGTGCGGTTCAGTTTTATTTTCTTCTTCTTCTTCTTCTTCTTCTTCTTCTTCTTCTTCTTCTTCTTCTTCTTCTTCTTCTTCTTCTTCTTCTTCTTCTTCTTCTTCTTCTTCTTCTTCTTCTTCTCCTCCTCCTCCTCCTCCTCCTCCTCCTCCTCCTCCTCCTCCTCCTACTCCTCCTCCTCCTCCTCCTCCTCCTCCTCCTCCTCCTCCTCCTCCTTCCTATTACTATTACTATTATTATCATCATCATCATCATCATCATCATCATCATCATCATCACCACCATCATCATCGTCATTATTACTATTATTTTCATCATCATTTTTGTTGATGTATACGGCCGTTATTAATATATAATGATTATATATATAGTTATTCCCGCTTGGCAAGCCAGTTTATTTTGTTTACCATTATAGACTAATGCCTGGGTTGCATATGAACACTTAGATGGGACTAGAACTATTGCTCACTGTCAATGGAAGAATATAATTATGAAGGAATCGGCTAAGAAGAAAGAAGCCAGGGACAGGTTTTAGATCAGTTCAATCCATGACTATCCAGATCTTTGTGTTATATTAGCAGTAGTGTACGCTTCAATATTTACAATGAATGTTTTTTTTTTTTTTCGCATTTAACAAATTTGAAGCTTTAACATACCTGATGTAAGGTTTGGAAATTCGGAAATTTTTAAAAATGAAAAATGGATAGATGCAATAATAATAACAATAATAATAATAATAATAATAATAATAATAATAATAATAATAATAATAATAATAATAATAATAATAATAATAATAATAATAATAATAATAATAATAATAATAATAATGACTATAAAATTGGGTGGTTGTAATACCTTGAAGAAAATTGCAATATTGGCTGATTAACTATCATTATTTTTATATATTCATTTTAACAATGAACATAAATATAAAATCAAACAATGAAATCTGAAAGCCAGGAAAGTTAGTCTCTTCCGAAACGTTTTGTATTATTTTGTTTTAAAATATTACAAGATATTTCCTATGTCGCGGCAAAAGAAGGCTCTTTATCAATGAACATTAGGATTTATAGACATAAGCATTTTGCACCTTATCACTAATATTGCGTTTAAAAATGATAGGCGCTGTATGAAACAACGTGTCTGAAACTCTGAAGACATTCATGTTTTGTTATTAAAAAACAAAACAAAAACGTATTGGTATTATTTATATTAATTTCCTTTTTTTTTTCTTTTCACCACTCAGGTGACCACGGCAGTCACTGCCCAGGTTAAACAATGGCAATATTTATTGCGCCTTGTGAGGAGGAGATATCACTGGAGCTTTCATTTACTTCAACTTCACGAATCTTTGAACCTCAGAAACATCGGTCAAGATGCATGTCATTTAGGCCTCCTTATTTTCAAATCTTTCTCATTTGCGTCTTCTCAGTTTTCTTGTTCAACTGCCCCGCTTTGATTTCTGCGCAAGACCAGAGCGTCAACGAGTTGACCTATAAACTACTAGAGGAACGAGAATCGGGTGCATTCATTGGAAATATAGCTCGAGACGCCAAAATCTACAACGATTACACGCAAGAGCAGTATGAGAAACTAGAATACCGAATCCCGGACAAACTTAACAAATTCGTCATCGAGAAGAAAACGTCCAACTTGCGAACGGCCCAGGTGATAGACAGAGAGGCGGAGTGCCCAACCGGGTCCCTTCAGCCGGGAGAAACCTGCTCCATCAGCTTCGACTCCAGCGTGTTCAGCACCAACGACGACGGCGGGTTTGACCTGCTGAGGATCATCAAGGTGAAGATCAACATCCAGGACATTAACGACAACTCTCCGCAATTTCCTTCCAACGTGACCACCTTGGATATCCCTGAGTCTGTTGAAGTTGGCGAGGTGCTCCACACCAGTGCGGCGTCAGACAGCGACGAAAGCCCTAACAACACTGTCAAAGATTACCGTCTCTTGGGAGGTGGAGACATCTTTGAGCTGCAGGATGTTGCCAGCCAAGCAGGGTCCTCTCCAGATGCTTCACTTATATCCACGTCCTCTGATCTAGGTATAGTGCTTAAACAGAAGTTGGACCGCGAGAAGACTTCGTCTTACAGCTTGGCCATTGTGGCGATAGATGGGGGTATTAACCCTCGCACAGGCTCTGTGAATATAACCATTAACGTCTTGGATGCTAACGATAATCGTCCTACGTTCGGCAGTCCTAGCTTCTCTGCCGACGCCCGTGAGGATTCGCCTCTTGGGTTTACTGTTCTGTCATTGACAGCATCAGACTCTGACGCGGATCAAAACGGGAGAATCATCTTCTCTTTCAGCACGCCAACTTCCTTGAAAGTTTCCGAATATTTCGGTATAAACGCCAGCACTGGAGCCATTTACCTGGTAAAGTCTCTTGATTACGAGAAGGATCCACGCTTTGCTTTTTCTGTCAAAGTGACAGATGGTGGCACTCCGGCTAAGAGTTCCGAAGCTTTGGTTCAAATCTCTGTTCAGGACGTGAACGACAACGCACCACAGATTCAAGTAACGCTTCCTCAGACAAAAGTGAAGGAGAATATGAAAGTCGGAAGTTACATTGCACATCTCTCGCCCTCCGACCGCGATAGCGATGCTAATTCCGACATTACTTGCTCTGTGGTGGACAATGACCATTTTGTTCTACAAGAATTTCCAAATCTTGGCTCTGTTTTAAAAGTCATTCTGAACGAGAGACTTGATTATGAACGTGCTAGAACTGAAGTTGTAAACGTAACATGCCGTGACAGCGGTACGCCTCCACTCAGTAACTCAACAGCTTTTACTTTGCAGGTTCTGGATGTCAATGATAATGCACCCGTCTTCGAACGTCCAGAATATGGAGCTCATATTGCAGAAGGAAACCATATAGGCGAATTTGTTACCCAGATCCAAGCTAAAGATCCTGATGATGGGGACAATGGCAATGTCACGTATGGTCTGATTGACAACCCACAAGGACGCTTCTCTATCAACCCGTTGTCTGGCGTGATAAAGGCCATAGAGGAACTGGATCGCGAAGCTACAGCCATCTACAAGTTGACAGTACTGGCTCGGGACCGAGGCTCACCATCTCTGTCGGCTTCAGTCTTGGTAACCGTTGCAGTTGATGATATCAATGACAACCCTCCAAGTTTCCCAGTGCCTGTGATGGAGATGCGCATCATGGAAAACAGCCCCCAAAACTCGATTGTTGGCACGGTTCGAGCTCAGGATCCCGACACGGGGCTCAACACAAAAAACAATCTCCGCTACGCAATCAAAGACAACTTTCGGTTTCCGCATCTTTTTGCTTTGGACCGGGTGTCTGGCGTTCTGTACACGCGAACACGTCTAGACAGAGAAGAAAGAGCGTCTTACCTCCTTGACGTTGAGGTAGTGGATGATGACGTGCCCAGTTTCAGAGCGGATGCACAAGTTTCTGTTTTGGTTACCGATGATAACGACCACGCTCCCAGCTTCAAATTCCCAGGGGCTGTCGGCCAAGACAATAGCACGGTTGTGGTCTCTTATGCTCGGCCTGCAGGCAGCATCATCATGACCATGGCGTGGGAAGACGAGGACTCTGGGGAGAACGCAACCGTCACGTTCTCCATTGCCAACGGTGATGACACGAAGCTGTTTTTCCTCCACGCAGTGACCGGGGAACTGATGGTAGCGCGCAGAATGGACTCCCGGGATATCGGGGTGCATACACTTGTGGTAGTCGCCCGCGATGGCGGTGTCAGCTTCCTGGAGACCCGTCGTGACCTTCACGTGGAGGTCAGTTCTGCGAACGGCACAGTCGGGTTTATAAACGACGACGATAACTCTAATGCCAACATCGCTATCGTCATTGCCCTGGTGTGTATTACAGCAGTTTTGGCCCTCGCCGTCCTCGTCACCATCTGCATCATCCGCCGCATTGACCGCGAGCGAAAACAGCACAACAGCGCCAAGATGGAGGAAGAAAATATCTACAAGCAGCAGAGACGTCAACACACCAAGTCTCCAACATCCTCACCTCCAGGCGGTCCACCTTCAACAACTACAATCAACATCAACGGAGGAGGTCTGGGCTACAAGCAGGCAGCCACATCTCCAGGTATCCCCGAATCACCTGGGCACAGCAGCTCAGGCCGGGACAACGACAAAAACTTTGAGTCTGAGCTCGACAAGCTGAGGAGGAAAGTGAAGCAAGACTTAAGTTTTGGCGTTGAGGACGATACGAGTCCACTAGACGCCTCGCAGTCGCTGAGCACAAAATCAGCGTCGTCCTTTTCTACATTCAAAAACAATTCTTCCTCCTCAGCCGGAGTTCTGTCGCCTGAGAAAAAATCCTCTGCGGTAAGTAAAGATCTTAGTTTAGATATTAGTTACTACTTGTATACGAGCGGTTTAAATTTTTGTCGTCTATTTACAATAATGTTTTAAGAAACTAACAGATTTTTTTCTTTAGTAAACCAGAGGTAATGGTTATGTAAAGCTAGAATTTTTAGGTAGTGTTCAGCAGTGTTTAGTTATAGGCTTAAAGTGAAAACATGAATTTTGTCCTTAGTTGGATTCTAACGTAACAGTATAGTTGCGTCGGCACCCGTCACCTTGCCACTCAGTCAGGAGTAGTATGAAAGCCACAATGATGGTAAAAAAAATGGTAAATCGTAGCTAAGCAACGAACTTCTTGACATGAGCACTTAACTTCGCAAAGCACACCCTTTATTCAAGATGCGACAGTTGAATAACTCAAAAGATTAAGAATGGATCTAAAGTTGCTTCTTGGGACTGATATCATTCTGTTTTCGGCACATTCATCGATTAGAAACCTATGATTATTAACATTTTCCTAGCCGTCGCGTTGTGGTCTGCACTGTGTCAAAAACGGTATTCATCTATAACTGCCGTGAATCTATCAAAGATAGCAGCGTAATCTTTTGCCTGCCAAAAAAATTCCCTTAACAGCTGCCACTTCGAAGGTAAACAAAGAACACGCGTGGCACTTCTTGTCTTCTGCAATTTCTTTAAAAGTTTGACAGAAGCTTATATAAAGCTACCTTTTTCGGTCATTCAAAAGCTGTGCCCATCTCTGAAGATGTCGATAACGAGCCATCTAGCTGATTGTTCATGGCAGAATCAACTTTGGGGGGCTTTATGGGAATTTTCTTTCATGAGTGGCCACTCGTCACAAGGTCCATAATGAACCTATGCGGCGCGCTGGACACAAAAGCTCCATTAATAGCCATCAACGACTTGGTCACTTGGCAAGTTCTGACCATCGGGCTACTAGTATCATATGCAAAATGTCGGGGAAAATGTAGGATGAATAATGTTATAATTTGCAGCGGTTAGCATTCTGTTTTATACGATATACTCCACAGTTATGTTAAAAGAAGCGTTCTTTTCGAATAAAGCTTTATCGGCGTTTGATCTTCATGAAGCTTATGAATGTACACTAACGTTCCTATTGAAGTTGACTTTCTCCGAGTATTAAAATTACTAGTTTTATTCTTTTGAAATATTTGACCTTTAGCTTTTTCTTCTATAAACCCATCAATATCCTCTGTCTCTATTTCTATCTCTCTCTCGTTCTCTATCTCTTTTCTCCCTCTCTTTCTCTCTCTCTCTCTCTCTCTTTCTCTCTCTCTCTGACCATTACTTACAGGTCTCACTTTCTCTTTATTTATATTTTAATGTGTGCTGTCCACGTTCTTATCTTCCGTTTTCTTCCTTGCTATTATCATTTCCACCTCAGTGAGCTTTTCTCTCGGGAAAAACCAACTCCTTTACTCTCCAAAACCCAAGAACCCTGCAACGAGGGAATGCGCCGTGCCAATTAGTTTGAACTTAAACCAGGGATATGCAAACATCGTGTGGACAGGTCAAGGGGAACTTTCAATGGGCAAGGGGATAGAGATAACTGCTGATTGGAAAAGATGACGCCCATTCACGACTCAAACAGTGTTTTCATTTGTCCCCGAGATAGTGGCTCCACGAGCCCCGCGGAATGGCCGCCAGTGGCAACAAAGCTCTTGTGGTCATTATAAACCCCGTTGCTGGCTAGATTAGAGGGTCTCCTGGACCAATATCATGTCAGCGTGGCTTGCGGTCCGATATGATATACGATCTTTTTGGTCGGGCCGGAGAGTCTGACCGGTAAACTAACTGCACACCATAGCTAGAGGGGAAAAGCCTGCGTTGTTTGGAAAGAGTTGAAAAATGGGAATGTTTGTTTTTCTTATGTCGCTACTAAGTTTAGTAGTTTTCGGGGTTGTTGTTTTTTTTTTTTTTCGTTTAAGATCGAGAGCTTGGAGAAAGAATTATGTTTATTCATGAGGTAAGTAAGAGGAAAAAGTAAAAAAAAAAGAGACGAGAGAGCGAAACAAACGAACACGAGAGACATATGGATAGACAGAAAGATTTTTATTAACGAGAATCAAAGAGCTAGGCAATGTGACAAAGAATAAAAAGTGTGATAACTTTCAACACAAGATCACTATGTAAAAAAGAAGAGAAGGATTAATTTAAGAGAAACAGTTTGTTGGAGAATGTGCAGCTTGAAAAGCAACGGAAAGGCACAAGAGAGTAATATACACAATAGTGAAGAGAAGAGAAGAGAAGAGAAGAGGACAGAGAGAGAGAGAGAGAGAGAGAGAGAGAGAGAGAGAGAGAGAGAGAGAGAGAGAGAGAGAGAGAGAGAGAGAGAGAGAGAGAGAGAGAAAGAGAGAGAGTGAAAATGATCTACAGATAGAAATTGAGATACTAAGTTCTAAAAAGTTATAACAAAATCATGAATTTAAATCCCTACTAAAAATTAACTTATGTAGGAAAAAAAAACTAAATATCAAACTCTTTTGGCTTCGGTGTTAAAAATAAGATAAAATTTAAGCAGTTCGAGTTGCTGAGACACCTGGGCCCCGATCATGATCCGCCTCAAGTCGGTATCGATATTACCTGGGCTCTTGACATAAGACTTAGCTATTTATTAAGTCTTTAAAGTTAACTTTACACCTTGGCTTCTTTTATCAAAGGTGCCGGACTTCACAGACCTAGAGTAACGAACCTGATAACATTGTATCAAAGGGTTCGGGGGTTAAGACTGTGGGGACAGATAATAGAGGGCGTAGGTAAAGGAAGGAGGAAGGGAAAGGGGTAGGGGGAGGGCAGGGAGAGAGAGAGAGAGAGAGAGAGAGAGAGAGAGAGAGAGAGAGAGAAAGAAAGAAAGAGAAAGAGAAATAGAGATGGATGTTGAGGCAATTGAAAGTGTTGAGAGAGAGAGAGAGAGAGAGAGAGAGAGAGAGACAGACAGACAGACAGACAGACAGACAGACAGAGACAGGCAGAGACAGAGACAGACAGACAAAGACAGAGATAGAGAGAGAGAGGCAGACAGTCAGACAGACGTTGGTACTGAGAGAAGAAAAAAATTAATCCAAAGATCGATAAACAGACGAAAAGACTTTATGGTACTGAAGTGACATATGAAAATGAAATGTAAGAAAAAGGATTGTGAGGAAAGTGAAAGGATTTGGCCCAAATACGTTCCCCACACCTCACATAAAGCTCTTTTGCCTCTCTTATAACTCATGTTGAGGATGTCAGAGACTGGTTGGCTATTTGCTCTCCCTGACATCATTGTTCGTTTAATTTGCAAACAAACAGAGGCGCGTGTAGTCTATAGGTAGAACTCACGGTCTCCCTTCCTGCCATTATGTTTGCTCCGTGTGGGACACATTCTCTAGGGGGAGAGAAAGGGGGTAGGAAAAGATGAAACAAAATGAGGAATGTAAAAATCCATGTTTTTTACTCAGTTTGTAGAAAAGCTGTGGGTCACATGCCCTTGACCTTTAAAGCAGCGTTCTGGCTCCGTTGGCAAAGCACTGGAATGACAACTCGGCAGTTATGTGGTCGAATCTTAGTATGGGCTTATCTAGTTATTGGGTTGAATATCAACTAAAGACCCTAGTATATTGGATACCTCTGATAGTCTTTGCTACCCTAAAGATTGTAATTATTAGGTTGAAATTTCCGTGGTCTACTAGTCGATGATAATCATTTGTATTCCTTTCATCATACTTCGTTCTTTTTTATGATCTTTAATGTATGGTCTTAAAATCGCATTGCAGTGATCATTTATTCTACGTGTCATAGATTCATAACTAGCAAAAAGTATAGCACTTGTTATAGAGGTAAAGGCTGATTTTTTTTCTCGCAATTTTTTGTTCTGAAATTTTTTTTCTATTCATTCTATCAAAATTTTTTTCAACACGTATAGCTTTAAGATCTGACGAACGCAGTATCCTTCACTACGCAAATACTCTTCATGCCTACATTCTTCATTTCTCTCTCTCAAATCAATAACAGAATGAGACCATCAGATCAAGTTGCATTCGTTTCGTTTCAACTACAATTTACCTTTTTAAGGGGGGAGTGGTGGTAGTGGTGGTGGTGGTGGTGGTAGGAGAAAAGAGAAAAAAAAAAGCTCAGAACTTCCGAGTGGAGAAATCTTATATTTCCGCCTTTTTGCCCTCGTTTATCAGGCTAACTGTCCATCATTATCCACCCCCCCCCCCTCTTTTTTTTTTTCTCCTTTTTTTTTCCTACACACATACGCATCCATCTCATTTCAATCCCGTTTCTAACATCTCTCACACAACCTCACACGCACAGCGTTCCGAGGAAGAGAATCTTTAGTCTCTGTCGTGTTGCTGTTACCAATGCAACCTTGGACGTGCCGACAAAACGTGGTCGTTAGTAACGCCAAAGTAATACTCAGCGGTCATCGATTTTCCCCACTGGGTACTTCCGCTCCGTGACCACAGGGACACTAGCCTTTCCTCGCAGTCAAATCCACAGCTCAGAGGCTTATTTCTGGGGAGAAAAAAGGCGTTTTGTGACAATGATGTCGCCCTTTCGGTCATCTAGAACCCTTAATGTGCTTTGGGATGGGACAAAAATATAGCTACGATCTTTCTCTTTGTCTCTTTCAATCAATTGTGGAGCATGCATTTATCCAAATACTCCCCTCTCTCTTTGTCTTTCAGTCGGTTTATTTGCATTTATTTATTTATTATTATATTTTTTTCATATATTTCATTATTCGGCTTTTTCCTCCAGTTCTTTCCATCACTCCCATTATTATTCTCTCTTGAGCAACTGTTACGGTTATCAAAACATGCTAATTTTTCCATCTCATTATAGATCAATCATTGTTTATAATTATGTCGTTATGAGTCTTCTAGTTCGCTAAAATTCGCATAGTTCGCATTTGTTTTATTTAAATATATTATTTACCTATTAATATCGCAGACTTATTAATTTATCTTTCTATTACCCTCTATGTACATCCTCTTTTGCTTTTATCCCCCTCTTCATCTAAAGTTGCAATGTGGCTTTTATCTCCTACTTTTTATATTTTTGATTGCTTTATGTTCTACTCTCATCTTTCATATTCTTACATTTCACACCCTCTCGACCCCATCACACCGAACATTGTCCGGCATGGTACGAGCCTAGAGGTCTTCCCCACTAGTTTAGTAATAGTGTAATCTTACTCTTCTTGTCCACATGTGAGAATGAGCATTGCCACCTGAGCCCGAAGTCTTATACAGATACCGATTTGTAACCAGGCTAGTGGAAACCCCTGGTGGTTTCTAACGGACATAGGAAGATTTCGTGATCCACGAGAAACTAGGCTAAAATCATCTTTTGTATATTTTTTCTCCTTTTTATGCATAGCTCGAGAGAGGAAACTTATTACAGTCTCAGAGCAACTGCTTTAAAAGATTATTGAAAAAATGTGTAACTTAAAGTATCGCTGTCTCCTTTATTTTTAATTTTTTTTTTAATAGTTTTATATTCCTATTATTATAATGTATCAAATTAATATGCTTGTGAACGAACGTTTTGTCAACATGACAATCAATCAACATTGTGAAATAAGAGTCATATAGTCATCCACATAGGTTTGGCCTCGAACCCACACCCATTTTTTTGTTTTGAGTCAGTTGCCCCAGTCGCCTAAGAAACCAGACTGGGACCAAGTCTGCTAAGATAAAATCATGTAAACTTATCCCTGTCGCTTCTGTTGAAATCTATTTATTCAATAACACGATTCTGGTTTTGCCAATTGAGATCCCCACCTTCATTCAATTCAAATTATGGCAAATGAAGAAACGCCTATAAGTGGGTTTTGAACCCAAGACTCAGCCGAGCTGATATACACTCTTATCAGGGAGCCTACGGCAATAAAGTTGAGATGGATACAGATTTTAAAAGTTAAGCCCTGTGTTCTCCTGAAGTCCATCTAGTAGAGAAAGTGACACTTGTCTCTAATACCATTGTATTGAAATCCGGGGCGTCCAGTAGGACTTCTGGGTAATCCGTGTATCCTAATTTATTTCAACTTTGGTTTAATTCTGTTTTTGCGAGAGAGAGACTCCCGGTTTGGACTTTTCAGCTGCTTCGGTGCCTGGACATAGGGCGGGTATGGGTTGAATATGCTGGACACTGGTCACTGGCTTGTCAAGGGTTGGGAGGGATATCTTGTCTCCTCCAGACTGGACATAAGCCAGCGGAGGATTATCCTGCCATGGACCCTAATGCTTTCGGCGTATACAACGCCCTGATTTGTCCTTTCCAGTTAGTGGGAGCTAACTTGCTGTTTTCTTTCTCTTTCTAAGTTTCTCTCTCTCTCTCTCTCTCTCTCTCTCTCTCTCTCTCTCTCTCTCTCTCTCTCTCTCTCTCATTCTCTTTCTTTTCTATTTTCTTTCTCGCTTTCTATTCTTGCTCTCACTTACTTTTCTTACAGCCTTACAAATGGTTAGAACTTAGGTCTTACTTGTCGAAGAATTTTTAGATCATCGCTCTTTTTATATTCGATGTTTCTACTGGACATAAAATTCCACATTCTGATTTTTCCTCGGTGTCAAGGACTTTCCTTAAGGCCATAGCTCTAACAGATGCGCACTCGATTCTGTTAATAATTTACTTAGACTAATGCGCTCTGTACCCCCTTGTAAAGATAGCAAAGACAAAGAAAAGATAATGGATTTGATACAGTTTGCTTCAAGATAATGCTGGTGAACCGTTGTCTACAAAAGTTTGAATGTATCTGATCCTAAGTGACATGAGTAAACATGCTGTGCTGCCTTGTTTTTATCCTTCTATCATATTTAGTATAGAATCGCTGTCACATGCTTGTATATTCCGGTCCCTCTTATCTTTTTAAAATTTTATAAGCTATATAAAAAATTTAGACAGGAATTTCGTTTCCTAGACATGACAGAATCAATGTTTCAAAGGGAATTTTTGATGATTTTTATCATTTCATACTGCAATACAAAACTCTGTAAGAAAAGAGTAATGACTCAAAATGAAATAAAATCCCTTTACTTTCCCCGAGTTATTGAGGCATTAATTTTTTATTCAATTTCTAAATTATAATACTATAAATTAATACAATCTCCTCCAGAAAAAAAACCTTCAATATTTATTATTTGTCCTCCACATTAATGAAAACTAGCACACACTGCCCTCATGAAAAAAGAAACAAACAAACCAAAAAAAACCAAGCAAGCTGTGCCACAAGATATCTCATAAAGATCTAAAAATAACCATGTATGATCGAAAAATGAAATAGTTTAGTGTCCATTTTCAAAGAACATAATAACAAATTTAAAAGGCATAAATGTAGCAGGACATATAACACCAGGCTTCTTGATATGAAACTCAAATCTGATAGGAGTTGAATTAATTCATTATAAATTTTAACCTGTGCTTTCAAGATGATGTTGCGGATAAAAGGATACATGTGGAGCTAAATAACAGATGACTATCATGTTTACTGACTAAAATAAAGTTGACTGCATGATATTCTGCTGCGTGGCTCGAGACAGTTATAATAATTTCAACGCAACAGCTTGTTTTTTTTGTTTTTTTTTCAGCGCAGCTTTGAAAAGGGGAAATCCCATCACATAGTTCAGAGAGTTTCGACTTTGGTTTAATGGATTCCTGCTGCGATTAAGATATTAAGGAGCCCGATCCTTTGTAGTCGTCTGGTAAGGAGAAAAAATGATAATGAAAAGTGAAGAGAAATGTGTTGATGTATTGAAATGATATGGAGTAATATGAATCTTGTTTGTCGAGAAAAAAATACACACACAAAAAAGAATATATTAATAAAAGTAATACAATAATGACTACGATTCGCTTGACAATGTCGCTTTTTTAATCCATGCGCCTCTCTCTCTCTCTCTCTCTCTCTCTCTCTCTCTCTCTCTCTCTCTCTCTCTCTCTCTCTCTCTCTCTTCTTTTTTCTGTCCGTGTCTCTATTTATTTCCCTCTCGTCCTCTTACTCATTTAATCTCGTTTTCTTTTTCTTTTCATTTTGTCAAACTATGCTGCATCCCGATTTTTTTTTTCTGAGACATATTTTTATATGGATAAAAATATTACATGAATGTATCAACAATTGCCTTAAGTCTCACTATCGCTTTCATTCGATGTGTTTGTTTTGAGAACAACTACATTACTCCTCCAGGTTAAAACAGATTGACAGGATTAGCCGTGAAACATATTTTTACATCAGATGTAAAGAAACCATTACACCGCTGATGTAATACACAGCTTGCCATCAAACTTCACATCGCATTATTGTCATCGATTCCGTCTCAATGATTCCTACAATACTGACGTACGTGTTTGTACGAGAGCCAACTACTTCAATTCTCTCTTTCCTGTTGAGTCTATTTCGGATATTGCACTGTATGCATAGACCCCTGGGGGTATAAGAAGAAAGACCATTTAGAAAACAGGAAAGTAGCTTATCCCTCTTCCCGTCAGCTTGTTTGAGCATGTAGGTAGTACTACCGAGACTTAAGACTTTCATTACCGTTGCGATTTTAGGGCCTGGTGGCTGGCGCCATGCTCTTGGACCCGGTGTCCTAATAAGATTACCCGCACGACTTGCGCCGTTAGCAGGCCTGTCTGTTTGGTCGAGCGATTTTCGGACCCCAGAGACAAAGGCTGTTTGGGGCAGGCGCTTCTATTGCATGGGGAATATTAGATAGAGACACAGTACCTAAAGGGCCAAAAAATACTTTGTAACAATAGATCCCCTTTTCTGCCGAATTTTGCAACATCAAAGTTCCCGTGAACGACGCATTAATGTCTATTAAGATAATAGTAGAACCCTGGCTTTAGTATTAAACTTACAGTTCTGTATAATACTGACGTAACACAGCGGCGATCGGCTAGCTCAGCTTGTCGCCGCAAAGTCCGATATTTTTGTTACAGACTAGGTACTACAAGTGGGGAAAACCCTTTACCAACGCTGTATTAAGTTTACTGGTAGCAGCAGCTTTGGGATTAAGAATTCGAGTTAGAAGCTTTAAGCAGCAGGTCCAAGCTCTTTAACTTTCTTACTGGAGAAGAAACGGCTACCAAATACCAAATTATCATTTCTACTCATTCACCCCAGCCCTCCTTTGGGAAGATTGATTGCAAAGGCTGCAAAGGAAAGAGGGAGCCTCGAGAGTATCAAATAAACGGTTAATTTCTGTGAGCCGAGTACTGACCATAGTAGGGTTGTTTGGATAATGTAGGGAGTTTCTTTAATTTTTACTGAGTCCATAGTGTTGTGGTTGTTGCAATGCTCATAATTATAAGAGTTCTACTACTGTATCACTA
This sequence comes from Elysia crispata, assembly GCA_033675545.1. Lineage (NCBI taxonomy): Eukaryota > Metazoa > Mollusca > Gastropoda > Plakobranchidae > Elysia > Elysia crispata. The sequence goes on along the minus strand of JAWDGP010002895.1, from coordinate 1,707,006 downwards.
CAAACTGTTACAACGACTACTATTTAATTTTGCTGCTGCCACTACCATCATCACCACCACCATCACCACTGCTACTACTACTACTACTACTACTACTACTACTACTACTACTACTACTACTACTACTACTACTACTACTACTACTACTACTACTACTACTACAAATATTGCTACTACGACTACTACTATTACTACTACTACTACTACTACTACTACTACTACTACTACTACTACTACTACTACTACTACTACTACTACTACTACTACTACTACTACTACTACTACTGCTACTACTACTACTACTACTACTACTACTACTACTACTACTACTACTACTACTACTACTACTACTACTACTACTACTACTACTACTACTACCACCACCACCACCACCACCACTACTTCTTCGTCTTCTTCTACTACTATTAATTACCTTTCTTTTAATTATTACTTTAATCAATTTGAATGATGCATTTTATTATTTGAAGCTCCTCTCTCAAAACGTAAGAAACCTTAATAACACAATAAACAATTATTGACCAGAATCTCACAATTATGCAAACACTGGTCATTTCTACTCTGCATAACCCCTATCATCTTCGGCAGCCCTTCCCATTTTTTCTGGCTTTTCCTGGATGTCCAGTGCCATTTCCCTTTTCTTCTGCGGAGAAGGTCTCTTCATGAAATATTCATGCATGATTCCCTAACATCTAACCAGTTATTCCAGCTTAGCTCAGTTAATCAGTGAGTGTAACACCAGTAATAATGCGTACTCTATGTATTAAGTTTTTGCACTCTGAGATTCAGCCAGTTGCTTGGATGGAATACTGAACACAACGCTCGCCACTGACTAGTTGGAGTTATACGAGAGATCCACTAGACCAATATTTAGAGCCAATTTTGATGTTGATTATGCCATGATTTCTGAAAAATAATTGGAAAGTGAGCAAAAAGAGAAAAACTTGACTGTGCTGAAACTATTTTTTTTTTTTTTATTCCTAATTTATGTTCATCTGAAAGAACTTACGTTTGGTCAATATTACTTGAGACCTTGTAAAAATGTACAAAACTTTATTTGCTGCTTCAGTTTTGACGGATTCACATCACGTTAGTCATTGATTACAAGTATAATTATTTGGCCGCTTCTTACTTTTTACTTATTTCCCGGCAACCCCCCACCTTTTTATAATCATTCTCGATTTATTTCATTTCTCTTTATCTTCTATATAAAAAAGTTCGATGAAATTCTCCTCCTTTTGAAAGTTTAATATACTTTTCTTGAAAAACTTTTCAAGACTCTCTTCGTATTGACATAACGAATGTGAAATGAGAAATCTAATCATTCCCTACCCTAACCACCTGCAGAACCGAGGGAAAAAAATAGGCGACCAGATTTATTACATTTCTTCGAAGCCAAAACAGGACACTCTTAAGATTGCCTCAGTGAATTGGAGACTCCAAGAGGGTCAGCAGATTCAACTATTAGAGGACCATTTGCTTATGATGAACGAAATACTTTTCCAATATATATCTCAGGGCTTATTATAACCAACAAAATAATCCGTAGATGAAAAGAGAAGGAAGGAAAAAAAAAAGATGCTCTGAAGCGATTGAAAATAGCAAGAAAGAAAATCAAAATGGCTTTGTGCATGCACGTGTGTATGTGGAATTCCCTAGGGTAAAAAAAAGAATACTTTACAATGAATTATGCACTATGAAACACAGAATCTTTTAGAGCTCAGCTAATTTCATGGTTTTTGTCTCGTGTCCAAAATGCCCGAGAAGACAGGAGTTGTCATTTCAGGCGTAAATCAAATAGCTATCTCCAGTGAGGAAGTGAGAACTGTGAAGCCTCTTATCAGCGTGTGTTCAACACAATGAGTCTGGTACAAAGAATAAAAGCATAGTTTATCTTTCTTATTTTCATATTTTTTTTTTTATGTCAATCTAATCTTACCCACCGCATAGAAAAGAAAAATACAATAAAGTCATTTAGGATCTGACAAATTTGGAAGCGTTAAGTTCTTACTAGCGAGAGAGAGAGAGAGAGAGAGAGAGAGAGAGAGAGAGAGAGAGAGAGAGAGAGAGAGAGAGAGAGAGAGAGAGAGAGAGAGAGAGAGAGAGAGAGAGAGAGAGAGAGAGAGAGAGAGAGAGAGAGAGAAAGAGAGAAGGGGGATACTAACATAAGACGGAAAAAGAGAGAGAGAGAGAGAGAGAGAGAGAGAGAGAGAGAGAGAGAGAGAGAGAGAAAGAGAAAGAGAGAAAGACAGAGTTAGAGAGGCAGTCAGACGGAGAGGCAGAGTACCCCAGCCTATACATGTATCTTGTTTCCTTGCTGGCGATCAATATTTAATGCTTTCCAAGGGCCACCAGCGTCCATGACTCGCCAGGTTTAATTACCTCCCTCTGTTTGTAATTGGAATACTCGCCTTTTATGGAGTGTTAATGAGTTTGTGCTTTCATTTCTTGTGAAGAAACAAGATAACCTTCGTATTCGGTCTCACCACATGCACATGTTCCCTATAAAGTTATCAAAACATTTTTTTTTCATTTCAGATTTTTTTTTTAAACACCGTTTAGGAAAATCCGTGAAACTAAGGAATAAATAGAAGAAAAGAGAGCAGCAATATTTTTTTTCTAGTTTTGTTTTGGCGCCACATCTCTTAGTCTCAAGAGCGTTGCATGGTCTTTAAGATAGTCTAACATATGATTCTTGATTCTATTATCTGGTGATGGAATAAGCTTTTGGTTTACAAGCTCCATGCTTGGCCCTCGGAAAGCTGTTAACCCCATTAAGTTCTCTGGAGAAACTAATCAAAATCTCTTCATAGCTAGTTTAAGTAAAGCGAAAATGCTGCAGTGATCGGTGATTTTCCAAGATTAAAGGGAAAACTGAAAAAACACAAAACTTCTTACAGAACGCAACGTTTTCAAACCTTGTGTTTGATTGGAAACCTTTGAGTTTCGGCGCAAGCTTTTATGATCTTCACCAAGATTAAAACATTTGTGGGAAAAATAACTTCTTGTTCTAGATTAAAGCATTGTCATTGGTTCTTTCAAGTATTAGAGTCTTGATTTCAGCCATTTATTTCAGTTTTAAGTTCTTTAATGACCATAACACTTGCAATACAAAATCAAATGCTGCAAATAGTAAACGTTACATTTTTTCTCCACAAAATTTACACCTATTCAGAGCATCTCTGAAAGTTTTTTTTTTTTTTTTTCGGATTTGTGTCAATCTCTTGTGTAGATAAAAGAATATATATCTTCTTATTTTGTACGGAACCAGTCCTGTGTTTCCTTCTCACTTTCCTCTCTCTCTCTCTCTCTCTCTCTCTCTCTCTCTCTCTCTCTCTCTCTCTCTCTCTCTCTCTCTCTCTCTCTCTCTCTCTCTCTCTCTTTCCTCTCGCCTAATGTTCACGCCCCCCAACTGCTCGAGAAAGAACAAACACGTTCTGCAGGAGAGAGAGGGAGACATGCGCCCCCCTGGGGACTCCTTTTGTTTTAACGGCAAACTGTCGTCCCTGATTCTTCGTCCATCAGACCCCGTGACTCGTGGACAGAATCACATCTCTGGCCAGATTGGTATCTGGACTGGCCCTCCCCCTCAACCTCCCCTTTCTTGTCGCAACCCTCTGTAGCAGCAGCTTATCTGGTGCATTCGCCACGTTTCGACCCCAGGCCGTTGTGGGAATCCGCGACTCACACGGGCCATCTCTGCCTGATGTATTAATTTGATTGGTCGTATCTATTTTACGGGCAGCTCGTGTATCGATAATTGATAGACGCGACGATAAAGGCTCTTGGGAGATGGTGCTCATTAAAATGCCGAGGTGGTGTTTTTCTTTGGCGATGGTTCTGTTTTGAAGGCTTTCTTTCGTCTCTTTTGATGGTTTCCTCCCGTCTCTGATGGCGGCGATGTTATCACTGGAACTTCGGAAATTTAAGCCAGGCACTACTTTACTCACTGCGCTTTAAAACAACGCACGGGGGACATATGGCAAGGTTGTGATATAAAAACGCATTGATAAATTTAATAAAAAGGAGAACATGATCTTTATAGATACATAACGATACTGAGGAAAGAAACAAAACGTTTCAGCTTCGGCACAAACTAAGTATTTGGGAAATGATTCCTGTAAAGTTTTATCCTCTTTGTTTGATAGTATTTTTTACAACTATTGATAAAACATTGAGGTTTTTTTTCCTTTTAGTAAAGCAAAGATGATTATTGCCATACCCTTTCCCATCTTCTCTTCTCTTTCTGTCTCATTTTTTCTACTCTTCTCTGCCAATATACTTATTGATTAAGTGCGTAAAAAAACAAAGAAAGTTAATAATCATTATCTTCTTTTGGAATTAAAAAAAAAACCCAAAACAAAACAGTAACTACAACAAAAAAAAGAAAAGAAAAGAAAAAGCGTGTACATATACCCAGATAATGTGTATAAACTAACAAGGAGCAAGGAAATTTTTTTTTTATTTGTTTGGGCAAGAGTACGACAAAATGCTGGTACTGGTACTCTGATTCAGGAAAGAATTCCTGTTTGTTTGGAATATGCCCAGCCTACTTTCTAATAACCTCCAATACCGATTGAATTTCCTTGCTACTGCTGCTCATATTACATCCTTTTACTCGATATTCACGATAGATAAAAAAAAAAGTTTACTTCATTAAAACTAGGCTGGATATGAATCGATAATGCGGAATTGCGGTTTTTAACTTTTTCTTTTTTAGTGGGTTTTAGTGGGTTGAATTAGCCTTAAAAACAAACAAACACCAAAAAAAAAAAGAAAAACAATGCGATTATCCAAATTTAATCATATAAGATGTCCGGGTTTAATTATATAAGGTGTGCGCCTATAATCATACAACAAGAGATAGTGTTTCTCAACATCAAATATGTTTACTTGCTCGAGTTATTAGTATGGATACTTTCAGAGGAAAAGTAGATGTGGATTATGAGGAAAGGAGGCCAAGAAAATCGATAGGGTGCATTGAAAGAATGAAAAAAAAAATCCATAAAAAGATAGAGAGAAGAGTAAGGGGCGAGAGGGAGAGAGAGAGAGAGAGAGAGAGAGAGAGAGAGAGAGAGAGAGAGAGAGAGAGAGAGAGAGAGAGAGAGAGAGAGAGAGAGAGAGAGAGAGAGAGAGAGAGAGCGAGCATAGAACTAGATATAGAAAAGAGCAAAGTAAAAATTAAATGGAAAGTGACCATTTACCCAGAGAGGCAGACCAACTGAGCAAGTGAGAGAGAGAGAGAGAGAGAGAGAGAGAGAGAGAGAGAGAGAGAGAGAGAGAGAGAGAGAGAGAGAGAGAGAGAGAGAGAGAGAGAGGAACAAAGAGGATGACAGCGAGAACTTTACTACAGTTCAAAGCAAAGATGATGGGAAAGGAGAGCGATTTGGAGTAGCCATACAAAGCACATACCGCAGTCAATCAAGGCGGCATGAACAAATATTTAGCATCTGCTTACAGAGTCAACGCGACTTGCCTGGAGATGTTCACACGATTGCTTGCTTGCCATAATAGCCTTCTGTGCGGTCAAGTCAACTGTCATGTCTTCTGTACCTAGGCTGGGAACTGGCATGGCATCCCTGACTCACCATCAACATCAAGCTTATTGACTGTTCATTCCTTTTCTTTTTTTTTTTTTTTTTTTCAAAGTTATGAATCTTGTTCCTACCGTGGCCATGATCACAATCGTGTAAAAGTAAGAAAGGTATATTCCAGGGATAAATTGCTTTATTATGGGGATTTTCGAGAATTTAAAGGAAGGTGGAACTAAACAAAGAAAGGACACTTTCTGGAGAAAATTAGTTAAATAGAGAAAAATTAGGAAAGGTATACAGTTTTTGCTACAGTGTTTAGAACTAAGTCAAAATTGGATTATAAACAATTTGCTCAGTATTAGCTTTTGAGAGCTAACGCTATGTGGCAGTATAGTATATAGATATCGATTAAGAATGAAGTAAGACATGGGCGGAGCCCGGTCGGTTGCAGAAGCTGGAGTACGACGATGGCAGGCGGGGATGGTCAAAGCGAAGATGACCACCAGGGGAAGTCTTGTGTCCACTGTGTATGTTTGTGCAGGCTTGCCCTGAGATCAGCGGTTAAACTGCCAACATTGTCCTGGCCGGGGAAAACAGCCGCCTCAAGCCAGGGGAGAATCTGGTCGCCTCGGATGTTGGTCCTGGACTTAACAGTGGACGGCGGGAATGGGGAACGCGAACTGTGCTGGGAACCAACCAGGCTAGCGTCGACTGATCACGTGATGGCAATGAATGATGTTTGTTTCTGTTTGCTGATGTCGTTTTGACTGCAAGCATCTTTGATGACTTCTTTTTGAGTACCAAAATAAACTGGTCGATATTCTATTTTTTTTTTCTTTTAACATTCCATTCATTCATTTGGTTCACACTTTTGTTCATGCAAGCCAGTAGTCGCAAAAGATGAGTCCAACAGTTTTTAATAAACATACCCTAGTTCCTGCCTTTTACAGCTACAGTTGCAAAGAATGCTGAACCCTTGCATGCCATTTTGTAACGATCATTGTGCAAGATTCAGCAAGCGTTCGTGATAACTCGTGACTAACTCTCGACGTTTAAAGAGCTAACTCTAAGTATGAGGAATGCTTCCACATGCATGGCCTCCCAGCCCTAGCTCCCCATCTTGGCCGGATTATCGCGCTTCCTGTGGCCCGTATTTGACGACAGAATTAGCGTCTGTGGATTAGTGTATTTGCCCTGGCTCGGGTTCCATGATTGGTTTGCTGCCAACTTCCGGTGCAGTCGAAGACTCGTTTTATGATGCTGGCGCTGGCCTGTTGGTAGATTTTCTGTTATACCGATAGTAGTTTTAATTATATTTTCCATGCTCTCAAGTTCGCAGATTCAGCTTTGTTTTATTTCAAATGCCAAGTCGTCTTAGATATCCAGATGTAGATTTATTGCCCATGTTTTCTCTTTCAAAAGATTCACTATCGTTACACGTTATAATGATGCCGGCTTCTTTCTTGCTATTTTATCGATATCGTGTGCTGATTTTCAAGGAAGAACATTACCACAAGAGCCCAACTTTTAACCAAGTCCTCAACTAATGAATCCTGTTATAATTATGTTTTACGCCCTTAAATTTCTGGTTTAAAAGAAAAGGGGAAAAAAAATAAAAAAAAATAACCCAAAACAATGCAAGAAAGTCAAAGAACACCATAGGGTGGTTCCCGCAATGTCCTTGGCTAAATTTGTTTTTACTTTTCATAAATTCTTCTGGACCATGCGCAAGAAGAGAATGTTAACGAACACGATTTTCCTCCATTATTTTTTCCAATTCAGTTTCATTCATTCGCTACTTCCTATCCACAGACATCCCAGAATCATTCCTCCGTCCTGCAGAACACCCTGTCTCCCACAGAGGGTCACGTGAAGCGTGTCCACTACATGGACAAGGGACTGGACATTGACCGTTTGACGTCCACGTCTCCGCCACCCCGTAGTCAGCCTGGTGTAGCCCCAGCGTCGTCATCCCATGGCTACCACACGGGCGGTTATACCTCCCCCAGGGGCGGACCATGGTCAGGCAGCGGCAGGGGGGTAAGTTGTCACTGACTGACCCATGATGCATGTTGTGGAACTAAGTCTGCATTGTACGCCTTTGCTGCCATAATCTAGCTCTAACAACATCAGACTGTGTTGATTCATTTAGAGTGAAGAATTAAAATTATGACAAAAGTCTATGTTCTTTGTAATAGTAAATCTAAGTATTCAGATAAAAAACCATTTAGTAGTCAGCATCAAAGGAAAATCCGTTATTTAATTGGTTTATATTCTTTTATAACAACATGCTTACTTTTTTGTGACCGCTAGACTTAACACATGCTTGATTTTAACATTAACACCCCCCCCCCCCCAGTGAAATCGCATGTAGGAGAGGTAGCTTTACTTCGATACACTAATGAGTATTATTTTGTCTTAATTTTAATGACAAACTTATTAAATCTAGTTTATTAAAAAGAAAACAAATATGTGCCCAATAAAAAAGCCTGAAATGATAGAGCGGTTTTTTTTAAGCTTTTGCGTGCTTGTATTAATTTTCTTTATCATTTTTTTTTCATTGTTTTCGTAGCCTTCTGCTCTTTTTGCTTTGCTTCTAACGTTCATTTTTTTCCTTTTGCAATCTACATACTGCTGTAATCTTTTTTTTCTTTTTTTTTTGTGAAAAGCTCAACTACCTTTTTTTTTCACGTAATATTGAACATAATTCTCTTAAAGATCCACTGCATGTACTCTAACTGACTATCATTTGCACACCTTTTCAATTTTAGCAAAAACTTGTAGGAAACGTATTCATATTTTTTCAATTTCCAAATTTTTTTACTCGACACGGATCAAAGTACTATTCATTCTATAACAAGGATAAAATACGTCTTTTTTTAAAAAACAAAATGACCATATTTTTTATGAATTTCTTTATCACACCTTCATAAATAGTTGAAATATTAATGAAGAGTTCGGAAGAAGGATGATTTAACCAAGTCTAACTTAAAACTCAAGGGTAATAATGATTAAGTTAAAATCGTTCTCTCAAATAGATTTTCCTCAATCGTATTTTACAAAACATTTTGGAATTATTTCAATTTTTGTTCACTCCACTATCTCTAAATATAAGCTACTGAATCTGACTTCACACATAAAAGTGAACTCCACCCCTTGATTAGTATAACTCCGCCTCCCCTCCCACCCTTGTCTGCAGCAGCACCGCCCAGAAGACGCGGCCAGCCACTCTAGCGGCAGTACCAGCGACAGTGGGCGGGGCGGATCTAGCGAAGAGGGCGACGGTCAAGGTCATCTTGGCCACACCCACAACCCAAAGCAGCACGCCGTCGTTGTTACCCTAGGGGACGGCGGTGAGTAGTTATGTTTTAGATCCTGTTCGAGTTTGCCTCAGAGCTATTGCTGCTACTACCGCAAGCCTACTGCTTTACTGTTCTATATTCCCGCTATCCAAGGGTAATAAGGAAAAAAAAATCGATTCAATTTCTTCCCAACTAAAATTTTTGTTTCAATTTCATGCACTGACAGGTTACGTTATTAATGAATTTTATGTTCATTGCAATTTTTCACCATTTTGTTTTTAATATTGTATTACGCTTTTTCTTTCGTTTCGAATTTCCTGTTTTACCCATTTGCTTGCTTGTCTATTGATGTATCTATGAGCATGGCATCTCCCGTTGGTGAAATTTTGATTTTTTACAATTATAATAATAGATTGAATTCTTGTTTATGTCTGAGATTTTTTTTTTAATTCTTGGGGTATGGTTAATGAAACTAACATTGTTTCTGATATTTACATGAGATATCGTTTACAAGCTTTATTCCCTTCTTTTGCCTTTAAATGATGACAAGAAAAAATTATTTCATCTACAAATCTATCAAAATTTGATTTTAAGATTCATTAAAGAAGGGAAAAATACCTTCTGCTTATAACTACAAATCCTTGATTCTAATTTGAAACATTTCGGTACCAATTCACCAGCGCCTTAAAAAAAAAAAAAAAGAACAAAAATTTAATTGGAGAGCTGACTCCTCATCTCAGGGATAAAACTTGTCTAAGACTCAGGGCGCTCTCTGTGAAGTCCTAATAAACCGCTTTTATTGCGCCATAAAGAGTATTTTTCCAAGACGAAGATGGACCAAGGACAGATCTGGGTCGCCGCGATTCCAATTTTGCTTCCTCCTTTCCAGTTGAACGACCCCGAATCCAGTAAATCAAAGTTCCGTTCGTTACTAATCGTAACTAGTCTGACTAGCAAACCACAGAAACGACCCAACGGATAGGAAATCACTTTCAGACCGAGTCTCTGGTACATGCGCACACGCACGCTTAGCTCTACACACACACACACACAAAGAAGAGCGTTGTTGCCCTCCATCTTTCAGTTTAGCTGGAGAATTCACAATGTCACCCCCACAGATTGAGAGGACCACGCCTTTATTAACGGTTTCATCTGGTGGATCTTTATTCTCGATGTCAAAATTCAGGTCACGAGTAGCCGGCGAAATCGCTCCGGCAGTGTGTCCCAATCATGGTCCTAAACACATGACCCACTTCTTGGAATAGCCTTCATTTCGAAACAAATTTCCGATAGGGCCGTCCGTCCGTCCGGCAAGAATGTTCACATCACTTCGTCGCTTCATAAATATCAGCTGCGGCTATAGTTCTAGGTCAAAGAAACTGTTTGAAAAACTTTTGGTCATTCTTTATTTCAGTTGTTAAGTTAAAAAAAACAAAACAATTAAAACGGAGTTAGCATTTTTGGGGGTCATTTGTTTTAAATCATATTGTTTACTGTACTCGTCTGCGGAAGAATTTAATGATTTTACGCTAGAGTTCTACGATGAATGCGGGTAAAAATTCGAAATTTTAAATTCCTGAGCATAATTAAGATAAAATAGTATTCTTATTTGAATTTGATCATTACGCTCTCTGTCACATATTGATTACATGCGTCTTGTGTGGAATTAAACGTATGAATCACTGAATTTATTCTATGCACAATTTATACCATTCATTTCTCTCCAATCTGTTTGTCCTCCTCAATCTTCCAGCGTCTGTCCGCCTTCATCTATCATTCTGTTCTTCAATCTTATTCTCTCTCTCTCTCTCTCTCTCTCTCTCTCTCTCTCTCTCTCTCTCTCTCTCTCTCTCTCTCTGTCTGTCTGTCTCTGATGTTTGCACGTCTTTCGACTTATTTGTTGGTCTCGAGCTAGATCTAGGTTTGTGGTTGATTTTTCTATATTAGCTCTCTCTCTCTCTCTCTCTCTCTCTCTCTCTCTCTCTCTCTCTCTATATATATATATATATATATATATATATATATATATATATATCTCGCTCTCTTTCTCTCTTACTATCTATCTATCTATTCATCTATCTCTCATTCCAGCCCCTGTCTAGATCTCTATGGAGAGCAGTTAGTTTGGGCGAGTAACTTAGATTGCTCTCCTAGGATGGACCCATTTATTTTGGCTACTGGACACCACTGGTCTCATCGCACGCTGCCTGAGTGTCCGAAATCAAATAGGAGTAATCATTCCGACCCTCCCCGCCCTCCTCTTACCTCCTCTCCCATTGATCTCTCAGGCTCTCGCCCTCTCGCTTTATCATGACCGCTAGCCCTAACACATAATATCTGATATATTATTGATCCGAAAGGCTTGGACTGCCCAAAATAAGATCGGTATAGAAAAAAACAAAACTCAAATTTTTGCGGAGCTGTAACTAAGGTTTAGTGGCAAATTCAAAGAAGCCGAGACAGTGTTAAGAACATAATTTTGATGTTGCTCACTCTGAGAATAGAATGCACCGTAATTGCTCTCATTATTTGGAATACCTGGTATTTAACTAAGTCTTTATAAAGAGTAAAAAATGTCAAAGAAAAAAAAAGTTAAATAATAAGCCTAAGATTAATTTCTTTTTGCGTTTGTTTTTTTTTCTTTTTCTTTTGTTTGATCGCACACTAAATAAAAAAAATGAAAGAAATACTATTTCATACACGTAATCATGGGTAACTTAAAACAAAAATAAAGAAGGAAACGATAAATCGTGGCCTACGTTATGTTGCAAATCGATCGAAACCTATATAAATATTCACTTTGTTCATAATTTATCTTTAAGATAATTGAAAGAAAAGATTCTCTCCGCTTCCCCCATACAAGATCAAGGGGGCAGCACCCGGCCTGACCAGCATTCCATTAAAACTCGCCGCTTCCAGATTGATCCCGTCTCGAGGCCTGGGCCATGCGACTATGGGAGGCGATTGATCTTGTGACAAAAGACAGCACAAGTGCAATATCCGGACCCCCTAAGGTCTTGTTTCCCCCCCAACCTCCATCTCCAGAAATATCTTGATAATCCTGTACTCTCTTTAAGTCTCCCTCCCGCTCTCCCCCTTCCCATTTCCTTTTCTGTGTCTAGCTCACTCCTTTATTTTCGTGCTTTTTCTCATCAGTATTGTCCTTACACTCTTGCCGATTTTTTTTCCTATTGAGTTTTCCTATTTTTGGTTAGCAGCTAGCATAGTGTTGCGGTTTTGTCCTCATGCTTCCATTTCCGTTAGTTCCCCGATCTGCAGATACCCGGATTCTTTCAGTTCGGAATCTTTTCGCATTCTCCATGGCGACTGGGCGAAGGAAAGATATTGCTTTTCTGTTGTACTGATCGTGCTGACTCTATGGGTATCAGAATAGTTATTATAGTGTCTGTGTTTTAGGTATTCTTGCAATTTTTTTTTTTATTTAAGAAGATTTTAGTATTATCACTAACTGAAAAGTAAAAAAAAAGAAATGTTCTCCTACATACCTTACGAAAAGGACTTGTATCATTAAAAAGATTTAAATTTGGTACTAAGACCTTTACTTTAATGTTTTCCTCGTTCTCTTTTCCTCTCTTCACCTCACAAACACGTGCATACTCACCTCTTTCCGTAAACACCAGCTTTTGTATTGAGTCTAGGGCTAGGCTCAGACATCGGTCACTTTGTACTGTCCTCCTTCGACAGACACTTCGTTACTCACTCACAACTAGCGAAAATTATCTTTATCTTTTTTTTTTTCTCCTTTTCCCTCTACACTCCTCCCAATTCTGAGCACGTTCCTCTGATGTCCTGATGCAGACATTAGCATCTCAATTTGCGCACCATTTACTGGGGGGCGCTACGTGCCTCGCAGTGCCATGTCACGGACTGTCCGACGCCGAGTCCCAAGCTGCGCTTTGTTTTTCCATCATCTGTTCAAATGCATACCGAGCGCGTTTTGGGGTTCCGTAAAGAAAGAAAAAAAAAAAGATTTGAGAGGAAAAAAAAGGTCCAACATCTCCTGGAGGTCTCGATTATCACATTACGTGAGTGTGTGAGGTAAGGGGCATCAGCCTCTGGCTCTAGCTCTAGAGAAAAAAAATAAAATAACGACAACGGAAACTGAGGAAAATGTCGTCTCTTCTTTTTTAAACTTTATTTTATTTCTTTTTTCGCGCATCATTCCTCTGCGAAAGATGTTGGGGGCCATCAGGCTGGGCACATGCCTCTTGTTTACACGTTATGGAAGAGCCGAAAATGGGAAAACTATCGTTCCATTAAAAACTTTTAGAGTGTTTTCGCGGATCCCTTTCAAGGCACTTCCTTCATGTTTTTATGTTGCGTGCTTTTTTAATTTTTTTCTTAAATGTTACTTCAGGAAGGATTGCTCATTATGTTAATGCCTCTCTGCAGCCTTACTCATTCACCTCTTATCTCTATGCTCAAAAACCGCTTCTTTTTCTTCATCAATCCTTTCTGTTGGTCTCTCTATCTGTCATTTCTATTTATATATCTATCTATCTTTCTATCTATCTATCTATCTATCTATTTATTTTTATTTATAATAAAGCGCCATCTCTATCTCTATCTCCTTTTCAACTTTCTCATTCACTTCATTTACGTAATGTTTTCTAAATTTACTTCTGTGAAAATAGTTATAAATAATATTAACAGCACAAAAACGAATTTTATTTTAAATACCAACGCAACAAGAATCAAATCTGCTGCCATTTCCGTTCCAATCCAGTCCCTCTTTCATTCCTCCACACCACCATATCGCGCAGAAAACTTCTTTTTCCTTAGGGTTCCGAAATTTACAACGTCCCTCTCTTTTCATTTCATCTTTAATCTCGTAATATCCATCTGCATATCTCATACTGTCGGCACCCCTCCTTATCTGTCCCAGGTCCCGGGCACCCCTGGGGCCAGGCGATCATTCGATTTCCTGGCCATTATTTCAATTTTCTGTGCAAATGAATTCTCTCCCTGGCGCAAAACGTCAAGCTAAGTGACGCAATATCACATGCATGGGGGACGCACCCTGAGGCCTGTCTTTCCTCATTTTCTCGTTTTTAAATGAGAAGTCTGTTGGGTGGATATTCTTCTCTCCCTCGCTCTCTCTCCCTCTCTATTTTTCTCTCTGTCTCTGTCTCTCTCTTTCTCGTTAGACATTTTCCAAGAATAGTAGAGCCTCTTATTGCCTTTTCTTCCAATTGAGTGTCTCGAGGTTGTCTTGTAGCTGTTGTCCTCAGTGTTTCTGTCCCAGGGCAGTATCAAGAATCAGTCTCTCTCTGGTTCTATCTTCCGGTCTTTCCCATCTATTATCTCGTCTCGTCCTTCCTTTCTCTCTCTCTCTCTCTCTCTCTCTCTCTCTCTCTCTCTCTCTCTTTCTCTCTCTTTCTCTATCTCTCTCAATTCTTTTTCCTCTTTCTCCTGTCTCTGCGCCCATTCTTCCTTTTTTTGCTCTCTACGCCCCATCTTTTTTTTCATGTCTGACATTCCTCTTTTTCTCTTCCAATTTAACTCTCTCCTCTTTGTCTGTCTGTCTGTGTGTGTGTGTGTCTGTCTGTCTGTCTGTCTGTCTGTCTGTCTCTCTCTCTCTCTCTCTCTCTCTCTCTCTCTCTCTCTCTTTCTCTCTCTCCCTCTCCCTCTCTTGCTCTACTTCATAATTTCATTCTCCTATAAATATCTGATAATAATCATGGGCTGTAACTATTAGTTTTTTTCCTACTCATATTTTACAACACAGAATGTATATATGACCAACTGGTGACTGTTCACCAATACTGTTTCTTTCTTGAAAAATATTATTGTACCAACCACTTTTCCGCATCACATCCTACAAGGCATTTCCTTTTGTTCCTCCAGGGAAAAGGCTTTACAACTCCGATGAGGTTAAGTAACTCAACCGACTCTCTAGGAAGGGAAAGTTAAAAAAAAAAGATAATAAATACAGATATCTATCTTGGGACATTATTCCCCTCGCCATCTTGATCCGGAGAGACAGAGCGCGAAATGAGAGGGGCGCCAATGGTTTCAGGATAAACATCCAAAGATCCAAAGAAAAATAAGGAACTGTTTTATGTTGTCTTGGCGAGTCTCGTAAAATTCAACACAATAATGGATTGCGCATTCCTTTTACACAAAAAAAGATTCAAATATTCGAAACTTTGTAGAAAGGTGAAATAACTATTGTTCCGAATTGTAAAAACACATTTTCTTAAGAGGGAAATCAAAGCATAAAGACTTTGAGACTAGCCATGTCCCTACGGACGCCCGCATATTTTTACGGGAGTTCCGAGCGATCTTTTATCTGCATAGACCAATGCCTTTCATCTAGATAGAATGAGAAAGCTCTACGCAGGCTCTGTCTTAGACCTCTAGCTGTAGGCAATGCTGAAATAGATACACCACTTGGTTCAGACACAGGGCTTGGCCTGTCGTATATGATGGTTCCGGAAAAGATTGCGCCGGGAAGATTGAGGTTCCAGGAATGCTTGGCATAATAAAAGTCGCCCGGGCAAATAACAATAAGATGGATAGGGATACGCGAGATGGCAAAAGGAAGCATTAAAGGTCACCACTGTTCTTATAGTCCGTATAGTCCCTAGTTTGATTGAGATCATTTTTATTGGTGCTGTTACTTTCTTGAATGGTATTCAGGTTGAGTGGTATGATTTTAGCAAGAAGCACTTTTTTAAACAAGCAAAAAAAAAAGTGTATTTCCTCGTGTATTTATTTTACTATCCCATTTAGTTTTAAGTCTTTCATTACTTTTTCTTCCATTTGATATACAGAATTATTATTTTTTAATTCATTCAAGGTGTCTTCTTCCTTTTCACCTCCGGGAGCAATCCCTCCAGTTATCACAAAATGCAACCAGCTTGAAATAATATATGAGATCGGAACTTTGAGCATCGAACTTGCAAAAGTCGACAGAAAATTCAATGAAATCGCTTAATAGCCATTGGCCATTAGTGGTAGCAGCTGTTGCCTGAAGCACATTAGGACTTCAGTCAAATATTTACAAAACATGTTTTAAAATGGATAGCTGCAGGATACTTTTTGTGATTGCTCATAAACTTAAAAAAAAATCTCCGCTGTAACGTTGTCATGTTCAAAAGGAAATCTTAACCTTTGAATTCTTACCATCTATAAATAAGCTAAAAATTATATCGCGCCTGGTTTTTAATTTTTCTAACTATTAAACAGTTCATGTCCACAAATACACTGATATCAAACGTGATAAGGGAAACGTATCTCTCCCTCATGTTTAGAGGATATCAGAGATAAAAATTAATGGAGATTTTTTTTTCTATTTCCACTGCTCAGAGCGAAAAAAAATCTGTTACCCTCACGCCTACAGCTACAGAACTTATTGCCTGAGGAATAGTAACGCCTTGCGTGGAACCATTTTTTGCTGCCCTTTCGAAATCGATTCCCGAAAATCCCCGCAAGATATTGTTCTGAGGAATCTCTTTACCATCGCGCCTCGGGTTCATGGCCCCTCAAAAATGAGACGTGTTTCCGAGGACTGGTGACGGGCGAGAGGCCGCTGCCTTTAATTGAATTAGATTTCTGTAGATGATATTCTGATTCGAGTGGGAACCGATGTGTGACATAAGAGGAACAGCGAGAGCGGAAAAAATCCACAAGTTTTGTAAAGAGAGCAATAGATACCGTGATGAAAAAGAGTTCGGGGATAGAGAGAGACAGAGAGAGAGAGAGAATATAGAGAGGGATAGAGAGAGAGATAGAGATATAGAGAGAGAGATAGATGTAAGATAGATAGAGAGAGAGAGAAAGAGAGAGAGAAAGAAAGAAAGAAACAATTCGATGGACAGAGACATACAAGTCTAATAGAATTAGATCGACGAAATTCATAAGGGCAAATAGAGCAGAAAGATAGACGGCAGCAGCGGAGAGTGGATGGGGGAGGGAGGATGAGTTTTTTTTTTTAGACGCGTTAGTTATCTCCGTTTGAAGATATTGAACCGGGTGGGAGTGAGTGACAGGAAGCAGCGCTTGTCTTGTAATATCCAACTCTGAATGACCCTAGCTGCCACTCATGCGATCTCCTCTTTTCCTCTCTCTCCATCTTCACGGCCTTTTGCTTCAAACTGTCCATTTGTTTCTGCTTCCTGTATTCTATTTCTAGAATACCATTCTGTTCTTTTCGCTTCCTATAAGGAGAGTTGAAAAAAAAATATTGGCCAAATTTTTAGTTTGAGTGTCGGCATTGAGTAAAATTTAATCTTGGGGGAAAACGTCTGCCGAGAAATGACTCCCTCGTCATATGCGAACTGCCACCACATTGAAACAGATACTCTAAAAATTCGCAATCCCAAGAAGCCTTGCATTATTTAAATGACAGGCACTATTTATACGACAATGCATTTATATTTTTATCTAAGAGATAGAAAGAAAAAAAGGAAAGAGGAAAAGAGAAAGATAGGAGACTGGGTGAGAGAGTAGCGTCTAGTGGGTAAGAAATGAAGATGCCGGGCTGAAAAGAGAAAAAAGGAGAGAGAGAGAGAGAGAGAGAGAGAGAGAGAGAGAGAGAGAGAGAGAGAGAGAGAGAGAGAGAGAGAGAGAGAGAGAGAGAGAGAGTGAGTGAGAGAGAAACGCTTTGAGACACCCTAGTGTTCGCTATGCCATCTAGTGGTAGAAGAATCTGTTGTGGGATTTCGGTCAGTGTCAGCGTTACGTGCCGTAACTTACCGTAAACGTCTTAGAAGGGAGTGGAGCCCGTACTGGGATAATATTTCACTCAAGGCATTGAGGCTGTAGGCGAGAAAAGATAAGAAGGCACCGTACACTTCCTCAAAAGCCACAAGAAAACGAAGACGACAGTTTCAAGAGCAGAGTATAAGAAATTGAATGTCTCAAATTGAGTAGTTTGTTTACGGGTTGTTCAATAATTTTGTTGTTACTAGAACGAAAAAAAAAAAAAGACAGCGCAAAAAACAAAAATAAAGATCGGGAAAGCAATTTGGTAGAGATGAAAAGACTTGCATAATGTTTCATTATGCCTGGAGAGGCAATTCTCAAGTCTATGGAAGATTTTTTAGCGCAAGCTCAAGCTTTTTGATAGCCACTATCACAAGAAAAGTAGGATTTTACGTGACGCTTTAAAAAAGAAAAAAAAAAAAAAGAAAAAAAGTTATAGATGACCTGATAAAAATAATTGGGATATATATATAGAGAAACAGAGGAAAGAAAGATAGATAGATAGATAGATAGATAGATGGACAGACAGATAGAGAAAGAGAGAGACAGAGAGAGAGAGAGAGAGAGAGAGAGAGAGAGAGAGAGGAGAGAAAGGGGGTGAGAAAGAGAGAGAGAGGGAGGGGGCGAAGAGGATGGGTGCCCCAAAAAATGAGTCGGTCTTAATTAACTTGAGAACGAGAACATAAAACAAGTCCTTTTAAAGAAAAAAAAAACTTGTGGTAAAAAAAGTTTTAAAAAAATAATGTTTTTAGATGATCAGAGTAAAAGGGTTTCAACTACGGGCCATCTCTAAGGGATACTTTAGACAAACAAGAAACTCTTTCATTAGGATATCAACATTAATCAAATTAGGTCCTGCGGTGTACAGCACACACACGTCTTTAAGCGTTCAACATTGCGCCGGGCAAACAATGCCATGGAGATCGGACTTTCATCGAGAGGTTGTGACCACAAAGTCCGGTAAAGCCGACAACCATGTTAATGCATTCACTGAGGGATTAGGTGTTCGGCGGGCGGGCATCCTTACAAAAAAGCATTCTTTTTGTTAGAGTTCTCTCTCTCTCTCTCTCTCTCTCTCTCTCTCTCTCTCTCTCTCTCTCTCTCTCTCTCTCTCTCTCTCTCTCTCTCTCTGTCTCTGTCTCTGTCTCTCTCTCTAACTCTCTCTCTCCGTCCGTCTGTCTGTCTCTGTCTGTGTGTCTGTCTGTCTGTCTCTGTCTCTCTCTCTCTCTCTCTGTCTCTCTAACTCTCTCTCTCCGTCCGTCTGTCTGTCTGTCTCTGTCAATGTCTCTGTCTATCCCTCTCTCTCCCTTACTCTCTCTCTCTCTTTTCTATCCCTCTCTCTCTTCCTCTCTTTCTCTGTCTCTCTCTCCCTAAGACCAAACACACACACTATTCCACTCCTCAAATTTATTTGCGCTTTTACCCATTTTTACGACACTATTTTATACTTTTCGACACAGTTGAAAAGAGTGCTCGTTGGATCCAGAGATTGAATACCAGTAATCCCTCATAGAAGCGGAAAAGAAACAAAAAAATGAACGAATTAAATGGCTAGCTTGCTGCACTCCGATACATGAATCCCGATCTTCAAAACTTGTAAGACCAGTGTCTCTGATCCTTTCTCGCGCTTGACATGAAATGAAGCTGGGCTGCGACCCTTCGTGAGCACCAAATTTAACCATTCATTCTATTTCTTAAAGATGCAAACAAATTCTTCTGATCTCTTATGCTATTGGATAACCCCCCCCCCCCCCCCACCCACCCCTTTTTTTCCCTTAAAAAAATAATCGTTTTATGATTGGAACGTTTTTCTTGAAAAAAAAATGTGTTCAGCTTGGATAGAGGAAGTACGGAAAAACTAGTTATGTTTTGTTTTTTGTTTTTTTTATAAAGATTCTTTAAATTGTGCTGCCTTGCGCGAATTCAAGTTATATTACGATTTTTACCAAATCAGCTCACTAACTTACTGAAAACAATGGTTTTGAAAGAAAAATCGATTTCGTTTAAATGTGTAAAGCATAACTCGACAGCATACAAGACGAACTAACACAGTTTAAATTAGATTGATTAGGCCTATACATTTTTCCTTTCTTAGATCAAGAGCCTTAACTGGCCTTCTTCTCTTTTTCTTTCTTTTTTTTATTTGTTTTGTTTTTCACTTCCACTCTCAGCTCTATAAATTTCAACCAACTCATTGTCGCAAGCTAGAAGGCGAACCTCAAGCCATTAAATTTGCAATTTCCAATTTCAATTTAACCCTGGCGATGCGTGTCGAGTTTCCGTCGGTCCCAGCCACTGCTCCGCTACTCTGGTCAGCGGACGGGTTGTCTTGCCGTTTCCACGACATCTGGTCTCACGTCTCGTATTCCTCCAGGAATGATTCCCCCCACCTTTGTCTTTTCTCCCCCTGTGTGCACGATCGTTGTGGGAATATCAGCTTTGAACTTTATCTCACTAAACCTCTCCCTCTTTCTCTCTCTCTCTGTATCTATCTCTGTCTCTGTCTTTCTCTGTCTCTCTGTCTCTCTCTCTGTCTCTCTCTCTTTCTCTCTCTCTAGTTCTTTCATTCCCTCCCTTGTCTATCTATATATCTATCTACTTCTGTAATCCTGTAAATTTCTATATATCTACCGTTCCATCAATCCATCTCTCTCAAGGCCGATTTATTTTTATCCATCCTTTCACCTTCTATTTTCGTGTCCTCTCGATCCATGCTCATCGCAAACTTTAAATCTTGTAGGGGTAATAAGTACATAAAACATTTTTCTTTCATCTTTTTCCATTACACACAAATCTTCTTCTCTAAAAGATCTTCCCTGCTTCCCTCACCTCATCGGCGTTGCCTCCCCACTCCCTCCACCCCCCCCACCCCCCCACACACACATACACATGCCTGCCACCCACACGTCCATAATCATTGAAAGATCGAAGACCTCAGTGCGGTTCCTAGATCTCTTTCAGCTGTGATTGACACTCTGACACCCCGTCCCAGGCCGGCATGTAATGCCCAGGCTCACGAACAAGGCTCCTTGCGACCTCCAATTCTTTTAATTAAAATCTGGTAGCATGTAATGCAATGCCCTTGAGGGCGAAATAACAGAAAAGAAACAAAAAAAAAAAAAAATTCATACTTCATATCCTCCCATTCCCCTCTGCCTACCGTCTCTATCTCTCCTTCCCTCCCTCTCCCTCTCCCTCTCCCTCTCTCTCTCTCTCTCTCTCTCTCTCTCTCTCTCTCTCTCTCTCTCTCTCCCTCCCTCTGTCTATCTGTCACTCTTTTTCTTACTATCTCTATCTGTTTTTCCCTCTCATCTCTCCCCAGGGATGCTCTCTTTTGATTTCTTTTATTGTCACTTCGTCTCTGTCTCCCTTTATTCTTTTCTGTCCGTCTATTCTATCACTGCTCTTACTTTAAGCAAGCAATGATAGTGGTCTCCAGTTACGATTTGGAGGAACCAATCAAAGATAAAGCGAGCCCTGATCCATTTTTTAACTTGATTAATGCACTCGTTGTGTTCTTCAGAATTGAGAACTAATTTGTATAAGGCTTTGCTTTCTTTCATCATTAATTTAATGCGCAATCGGCGTAATTCGATGCTGTCCGGTTTAAAAATGCATACGGGTCCATGCATCAGCTCAACCCACGATATTGCCAAATTAAACAAACATCTTTGAGGGGAGATCGTCCTGTTCTGTAACAAAAAGCGCGTGTGCGTGTGTGAGAGAGAGACAGAGAAAAAGGGGAGGAGGAGAGATTAAGATTGAAGGGAAAAACTAACCTAAAGCCTACAGAGACAGAAAGTTAGACGAGGAGGTGAGGGGGAAGGAGAGAGAGAGTGAGAGACAGGAAGATGATGTGAAAGAAAATGGCCATGATATAAATTATAACACACTGACGTATAGAACTTTGGTGGCCGTATTTCAGACCTTATATTGTCATTAAAAAGCCAGTTTTCCCATCACAATTATTTTCTATTTTCCAAAATAATATCTAACTACTATTTTGTCCCATTATGTTACTTAAATGTAGATGAGGGAATGTATGAAGATCTTTTTGTTTGAATGTGCTTTAGTAATAGAAAGCTTATCAGTTATAAGTCTATTGTAAACATATTTTAGGCTAAAAAATTAGACATTAGACTTAGCCAAAGACACATAACTCTTCGTATGCTTAGTTTACAACTTTATGAAACTTATTTAGTCTACGATCAAAAGTAATACTACAAAAAAAACAAAAAGGAGCTTTATTCATACAAACAAAATTTTTACTCATATCTTTATAGTTTATCCTTTGTTATGTTTTACTGACATCATTTTGTAACTTGTTTGTCAACAGTTTAATTTCCTTTTTCTATTTTACTTATTTACACTTTAGACATAAAGAATTTTAAAGAAAAACAATTTCCTATTTAGCTCAACTAATTATTTGCATGCTATTAGAAATCAGAACATAAGTAAAGTAAGTAAAGTCTTATTTTTATCTGTGTGCATCCCCCATTTCAGCCATGAGTCATTCGTGTTATGTGTAGCTGTATTGCCTCTTTGGCTAGTGGTGACAAATTGTATTGGTAAGTGTAACATGCACGGTAGTGAGCTATTGATGTCGAGTGTCTTTCTAGTGCTCAATATTTCTTGCCTTTGTGAACCCCACCCAATTTTTCTTTATAAGAACACTCTTGCACTCAATGATACACACTGCCTCAGGCCATTGCCAGTTCACATGACACTGATTTTGTTGCTAAGTGACCAACGATTTCTGACATAAGTTTAGATTGTGAATTTCCGAGTTGAATTTAGTACTCACTGAAAAATAGGGCAATGTAATTACCCATTGATTACCAGAAAAAGACCGTGCGCATGTGACATGAACAACTTTTCCTTGCCACACAAGGAATAATACAATAATAATTTAGTTGTTTTTTTTCTGATCAAAATAATCATCAATGTAAAGAAATGTACGATTTCGTGTTGTGTGAAAATACTTCTAAGAAAATAACGTTTGTTTGCTGTGATCGTTATAACCTAACAGTTTCTCTTTACTATTTTTAAACATCTTACTAACACGTTGAATCTTTTAATGATCACAATCTGGTCCTGTCATTATAAATAATTTTTTTGGACAAAAAATCAAATCTTTTTAAAAAAAATTGCGAGTATGAGTGGGTGTATGTGAGAGAGAAAGAAAGAGAAAGAAAGAGAGAGAGAGAGAGAGAGAGAGAGAGAGAGAGGGGGGGGGGAGAGAGAGAGAGGGAGAGAGAGGGGGAGAGAGAGAGAGAGAGAGAGAGAGAGAGAGAGAGAGAGAGAGAGAGAGAGAGAGAGAGAGAAGTAAAGACAAAAGTAAATCAAAATAATCCATAATATTTATAGTTTATTCTTAATGCTCTCTTAAAATGTTAATAGAAAATAGCCCAAGAGCAGGTGAGGAGTCTAGTCATTCATCATTCTGTATGTGCCTTGCGCTAACTCAAAGCTTTTAACTATTATTATTTTCACATTATTGATTTGTTGAACTGCACTTAGATTTTGTGTGCTTGGCCATGCTTTTTATTTGCAATAAAGCTTCATAATTTTGATATATGCCATTTACTTT
The DNA here is from genome assembly GCA_033675545.1 of Elysia crispata. Classification (NCBI taxonomy): domain Eukaryota; kingdom Metazoa; phylum Mollusca; class Gastropoda; family Plakobranchidae; genus Elysia; species Elysia crispata. The sequence continues at coordinate 1,683,832 of JAWDGP010002895.1, read as the reverse complement.
TGCAGAAATTTTGATTTCTCTAAAAACAATTTTTTTTTTTTTTTTATGAAGAATTCTTTATAACTCATTAAAACAAAAGCATTATGTTGATGCAACATAAGAATAATACATGTTCTCACAGTCTATTTTGATACTCTGCAAAACCTAGCCTTGGCAAAACACATGATCGTGATCATTTCTGTTCCTCTTTCCTCTCAGATGGTGCCCCTAAAACCCCTACGACTCCAACCAACACGTACCCAACCTCAGCACATCTTATGACCTTCATGTCCCCCAAAAGATCGCCAGCCTCGTCCTCGGGAACATCCGTGATGCCTCGCTCCTCGCTATCAAATTCTGCCAATTCTGAGACGGCAAAAAAGCGGCTGTGGACAGACAGCAACGGCACTCCCAGCACAACAAACGACACGACGCCGACCAACCTGTCTACAAAGCTGTCCTCCGATAGCCCGCTTTATCCTGTAGGATTTCCGGAAATATCCTCGGCTGGTGCGACTGCTGCCTGCAACTCTTACCGCCCTAATATCAGCTTCAGTGACGACAGCGTCACGGCCAACGCTTCCGTCGGCGGTGCCAACAGAGCTCCAGTCAGCTCATCACAACGAAACGGCAGTTACAATCAGCACGGCGGATCGTCGCCGAACATTTATCCAAGCCCAACCCCCAAGTCCCCAGATACGCTGAACCCTGTTCCTCTCCCGACAGCAACAAAATCCGTCCCTACAACGCCAGCTGCCTTCACGTCTACTCGTCGTCCTCAGAAGTCAGACTTTGACAGTTCTGACACGCCCTACCGTCTCCTGGCCGCCAACCTGTCTCGCATACCTCCTGATCCGGAAGTTTCCACACGTCACGGAACCTTCATGGAGGCAGCTAGCACGTCTCTGGTGGATGCCTCAGGATCCAGCCGTCCCTCTCGCAGCTACGCAAACGCCAGCCGCGCAAATAGCAATGACAGCAACCACAACCACTTCTTCACCCCTTCTCCTGGCATTCTCGGTGGAATGAGTAAAAGAAACGACGGCGCTTCCAACTACAGCAACAACAGCAATAACAATCACATCAACAACAACCGCAATAGCTTCCACGGAGACGTCCGAAATAACAACGCCCCTTCATCCTCACCTTTCAATCCTGCTAACGCAAACAACAACAACAACCATTCTCACAATCGCCTCGGAGGCTCTCTCCGTGCAGATGCAGGATATTTTGGCCACAGGCCTCAGTCAGTGTCGGGCCAGCACCGTCCAAACCTGAGCACCATAGAGCAGAGTTCGGCCAGCAGCTCTGTAGGAGAGCCGTATTCCCTGGCAGACATGAAGGCTGTGCTGGATGCTGCCAGTACAGTGGACAAGCCCAGGGACGATGATAACACGACCACCACTTCCGGTAGTTACACCATCAACGCTGACGACTTGTGCCAAGAGATTGACCACCTTTTCTTCAAGGACATCGTGGTCTGAAATAGACAATAATTAGCGAGTAAAAAACAAATCTAGTTTCGAACAATGCATTTGCTTATTTCAACTCCAAAAAATCGCAGATAATGTACAGCCTTTAAGTCCACTCACAAGGGCCAAATTGTTGGAAAAATGTAGGGAAAATATTTTTTGGTCTGCGAGAGATAAAAAAAAAAGTATGCAACACACTGTTCACATTACACAACAGATTCTTCCGACCACATGGTCCCTCTACTCACGTTGATCACGCATAACATTGGCTTGTGTTCTTCCCTACAATTAGTAAGTTCCTAAGCAGATGAAAGACTTTGAACATCTCTTGGTTTTGTTGACTTTAATTAGTACTTTCCCGATTTGTTTTATTAATAATGAATTTGCAAGCACGATGCTTACGTGTTAAGCTTTAAATTTCGCTCACTTCTTAACATGAGAAATGGCTGTGTGAAGCAAAAGACCAGTTGCAGGTGCGGTGTCAAATCTTTCTGCGGCACCAAACTGTGAGAACTTTTGAAAGATGATTGCAGTATTAACGACAATCAGTTTCAGACAATCTAATGATAACCATTTGCTTCTTGTTTTAAACTTTACAAAATAGAATTGCCTTTACTTTTTAACACTCAACACGATGATTCTATATACAGTGTATTATGGTTGTTTTACTCTCTCATACATACTTCGGTTGTATTCAAAGGCTAGCAGTGAAGTTGTTTTACCCTTCTGATTATGCTCTGTCGCCTTAAACATAGCAACATTTTCTGAGTTGCATTTTAAAAATACAATTTAAAATAATAGTTTTTTTAAATACCATATGCAGATTTTAAATGATATTTTGAAAAAGAAGGACTTCGAAGAGACAAAGGTTTTCTTTAAGTCCTGTGCAAATCGTGTAAGTGTGAAGAACCTGGAATCCTGGTATATGATATGCTTAATACTTTTGGCAAACAATCGTTCTAGATAGTAAATTTCGTTTCTATTCTCTGACATACTGAGCACATATTTCTAGGTAATCACATAAAAAAAAATATGTACAATTACGTCCTCAAAATCTTTCTTTCTCACTGAGTCTTAAGCCGAGGGCATTTAAACACTATAAAAAAGAGCTGAAATTTTTAAGTCGAAAGGTTGGATATATAAACCTATAACCGGCTAGTCATGGTAGAGAACATTCCTACAAGAGCAGCGCAAGTGCATTCCATTAGGATGAATTGAACAGTCTTATTTTATTGTATGCTCGCAAACACTAGGTGTGAGTGGGCATTGGTCTGCTCTTAGGTTTATCCATTGTACAAGAGAGAGAGAGAGAGAGAGAGAGAGAGAGAGAGAAAGAGAGAGAGAGAGAGAGAGAGAGAGAGAGAGAGAGAGAGAGAGAGAGAGAGAGAGAGAGAGAGAGAGAGAGAGAGAGAGAGAGAGAGAGAGAGAGAGAGAGAGAGAAGGGCCTATAGCAAAGCTGGATTTTTTTTTTTACTAAAATCAGTTCTTAAATACCCAAATTGTGTTTAAAAAGCCTTTATTCCTCGCCAAGATTCTGTTGAAAGAAGAATGGATGTGGTTCAGGGCGCTGCAGAGGGCAAATAGCAATATTAAAATGACAACATGTTTAAGAGAGCGATGGGTGCAGTAGTAAATATGCGAATCGTTCCAGAGAAGAATATGAAAGAAATAGACTTGCGGTATTGTTAAGAGTTCGCTATAGACCTAAAAGGAACATGCTATCGATGAAGATTGTCAAATATTGAACGCTAAAAAAGTTAAACATTGTTATTGGTAAGGCAGATCTCCATAGTAATACTGTATAATATGTACCCCTCTTTTTTATTGTTGTATATGGTGAATTTAAAAAAAAATCCGACTTTAACTTTTTAAATGAGAATATTAAATTTAAGATAGATTATGTACATTTCGATCAAACGAAAGAATTCTTTCAGCCCGCGTGCACGGATGACGCTATAGAAACTGGAATGATTTAAAAAGTGTCTTAATTTACATATCTATTACAAATAACAAAATTGCTAAGATGTAATTGCCAGAGTTTGAAAGAAAGATATCAAAGGAGGGGAAAATTAAAAGAATCTTTATAACATATGAGGTAAACTTAGGTTCGCTCATGTAAGTAAAAAAAGACAAGTAGGAATTGGAAATGCAGATTACAAAACTATTTTACCTATTATACTGACAAGAAAACAGGCAGCACCCTCTTCCCTGCCTTTAGCTCGTACACCCTGTCTTATTGAGACCCAGTTTTTCTAAACATTCCTGTGTCCTTCCTATTTCTTTATTTCACATCATTATTACTGTTCACACATTGCTAATCAAAAATATATGTACATATAAAAATATAAGATTTATTTTCCATTTATCACAGCTCGCGTAAATCTGCCATTGCACATACGCAAAAACAATCACCTAGGCATTAACAAAAAATTCCGTTACAATTGTATATTGATTGTGTTTTGCTAAAGTCCATGCGGCACTCTTTTTAAATGATCTTATTATAAAAATTTTGAAATGATTTTCTTGATTATTGTAAAGATTGAAATGTTGCAATTTCGGAATTTTATGATTGTAAAAAAAGAGTAAATTTGTCCGCAAATATTCACGCAATGCTCTAGTTATGCATGGTGTGATGAATTATAAATAATTTGTGTTCAATTTTTTTTCATGATTGATTGTAAAGCTTGAAGGATCGTGAATTAGAATTGAAAGGTCACACCTAATTTGATTGTAATAAAGAACATAATTATAATTACATACAAGACTGATTCGGAGGAAAAGAAATGGTGCTAAAAATTGTATTATTGCGACTTTGTTGACTTATTTGACGTGATTATATGTTTTAGAATGTCCTGACATAATCAATTTTCTATCTGCATCTGTGTCTGTCTGTCTTAGTGTCTATCTCTCTATCTTTCTTCTCCTTACTTCTTCCTATCAAAACATTTCTCTTTCTCCACTTTTCAAGTCTATGAAGTCGCATCTTCTAATATCACTCTAGTTTGTATCTTTTCCTATTTTCCGTTTTGGATCTTCTATTTGTTCATCCTCATAATTTCTTTATTTGAAATTCTTTGTCTTTATGTAAACATGCATCTTTTCAAGACAAAGTCTAGATTTGGCTGTGTTTACTGATTTGATCATGCTTCAAAACCATAAATATCGATATTTATTGAAAAAATTAACGTTGTACTGTTACTCTTACGCGAGGGACTATGGATGTATGCACGCGTATTTTGTTAAAAAATATTTTGTGTAACTGCGATTAGAGAGAATGAAAATGACATTAAAAATTCATGGCTAGTGCTGACAAAAATTATAGGGAATGGGAAATATCAGTTTACTGTCTTACAAAATTCTTAGAGCAAGATGATGACAGTGAGAACAGATGAAAGGAAACGTGTAAAAATGGAGTGAAACATAAGTTACACACTTTCAATTTAAAAAAAAAAAAAGCAGAAAAAATGTGGCTGAAATGTGTTTAAAATAGATTTTTTTTTTCTGTTTTGATTCAAAGACGGTAAATAGACGATGTTTTGGGAGTTATTTTCATTCGTTTCTGATAAGTGTTACTTTACTATTTTTATGGTTCTTGTGATTCTTTATCATCATCATCATCATCATCATCATCATCATCATCATCATCATCATCATCATCATCATCATCATCACTATCATCAGCATGACCAGCATCATCATTATCATTATAATTTTCATTTATAACTATTCTTCCTCCAAAAGTATTGAAAAAAAATTGTGACATTCCTCATTATGAAAATCAAAATCAAATTTAGTCACACTTTTTTTTTTTCGGAATTCATTCACATCCCATCAGCAACTTCGCCCGCCTGGGGATTTTATACAAATATTAAACAGAGGCTCGACCTCCGGTTGCAAAATCAATATACGATATTGTCGATAATGGTCTTGTCACCAGCTGATTCAATACTGCGACTGTCAAAAAATTTGTAACTGTCCCCTGGAGCCTTTGTTGTAAGGGAATATCTTCCCGCCCCCTCTTCATTCAAACCAACATCAGGCTCCCCTCCCCTAGAGAATCATTGTAAAACGTTAAGTCAATATACCCCGCCACCCCGAGAGAGAGGGGCGACGAAAAGGATTCGGCCAAGCCCCAGTTGTTTTCTTTAGACAAAACAAACATGGCGTAACGTGCAACTCTGGTAAGCCGTGAGGGGTGTAAGGTTGGATGTCGACATTAACGTTAAATTGTTACTCATGCATTTTTAATCATTTGTTGAGTTAATGTTGTTGGGAAGGGGAGATAAAGGGTGCTGAGGGCAAAAGGAAAAGAGCATGAGAAATATTTTTTGAAATATTAGTAAAATTTAGGGCTCGAGAATCATTTTTTTTTCGATTTTTTATAGTAATATTATCTAACAGCGTGTGGTTCTTGAGGTTAAGTTTTTTAAAGGGATTTTCAGTCAACTCACTCCTCGTATCGAGACATATCATTTATATATTAAACTTTATAAATTTGATTATGTCATTGCAACTTTTCAAAGCTCCTAAGTGTCAAAAGTTTGCAGTTTGAGTTGTTTGTCCATGAAATTATGAAATATAGAAAATTAAAGATAACAAACCAGAGAATTTCAGTATATGAAATGGAGGAGACAGAATAAAAGAGAGAGGGATTGAGACACAGAGAGAGAGAGAGAGAGAGAGAGAGAGAGAGAGAGAGAGAGAGAGAGAGAGAGAGAGAGAGAGAGAGAGAGAGAGAGAGAGAGAGAGAGAGAGAGACCGACCAAAACCAAAACCAAACACATGCATTTCTAGATGTATTTTTGATTAAAAAGCATCTCTTTTATTGTAACTATAAAGCTGGTCTCCGACTACTTACATTGTAAAAACTCGCATGGAATAACTTGATGTCTCTTCAATGCTGCGGATTATTGCCATTTCTGTGTATTGTATACTTGTTTCATTATGCTTTCAATATTTATGCTTTATGAGTTGAATATTATGAATATTGATCACTGCAATGCTTTCTGTTTTCATAATAATGCTACACTGACCTTGCAAATAAACTAAACCAGTTGATTAAACGATTCGAATTCGAGTTTCTTTTCCGATGCTAAAAAATTAATCAAGATTTTCGTGTTTTGTTTTATATATTTCTTAAAAGCTTCAAATCATACAGTCGGCAATTACCTATTTTAATAAAATTAAATAAAAGAATAGTCGAAAAAAGATTGACATAAAAAAACGCAGAAAAAAAGGGAGAAAATAAAAAAATAAAAGTGACTGTATTGACAATATTTTTTTTTTTAAATACACGCGTGTAAGTGGCTAAAGAGTGTCTTTTGAACCCTTTATAACGACATAAATGGTGCTGATACAGATTAACATTGGGGTGGAGAGGATGATAATCTTCATGATAATCATGATATTTTGTGTTCATTATTTATCCTTCTTGAAGCATAATAGGATTTTCACTATACTTTGCTTGCTTGAATAAGTAAATATACATTAAATAAGATCAATTTTATCTTAAACATGCCGGTTATTATTTTAGTTGCAAGTCTAAAAGTATTGAAAAATTGAAATGATTTTCGACTGAAAAAGTTTTGTTTACTGGATATTTTAGTTTTTGTGATATATTTATATCTATCTCCTCTCGAGAAGGTATCGGTATTCTCATAAAATTGCTTTGATCATGCTTATTATAGAGACGAAGAAATATTATAAAAAATAATGTTGGGAATTGATGAATATGATGAGGATAATAATGATAAATTTTGCTGACAATATTTATTTGGTGATACTGGTGATAATGAGGATGATAGTGTGATGATAACGATGAGAATGATGATGATAATGAAGATGATGATGATGCTAACGGTGAAAAGGATGATAGTGTTGCCACAATCTCCGATTATCTGGATACCAATTTAATTTAAATCATCGCCAGTGATTATTACGCTGTGTACATTTATTTAAATCTACATTAATACATGACAGCAAACCAAATCAATTTGATCAGAACACAGGTATATATACGGCTCAACATCTAGAATTTGAACTACAGGAAGCATATATTTCATTTTGTTTATGTATTGAAGGAAACAGTGCTCTCAAATAGAAGCTTGACCAAATTATATCCTCTCTCTTAGGAAAAGGTTTATTTAAAAGTTAACTGTGTAAAAAAGACGGTTAATGTTTTCTGGCTTTCAAATTATAATCTAAGTTCCAATTTTTTTTATAAGCGGTAATATAATAAACTGGCTCTAAATCTGAATCCACTGTTATTTGACCCATATCCCAAAACACTAAGGTTGAGCAATATTTTTCGATCTGCAATGCCAAAACTACATCCGAAACATTAACTGTTAGAAAAAGGTAATAGTAACAGTTGCTTATACCGCTATTCTAGATTTAGATTTTTAAATGACGATTTTATATCCTCAAGACTTGTTCGATTTTTTTTAACTTAGTAATATAGGCATCTCCATTACGCGTCTTTCTAAATTTAATTTCCTTTTATACTGAATTTTATTTTATCCCGCGATATTGATACCACAAGGCAGCTCAAGTTCATAATTTACACATGTTTATCGTAGAGCTATTGCTTGTTTTATAATTATGTGATCACAATCACTCTTTTAGATGATTTTTAAGTCAACGAAAAACTTTCAAGGCTACCTTCCTTACATAGTAAAAGCGAAAGTAAAGGTTAAGACTGGACGCGTCATAAAATAAGAGATTTTTTCTAAGATTTTCATTACTATGCGCCAAATCAAAATGATCTCATTTTATTTGTTTTATAACAAATATTAACAATATTTTGTTATTGACATTATCAAAATATGTTTAATGATAAAGGCAATTAATTTTTTGGAACCTTCGGTAGACTAGAAAAACATCCAATGACAAAAAAGTAAACTAGTGCAATTTGATTTTAATGCAATTTAAACGGACGCCAATCCGCTGTCCTGTTACTCACAGAATCATCGAAATCCCTCATTTTTCACGATCTGTAAAGATAAATACTTTCATATATTTACTAACGTTGTATTGAAATTGATTTCGATGAAAATAGCCACAGTTTCGAGCCTTAAGTCTGTGTATATTTCAAAGACAGAATGTGTTAGCAATCCGTTCTTTTCGATTTGCATTCTCCGCCCCCCACCCCCACATCCTGCCAAATCCTCAACCCTTTTTTTTTCCTCTTAGCTTTCTTTCTCTCCTCTTATCTTAAAAAATGGTCCCGGTTTTCCTCCTACAAAGAGATGCTCTTATTTTAATATTGCATGAGTGAGAGGAGGAGAGAAAAAGAGACAGGCATTATATTTAAACACTCAGACAGTAACAGAGAAAAACAGAGAATAAGAAAATAATTAAAAAAGAGATGTCATTGAGCACAGAGACAAAGAATGATACTGGAGTCGTCAGACAGACCGGCAGAAAGAAAGACGAGAAAATAAGTCAGAAAGAGAAAAAGAGAGAGGCAATGAGACAGAAAGATAGCCAGACATAGATGGACCGATAAACTGACCTCATAACGCACAGATAACTACGTGAATAAATCAAATTAGATACACATTATTATAGACAATAATAATAATAGACAGAAAAAGGTTGACAAACTAAGGAAAAAAGAAAAAAAGAGGAAATAAATAAATAAAAATGACTTTTTTGACAATAATCATTTTTTGAATGAGTCAAGATTTTTAACTATCTTAGCAAAAGAGTTAATTTATAGACCTCGCATTTAGACATCAAGAAATCACAACTGCCTGTTAAACTTCAATCATTATGGTGGTAATAAATTAGACAATCATTATGTTTTATAATGACGATGATAATGATGATTATGATGATGATGATGATGATGATGATGATGATGATGATGATGATGATGATGATGGGGATGATAATGAAGATGATGATGATGTATATTACTGTTCACACATTGCTAATAAAAAATACATGTACGAGGGCTCTTTCATAATTAACCGAAAAATGCCAGTAAAATCCGCGTTTTTTATGCTATCAACAAAATTCTTGCACGTGTTCATACCTTGACTCGTCCTTCATTTCTCTACGTAACAGCCAAGTCTGTCAACACACTTCTGCCAACGCCGCACCATGGAATAGATACCCTCTCGGAAGAAACTTCCGTCAAGGTTTTGTAGCCATTTCCGCACATGGTCAACAAGCTCTTCATCGTCATCAAAGCGCTTTCCTGCCAGCTCACGTTTCAGTGGCCCAAAGAGGTGATAATCAGATGGTGCGAGGTCTGGACTGTGTGGTGGGTGTGGCAAAATCTCCCATCCATATTTCTCTAGCCAACCTTGCGTCACTCGTGCTGTGTGGGGTGTAGCGTTGTCGTGTTGCAAAATGACCCCGTTGATCAACTGCTCTGGGCGCTTTCTGCGAATGGCCTCCCTAAGCTCGTCAAGAGTTTGGCAGTACCTTGCAGCATTGATTGTTTCTCCAGGTTGTAAGGTTTCGAACAGAAGAACACCACGACTGTCCCAGAAAACAGTTCACATCATTTTCTTTGCTGACCGCATGACTTTGAATTTCTTCGCGACAGACTGGTGAGGATGGATGTTTCCATGTCATCGAATCTTGCTTTGTTTCTGGGGTGCAATGGTGCAACCAAGTCTCATCACCGGTGACTATGCTGTCAAGAAAAGTCACATCGTACCCTAGAAAGTCTCCGCCGGCGTTGGCAGTATGCCCGTGAACCCTGCGTGAGCTCTTGCTTCTTCTCAAAAGTTCCCTGCAGATGTCCAATCTTTGTTCTTTATGATTGTCTGTCAATTGCTTAGGAACCCATCTTGCGCTGACTTTTCTGTAGCCAAGTTCATCAAATACAATTCTATGGGCAGAAGTTTCCGAAATTTCAAGACTGCTTGCGATTTCATGAAGTTTCAACCTCCTGTCTTGACGAATAAGCTCATCAACTCGCTTCACATTGTCTTCTGACGTCGCAGTTATCGAACGCCCTCTCCCTTCCCTGTCTGTCAAGTCGGAATGGCCGGCTTCAAACAAATTACACCAGTGATAGACTTGTGTACGGCTTATAACATGCTCACCATATACACTCTGAAGTTCTTTATGAATTTCGGTAGGATTCAGACTTTTGGCGTTCAAAAAACGTATGACAGCTCTGATTTCCTCCTTTGACCAAGTTTCAAGGTGGGCCGCCATCTTTAAAACCGTCTAGACATTCATTGTGCAAAATGATGCACTTCATAATTTCTGGGAATATTCGTAAGGAAATAAGGAATATCATGTCGTTTACAGAATTAAAAAAGCTCCACTGGTTGCTGAGCAATGGGCATTTTTCGGTTATTTCTGAAAGAGCCCTCGTATATATGAAAATATAAATTTATGCTAAATTTATCACAGCTCGCGTAAGTCTGCCATCGTTCATACGCAAAAGCGATCACCTAGGCGTTAACAAAAAAAATCCGCAACAATTGTATATTAATTGTGTTTTGCTAAAGTCTGCGCGACACTCTTTTTATATGATCTTATTATAAAAGTTTTGAAATGATTTCCTTGTTAATTGTAAAGCTTGAAATGTTGCAATTTGGGAATTTTGTGATTGTAAAAAAAGAGTAAATTTGTCCGCAAATATTCACGCAATGCTCTAGTTATGCATAGTCTGATGAATTATAGATAATTTGTGTATTTAATTATTTTTTCGTGATTGATTGTAAAGCTAATGTATTTTAATCACGAACAGAAGGATTGAAGTGATGACGATTTTCTTGAAATACTTCTAAGATAACAGACATTGTCAAAATAAACAAAAAACCAATAAAATGTTTAAAACACAGCTTCGTAATCACCATTCGGACCAGACTGATACTTTGGCAAAATCTCTTGAAGAACTGTACAGTTAGTAG